>JAHWFO010034639.1:151543-201381 GCA_023313115.1 Rhysida immarginata
CCGGAAACCCACCACGTCCTCTAACCTAATCCACCATTCCTCGTCGCACCCCCCTAGTCACAAGCACGCTTCCCTACGTTTTCTTATTGACCGGGCCCTGAAACTCCCCCTCAACCCCTCCTCCCGCTTATCCGAATTCCGTATCATCCGCTATCTTGCCCAAATAAACGGCTACTCGCAATCCACTGTCTCCCGTATGATCCAGCGCCGTAAACGCGCTCTCCTCAACCCTAGCCCCCCCGAACTACCCCCACCGTCAAAGAAATGGGTCTCCTTATTGTATTTAGGCCCCCACTTCACCCAGCTCTCCGACTTCCTTTCATCCCTAGGCCTCCGTGTATCTCTACGTTCCCCTACTCCGTCTACCCGCGCCTTGAATCCACCATTCCACACCAATTGTGACAAATTCACTCTACCTGGAGTTTACCGTCTGAGCTGTGCCATTTGTGATAAATATTACATTGGCCTCTCTACGCGTAACTTTAATGTACGTTTCAAAGAACACGTCGCATCCTACAATAGACATGATAACCGTTCGCACTACGCAAACCATCTCGCATGTACTGGACACCCCCTCAGAGCACAAGATGAGGTGATGTCCGTCATGCATGTTTGCAATAATCCCTCAAAAACTGCTATCCTAGAGGCCATAGAAATTTTCAAAGCCAAGAAATCCAACCCCGATCAACTGCTCAACTGCCAGACCGACTTCGACGTTTGTGCAGTCCTCAATCCTTTGGCAGATCTCTTGTAGCCTTCTGTACCTTGAATTTTTTATATATGTTACCGGTTTGGTCATTCTTTTACCGATTTTAATGTTATTATTTGTATAATGTTTTATTTTATTGTAATTTTTTGTATTTTTTGTATTTTCTTCTTTTCACTTGTATCCATTGACCCTTTGATAATCGGATATAGTCTCTCTTTTCGGTCCGCGAATGTCGCGACCCCCCTCTCTCCTTTTTTTGTACTTTGTGTATATTTTCCCCCCATTGGCCTTCTCCTTTTATTCCTTATTGGTCAATTTTTTTATTTCTTTCTTTCCACGCTCATTGCTTATTCTGTACCGAAATTTTCTGTATATAAAAACCTGCGAGCCTCTTGTTGTGTATCCTGAAGAAGCCGGGAATAAATGGCGGAACTAGTCGATAATTCTGTTGTCCACCTTTTATACTGTAAAGCCACCACTCACTTCATCAAAAATAGTATCAACACGCAATTCACAAACACTCTGCACGGACCAACAATATATATCTCATGACCAACAATGCAAATAAAAATTTGTGCAACAATAGGTATCAACAATGATGTCAACATGCAATGCACCAACACCATGGAATAGGTATCAACAATATATGTCTCACAACCAACAATGCAAGGCAAAGTTTGTGAAATATAGAATTCAATGCATAGAATTCCTTTTATTCAGACTTTTCTTAGAAAAGAGAATTCTTAGTACTTAACAATTTCTTGAAAATCTTTAAAAATGATCAGTAACTGGAGATAATGAGTTAGTAGACTATTGAGAAAGAGTGAAATACCATATAGGAAGCACTCCTTTAGCTCCGTGGTGTATTGAGCAAATGGTAAGCAAGTAAATAGAAGAATCGGCGACTGCACAAAGTGATGAATGGCCAATTTTTACTTCAAGACATCGAAAGAAGAAAGGATATTGTAAACATCATTTGTACATCTAAAGCAAGATTAAGTGAGTAAAAAATTATTTAGACTAGAAGGCATCCTTGGAGAGGTTCATCCATTGTGAGCCTTTAAAAAATTTTTTTTCGGTAAATCAAGTCTCGATATATCACTTAGAATGGATTTTTTCAGTGAAGAGGTAAATTACTGTCTTTCAGGTTTTTCTTAATAGATAGTCCTTTCGCTCTTTATTGTAGTGATTGTATTGTATTGAGTTATTATTTAACCAATTTGGAGGTTTAATTTAGCGTTTTGAGGTTGTTCTGTTTACCTACAAGCGTAATTATCCCGGGCAAGGTCGGGCCCTGTGCTAGTTGCAAAATATAATAAAAAAGAGTCCGAGCCACGCCAGGGTAATCACTTAAACATTTCATAAAATATATTTTGACAATATTCTGTGGGAATGTGTATATTTTGAAAACTGAGATGCTGATAATGCGATGATTGAACGTTCGTTTCCAAGAATTATTAATAATGAGCATAAAATGATGCTGCATTGAGAGAACATCAATAAGGCAGCGTTTACTGATGAGGCAAAGGAGTTACGCGTGTCTCCCTTGAGCTCCTTATCTAAAGTAACGTCCAAACGACTGGCAAAAATGTGTAAGTTTGGAAAAGAAAGAGAAGGAACTAGTATTGGCCAGAGAAACTCTGCAACTAAAATAGAAAAAGCGATACGGGCGTTTGAAACATCTGAACAACGGGTCTTTCTAGTAGAGCAAGAGCTTCTACGTCAAAGGCAAGAAAAACTTGAGTGGTGAGACAAGTCAAAAAGGGTTTAGATACAGTCCCGTTATATCACCTAGAATTCCTGTTTTTCGTAATTGTCGTAGAATGGAAATGTCCGTTTGCTGTGTGTTGTATTGATTGATATATTATTTAACCAATTGGAAGTCATAATTTAATTTATTGAGATTGTTCTGATTACTTATAAGTGTAATTATCCGGGGCAACGCCGGGTACCTCTGCTAGTATATATACCGGGTGGGCAAGAAATAACGTGAGGTGTTCAGAGCTGGCTAGCGGGAATTCTATTAGGCCAAATGCAGTACATTTTGGTGTATATACTTAGTGGAACATGCAGTTTCGACTTCTGCAAAAAAAAACAACATAGTAACAAAAGTCGCCATAGGGGGCGCTTATTTCAAGAAAACAATGAATACCTAATTGTCAAATGAACAAATACCGTACAAACCAACTTTAGTAACAACAATAAACAATGTTTTATTTTTAATTACAAATGTGTTTCAATATGACCACCAGTGTGCTGTTCCAATAGCTGCATGCGGTACACGACATTTTTTACGGCAGCTCGCAGCATATCTGCATTAATTAGTCTGATATGTAACGTTATTTGATCCTTTAAGGTTGAGAGGTCAGGAACATGTGCTTGATACACAAGGCTTTTCAAATATCCCCATAACCAAAAATCACAAGGGTTGTGATCAAGCGACGTGGGTGGCCATACCATGGGAAATGCACGACTAATTATTCTGTTGTCTGAAAAACGTTCTCGCAAGATCTGCTGCACCTGACGTCCGATGTGCGGTGGTGCACCATCCTGCATAAAAATGGTAGAATCCAGACAACCCTTTTCCTGCAATCGTGGTAGCACAAAATTCTCAAGCATATCGGCATACCTGGCAGAATTGGCGGAACAAGTCACCGGTCCACGGGGACGGATTTCTTCAAAAAAGTACGGGCCGATGATGAAAGAAGCAGTAAAGCCGCACCATACTGTTAGTTTCGGTGAATGCATAGGTGTTGGCAGACACACTTGTGGATTTGATGCAGCCCAAATACGGCAGTTGTGGGTATTGATATCACCATTCAAATAAAAATGTGCCTCATCACTCCATA
This sequence comes from Rhysida immarginata, assembly GCA_023313115.1. NCBI lineage: Eukaryota > Metazoa > Arthropoda > Chilopoda > Scolopendromorpha > Scolopendridae > Rhysida > Rhysida immarginata. The sequence goes on from JAHWFO010034639.1 coordinate 155,102, forward strand.
AAATTTGCCATGGCCATGCATCATCCACTTCCATACATGCTAAAAATCTCAACGAAAAGTCAGTTCGAGTACGTTCATCTCCAGGAAGCAATTGTTGAACAGGTGTGTGTTTATAGGGATAAAATGTCAATATCTTATGCAATACCGTATTTTCCTCACCGTCGAATATGGGATATCTGTTTGGCGTGCTATTGCGTGTGCACTGCTGGTACCCAGCACAGTAGTCATCTCCTGTTCCACAACAGCAGTTGCAACTTCTTCAACGTGTTGCTGCCTGATTCTTTGGCGTCCCCGGCCTGGTTGCACTCCTAGAGTTCCGGTAGATTCAAATCGTTCAATCATTTTCCGTAAGTTAGTTATGCTCATCGGTCCTCTTCGTAACGTTTTCAATCGCCGGAATTCACGAAGGGCAGCACTTGCATTGTCGCCCTTCTGATAACACAAATTGACTAATAACGCCCGGTCAGGCTCGGTCAGGCCCGGTAAGCATCATCGTCAGGCCATTCGTCCGTGAATGATGGGAAATCCTAAACCTTGCCTTTTATTGTCATGATTGCTCAACACGGAACGCGCTTATGCAAATGTATCATTGTTTTCTTTAAATAAGCGCCCGCTATGGCGACTTTTGGTACTATTTTTTTTTTTGCACAAATCGAAACTGCATGTTCCACTAAGTATATACATGATGGCAACCAATGTAAATTGAAGGCTGCCATCTTGGAAGTCACGTGACCATTCCGCCATTACGCAGGTGAGTTGTTTGACGCTTTCGCTGCTGACACATACAATCGAAGGCTGAAACAGCGCATGGAATAAGCCGAATTCGGTAAGTTTTACTAAGCAAAAAATGCACACAGTGTAACAAATTTGATCTAGTGGTTTTGCTGGAAGTTCAGCTCGACATTTAGGAAGTTTTCTTCCAGGTTTAACCTTAAAAAAAATTGAAAATAATCGTTTCTGTAATATAGCAGCGAAGTAGAATCTACAAAATAATCCTTACATTACTATTATAACCAAGATGAAGACCTGGGATGGGATTTTGTTTCGATGGTTTCCCATCATAAAAGTGAATAGAGCATACCTGAGAAAATAAATTTAGTGAATTAGAAATTTATATTTAAAAAAATCTTTTTATGTAACATTCATAGAACTGTCTGATGTTTTGCACAAAAGCAAGGAATTATGCTTGCACAGGAATTAGTTCCCTGTTGTGATATTTCATTCTATCGTTGAATGAAATGTATGTTCTAGTATTTGTAATAAATTAATATCTTACGTTATAAAACTTATATTTGATAGAAAAAAAGCCAATATTTCTACAGTAAGTGCTCTTCATTATCAATTGAGATATTTTTACATTGGTGGGAGTTTTTTTTGTGTCTGTTCTATGTATGTGCATGAATGATAACAGGAGCAAAGTTTTAATTAAGTATTGAGTTGTTGTGTACTTACAAACGAATTTTTAGAAGGTTTGAAATCCTTGCGATTGAGTGCAGCCACCCAAAGCCTTGATTCATCTGGGTCCTTCGGAAAAGCGTAGAGTTTAAACGGCTCGAGGCACGGGCAATCAGCTCCTATTTGTGGCTTGTGTTCATCACCGTTTGATCAACTTTCCAATAGTTTCCACATTTCGCAACAGCACAATTTCGACCTCCACCAGTCATTACGACAGTTTATAAAAGCCCCAAACACAACTTTCCACACAACTGTGGCTTCCAAAGCGCTCAGAACTCACCTATGTAATGGCGGACGAAAAGCGACACCTGGTGATAGTTATTCTCCCTTGCCATCGTGTATACACCAAAATGTACTGCATTTGGCCTAATAGAATTCCCGCTAGCGAGCTCTGAACACCTCACGTTATTTCTTGTCCACCCGGTATATAAAGAAGGATGTTTGTTTGTTTCTTATACAAATCTACAGTGTTCTTCCGATCTTGATAAACTTTCGCATACATGATCTTCAAACAATAACGAAGGTCATTGTCTACTTAAAATTTCGAAAAATAATAATTAACAGTGAAAAATCGATATTCATGGCTATGGCAAGGCATATTAATGAGAATTATCTCATGACCAACAATGCAAGGCTAAATTTGTGCAACAATAGGTATCAAAAATGCACCAACTAAACGCAATGCACCAACAGTAAGCAGGGATCAACAATATATATTGCTATTATATTATTAAATTAATTAAATAGATCCAATACGTCCATGTATGGCCAGAGGTCGACGAGTTGGGTCCCTGGATGGACCTGAATTCACGCCTGCTGTATGATGATCACAGCAGCCGGGGGGGGGGGGGGTAAAGATTAGCTATCGCGTTTGGTCACCCATCCAGTGACGAGCCGTGCCTGATGTAGCTTAACTTCACAGAGGTTGTGTTCAGTAAAAGCCCACCAGGCCACGGCCTCCCCTGGTCATATATCTCATGACCAACATTGAAAGGCAAAGTTTGTTCAATATAGATAAGGTTGAATTTGTAACAATGCATAGATTTCCAATTATTCAGGCTTTTCTCAGAAAAGAGAGTTCTTAGTACTTAAGAATTTCTTGAAAATCTTTAAAAATGATCAGTAACTGGAGAGAATGCAGAATTAGCAGACTATTGAGAAAGAGTGGCAAGACGACAGAGGAAGCCCTCCTTTAGCTCAGTGCTGTATTGAGCAAATGTTAAGCAAGTAAATAGAAGAATAGGCGACTGCTAGACTACACAAAGTGATGAATGGCAAAGTTTTGTTTAAAGACATCGAAAGAAGAGTGGAATTGCAACAACATCAAGTGTGCGTCTAAAGTAAGATTACGTGAGTAAAAAATTATTTAGCCTAGCAGTGGGCCTTTAAAATTTTTTTTTCGAATTTTCATTAAGAATTTTTACTGTATTAATTTTAAGCTTTTCTTGTGTTTAGTTTTAAGATATTGCTAAATTAATTAAAAAAAAGTCCTAGCTTATTTGTAGCACATCAGATCCAAACATTTCTGAAAAATACATTTTGACTTTCGTATGTGTGTATGTGTAACTTTTGGTAACTGAGATACTGCTAATGTGATCATAGAAAGTTCGCTCCTAAGAATTAATAATAATGAGCTCAGAACATTAATAACAAAGTATTGAACGTTCGTTTCCAAAATTTATTAATAATAATCATAAAATGATGCAGTATTAGAACATTAATAAGGCAGCGCCTATTGATGAGGCAAACGAATCACGCGTGTCTCCTTTGAGTTCCTTATGAAACGTCCAGACGACGGGCAAAAAGTTATGCGTCTGAGAAAGAGAAAGAGCAAGAGCAGTTACTATTTAACCGATTGGGAGTTATAATTGAGATTGTTCTGTTTATCTACAAGTGTAATTATCCCCAGCACCGCCGGGTATCTCTGCTAGTTGTCGAAAATTATTGTTGCACACACTTTGCTTTGCATTGTTGGTCATGAGATATATCTCATTAATATGATTTGCCTTCCTAGTGAATATCGATTTATTACCGATATTTATTATATTTTCGAAATGTGAAGTAGAAAGTGACCTTCCTCATGCTTTTAAGGTCGAGTATGCAAAATTTCATCAAGATCGGAATAAAACTGTAAATAATCTAAAGAATAAATTAAAAACTGACCTTAGAGCCAAAGATTGCTATTATTTAAAAGATGACAAGAGCAACCATCTTGTCATCCTAAATAAATCCACCTATGTAGAAGGTGTGGAAGAATTCATCGCACAAGGACCATACAATAAAATCGACCAAAACCCTCTGGATTCCCTTGTTAAGAAGACTAAAGAATGCATTGCAAACTGTAAGTCAATCTTCAAAAATAGATTTACTCATAATCTAATTCCCAGTAATCCTCGCTTGCCAAGGTTATACTGTTTACCTACGACGCATAAAACTGGCAATGCCATCAGGCCGATAATCGATAACACTGGTTCCCCAACGAGTATTATTGCGGCGATCTTTAATCATAAATTTAAAGATTTGAAACTTTCTGGCCAAAACTTCTCTATTAAGAACAGTTTGGAACTCACCAGTAAACTACAGCCTATCTCCATCCCTGACAACCACATCCTCGTTTCATTTGATGTAGTATCGATGTTTCCCAGCATACCAATTAAAGAAACCCTTAGCATCTTGGAAGATTGCCTCGATGAAAATGACTTACCCCTTGCCCATGTTAGAGACTTGATGCTCCTTTGTAGATTATGCTGCTTTAATAATTTATTTCAATTTAATAACAATTTTTACAAAATGGAGAAAGGAACCCCAATGGGCAGCAGCATAAGTCCCTTCCTTGCTAACCTTTTCCTCAACCATTTAGAAAACTTGGCAATGTCCACTCTACCTTATTTCCCCAAAATCTGGTATAGATATGTGGACGACATTTTCGCCATAGTCGATATACAAAAACTAGATTTGCTTGTGGAAGGTCTCAACAAGTTATCCCCCTCCATTGCCTTCACTGTTGAGAAAGAGAAAGATAGAGCTTTACCATTCTTGGACTTAGTTATACTGAGAGATGAAGGGAAACTCAAATTTGATATCTATAGGAAACCTAACTACGTCCCTGCGTATATCAATGCCAAATCCAACCATAGCTTTAGCCACAAACTATCAGCCTTCAACCATATGATCAATAGAATGATGAACACTCCATTGGTACAAGATAAAAAACAAGAGAAGATCCACCGGATTAAAGAGGCAGCCATCTTCAATGAATACAAAGAAGTTATGATTGACAAATTGGTTAAAAACATGCTCTCAAAAAGAGGACATTACGACACTACAGAATAACCAAGAAAAAGGAAAATTCATCGGTCTTCCCTACAATCGAAAATTAACTGGCGGCTTAGAGAAGATATGTAAGGTATATGGCCTCAAGGTAGCATATAAGAGTAGCCATAGCCTTAAACACCTACTAGGCAGCACGAAAGATAAAATTGGTAAAGTAGATAAGTCTGGAGTATATGAAATTTATTGTTCCTCGTGTGACTGTAAATACATAGGTCAGAGCAGAAGAAGGATCTGTACCCGCATTAAAGAACACTTTAGCTATATCAAAAATTACAAACCCGAAAAATCAGCATTCGCTGAGCATATTTTATCCACGGGGCACATTGGGAAATTAGATAATTTTCGGATACTACATTGTGTTGACGAACGTAAAAAGCTTAACTTCTTAGAATCTCTTGAAATAGCTAAAGTACCGCCTGATATTTTATTAAACCATGAAAGAGGCCCACTTGACCTGTCACAGTGGGCTTCACTGGTTTCCAAACTTTAACCAAGCTGAAATGTTCTTACTTACTTCACACTCCTGATATAAGAGCCTCTCCACTTATAGTATCTTTTTTGTTCCTAAGTTTTTTACTTCTGTATTTTTTACTTTTTTTACTTCTGAATTTTATTGTTTCATAAGTGTATTTTGTCATTGGACACTTGACCCTCTCCAATCCTGAATTACCCTTCTTTTGTAAACCAAACATGATGCCCTGCATTCTGATTGGTCTCTCCTCTTTATATAAACTTGTTTCTGAACTTTTGTAATCTGAGTCATACTGAAGAAGGCCACATTGTGACCGAAATGTATACATATATGGTGTATTAAAATGTTCTTGTGGACAAGCGGAGTCTCCTTTTTCTCTCTCTCATGCTTTCTCTCTCTCATGAAAACTGTAAATGTTTATAAAAAACAAACAAACAAACAAACAAACCAACAAACAATCTTTACAAATATAGACCCAAATATAGACCAGCAGAGGTACCTGGCGTTGCCCGGGATAATTACACTTGTGATAAATGGAACAATCTCAAAAAATTAAATTCTTACTCCCAATTGTATAAAGAAAAATTCAATCAAATCAACAAAACACGAAAAACAGGAATTCTAGATGATATACCGGGACTTTATCAAAACTCTTCTTGACTTGCCTCACTACTGCGGAGCATCACCAGATACTTTAGACTCAAGATTTTCTTGCCCTTGACGTAGAAGCTCTTGCTCTATTCAAAACTCCCGATGTTTCAAATGCCCATATAGCTTTTTCTTTTTTAGCTGCAGAGTTTTTCTAACTGATACTCGTTCTTTCTCTTTTCTTTCAACAAACATTAATTTTTGCCAGTCGTCTGGGCGTTTGATAGGGAACTCAAGGGAGACACGCGTGATTCCTTTGCCTCATCAATAGACGCTGCCTTATTAATGTTCTAACACTGCATCATCATTTTTTGATCATTATTAATAATTTTTGGAAACGAACGTTCAATCATAGCATTATTAGCATCTCAGTTACCAAAATATACACATTCTCACAGAAAATAGTCAAAATGTATTTTTATGAAATGTTTGGATCTGATGTTCTACCAAGGAAGGTAGGTGATAACCCCTGCATGGCTCGGACTGTTTTGGATTAAATTTTGCAATATCTTAAAAATAAACATTAGAAAACGCTTAGAATTAATACAGTAAAAATCTTAATAAAAACTCGAAATAAATTTTTTAAAAGCTCACAGTAGATGGTCCTCTCCAAGGATGCTACTGATTGTCTAAATAATTTCTTACTCACGATAATCTTTCTTTAGATGTACTCTTGTTGTTGCAATTCCCACTTTTCTCTCCATGTCTTGAAGCAAAACTTGGCCGTTCATCACCTTGTGTAGTCTAGCGGTTACTTAGTCTTCTATTTGCTTGCTAGTTCTGTTTTGGGCTAGTTACATCTATACATTTTGAAAGCCTTCCCTCAGCGGGATGGGATGTTCCCGCAGGATGATGCAATATATATAGAAGAAAGAAGGATGTTTGTGGGTTGTTGGTTTTGTTTGTTTCTTACACAAACCTACAGTTTTATTCCGATCTTGATGAAATTTTGCATGCTTGACCTTCAAAGTATGGGAAACGTCGATGTTCACTCCTATTTCGAATAAAAAAATTATCGATAATAAATCAACAATCATGATGATGGCAAGGCATGTTAACGAGAAATATCACATGACCAACAATGCAAGGCAAAGTTTGTGCAACAATACTTATAAACAATGGTATCAACACGCAATTCACAAACACTTTCCACGGACCAAAAATATATATATATCTTATGACCAACAATGCAAGGAAAAGTTTGTGCAACAATAGGTATCAAAAATGGTGTCAACATGCACTGCACCAACGCTACGCAAGGATCAACAATATATATCTCATGGCCACAAAATGCAATATAGATAAGTTTCAATTTGTAACAATGCATAGTATTCTTGTTATTCAGGCTTTTCTAAGAAAAAAGAGTTCTTAGTATTTAACAATTTTTCGAAAATCTTCAAAAATGATCAGTAACTGGAGATAATAGAGTGTTAGCAGACTATTGAGAAGGAGAGGAAAGATGACAGAGGAAGCACTCCTGTAGTTGCGTGCTGTATTGAGCAAATGGTAGACAGGTAAGTAGAAGAATCGACGACCACTAGACTACGCAAAGTGATGAATATCCAAGTTTTGCTTCAAGACATCAAGAGAATAGTGGGAATTGCAACAACATCAAGTGTACATCTAAAGTAAGATTACGTGAGTAAGAAATTATTTAGACTAGCAGTGGCATCCTTGGAGAAGTCCATCCATTGTGAGCCTTTAAATTTTTTTTTCGAATTTTCATTAAGAAAAATGTATACGGGCATTTGAAATATCTGAACAAATAGAGCAAGTGTGTATAAGATTCTACGTCAAGAGCAAGAAAAATTTTAAGTCTATTATATCTGGTGATGCTCCGCAGTGGTGAGGCAAGTCAAGAAGAAATTTATATAAAACCCCCGTATATCACCTAGAATTCCTGCTTTTCGTATTTTTCATAGAATGGAAAGTCCCTTTGCTCTGTGTTGTATTGATTGAGATATTATTTAAACAATTGTGAGTTATAATTTAATTTCTTGAGATTTTTCTGTTTACCTAGAAGTGTAATTTTCCCGGGCAACGCCGGGTACCTCTGCTAATAATTCTTGGAAACGAATGTTTTGTCATTGCATCATCATTTTATGTTAATATTTATAATTCTTTGAAACCAACTATCTCTCAGTCCATCATCACTTTATGCTCATTGTTATAATTCTTTGAAACGAACGTTCTATCAATGCATGATCATTTTATGATCATCATTATTGGTGAAATGCGTGTTGAAACCTTTGTTGATGCGTACACGAATGACCTATTGTAGCACAAACTATTCTTGCATTGTTGGTCATGGGACACCTCTTAATAAAATGCACTGTCATCATCATGAATATCGACTTATTATCAATAAATATTATTTTTTCGAATCTGAGATCAGTGTGCAAAATTCCATCAATATCGGAATAAAACAAACACCCGCAAACAAACATTCTTCTTTATATAGATGAAAGAGACGGAGCTATTGTTCAGATATTTGCTAGGCCCAATAAGAAAAGCCGGAACAACAGGAATTCTTTGTATTGTCACAAATTCAATTTAGTTTTATCATTCTCAGGTAGGATGGAACCATAATTCTTACCGAACCTACTTATATTTGCACACATTGCCTGATATCTCTCCTCGCATGATATTTTACCTAATGTCCTGCCTAAGATTAAAATGATATCCATCTTCACCACCCGGGATCAGCACCAGATGCTTTAAATCTGTTTCTTTTAATGTTTCTCTTGCCCTTGACGTAGAAGTTCTTATACACTTCTGCACTTGATGAAGCTTCTGTGGTTCAGGTGTTTTCAATGCCTGGAGAGCTTTTCATTTTTTAGTGTCCAAATTTTTTATGATCAATACTCGTTCTTTCTATTTTCTTTCCAAAGACAGAAAATTTCGCCAGTGATCTGGACGTTTTTAGGGAGTTCAAGGAAGACTCGGGGAAATCCTTAGCCACCGCGGGAGGCACTGTGTAACGTGTAAAACTTGGATAGCAGAAGAAAATAGTACGCAGTGGAAAATAGCTACACGTTAACAGACGGCGTAAGAATATTTAATAAAGTTTATTTCTAGAACCAAATGTTCCAAACGTAAATAGTACAAAAATAACTAAAAGTAATCTTAAGGTTTAACAACCTAATTAAACCTACAATACTAAATATTAGGATCTGGTTCAAACCACTAGAACCAAGTATAACTTTAGTATGCAGTAATATACCTAAGGCACAAACTACTGTAGCCTCAATATCCTATTATGCATATCTAAGTATCTTTCCATATATATAACCAAAATCAGTATGAAATACGCACTCTTTGACAATAGTGCTACATAATTTGTTCAACCAAAACATAGAAGTATCAAATACATTACCAAGTGCGAGCAAAATACATAGCTAATGAGCACTACAACTTTAATTCAAACACCTAAATTACTCCATAATCAAAAGGGTACATTAATGAGAATACGGCTCGATAGCCACAACATACAACCGTCCGCAATGTTCACTTGTAAACGTTACCATAAAGGTAATATAGCTCGAGAGCCACAACATAATTGTCCGCAAAGTTCGCTTATGCACAAAACCATAATGAGACTATAACAAATTAATTGACCTCAAAGCTCACTTGTAATCGTTACAATAACGAGACTATAGCTCGGAAGTCACAAAATAATTGTTCGCAAAGATCGCTTGCAATCATCGACGTCTTTGCGTACTAGACTTAAATTACCGGTACATAAAATACTTTTGCTCACAATAACTGCTAAATCTCTTTAGCTGCAGTTTTCACCTGGATAATTATATAGACCACAAATCTCCAACGGATAAACCTTACCAGTTTATCACTATAACAGGATTCACACAGAAAACTGTAATTAATAAAATGCACGTAGCACAAATTCACTTCACACAATTAGCTAATCATTATATGCCTAATGAGGCGAACAGACATGAATTATAAAGCAATTGTATGTCACTAAAATGGGCTAGGAAATAGTCACAGTCAGGTATTCAATAACAGTAAATTTATATAGCCACTGTATAAGGATTCCGTTAGACCACTTTGAAACGCCCTTAACGGCGTAATTTCTTTTCATACGTGAATCCTAGATCTCGTTCGAGGTACGCCATTAAACTGAATGGCCTATGTCCCTGAACGACCGAGCTGAAATTTAATCTGCTGTAGGTAAGCTCTGGAAAGCAGCGTTTTGCGAGCTGCGCATTAAAATATAGCTGAAACTGGGCGCTTACCAGCTGGGACGTTCTCAGTTCCAATGTCCATGTCGGGAGTCGTGTAAACCTTACGAAGGCCGGCACCGACGGTTCTCCTTCACTCCGCGAGTCGTTTCGCCACGTCGACAGGCTCGTTTTAGCGGGGGCCTGTTTGCTCGTTGAAGCTTTCATCTCGCTCCTTTCCTCGGAAGGTCGTGCAGCTGCCGCCGATACGTCGGGTCGCTTGCTGCATTCTCCTCTCCTTCCTATCGCAAAATCTCCTCGGCTCCGCTCTATCCCTCGATTTCCTCGGCTCCAACTCCGTCTCGATCCGTCTGACTTCACTCCCTCATAACGACTGCCCCGTTCGTCGTTTCTCTCACCTTTACGATCAAATTCCCGCTCTGCCCGCTGATTGGCTCCTGCGTGTCGCTCTTGTTGACGTAGGCGGCTTTTTCGTCCACCCCCCTCTCTCGTCCGATGGAAGATCCGAGTTCGGTAATGGCGGATGACGTCATCGGAATTCGAGATGGCATTCGAAATCCGTGACACACTGCCTTATTACGTCCTGTCATTGTAGGAATGTTCAAACATGCAATATCCGAATGTAAATATAATATAGTAAAAATGGACACATGAAAGCGCTTAGAAATAATAAAGCAAAATTCTCAACAAAAATTCGAAAAACAAAATTTGGTTGTACTACTTGGTAATCAGTTGTTGCAATTCGCACTGTGTTCTCGATGTCTTGAAGGAAAACTTGGCCATTTATCACATTGCATAGTCTAGCAGTCGCTGTTTCTTCTGTTGATACGCTTGCATCATCGAGGGTCACCCTGAAATAAAAGATCGGAATAAAACTGTAGATTTGTATTAAATACACACAAACAAACGCACAAACAAACATTCTTCTTCATATCTTCTACTAGCAGAGGACCCGGCTAGATAGAAACAGAACAATTTCAATAAGTTAAATTAAACTCCAAATTGGTTAAATAATAACTCAATCAATACATCACAAAGCCAAGGGACTCTCCATTCTAAGAAAAATCCGAAAACAGGGATTCTAGGTGATATACCGGGATTTTATTTAAGCTCTTGTTGACTTGAGTCAGATTAAAATGATATCCATCTTCAGAACCGGGGAACATCATTGGATACTTTAGACCGAAGTTTTTCTTGCCCTTGACGTATAAGATCTTATACCCTTTTGCGCTATTCGAAACTCCCGTTGTTCAGATGTTTCCAATGCCCGTATAGATTTTTTCTGTTTTAGCTGCAGAGTTTCTCTGACCAATACTTCTTCTTTCTCTTTCCTTTCTAAACACATAATTTTGCCAGCCATCTGGACGTTTGATAGGGAGCTCAAGGGAGACCCGTGTGACTCCTTTGCCTCCTCAATAGAAGCTACTTTGACACGAAGATCTCTTGCCTCCCAAGTTTCCCTTGCCCTTGACGTGGAAACGAATGTTCTGTCATTGCATCATCATTTTATGCTCATTGTTGTTGGTGAATAGCATGTTTGTACCATTGTTGATGCGACCACGACGGGCCTACTGTTGCACACACTTTGGCTTGCATTGTTGATAATAAGATAAATATTGTTGGTTTGTGCGTAGTGTTGGTGAATTGCGTGTATATGCGATTCTTGGTATATATTGTTTCACAAACTTTACCTTGCATTTTTAGTCATGAGATATTCTTCTTAATATGCACTGCCATCATCATGAATATCGATTTAATATCGATAATTTATTTTTCGAGATCTACGATAGACAGTGACCTTCCTCATGCTTAAAGGTCAAGTGTGAAAAATTTCATCAAGATCGCAATAAAACTGTAGATGTGTACAGGGTTGTGCATAACCTTTTGCTAGGGGTCTGGGAAATAAATAAAACTAAGTGGAATGTTCTGCGGTTGATAATCAAAAAGTACGTTTATTTCTGCTTTTATCACATCAATATTTAGTGTGGCCACCACCTGCTTCTCGAACAGCACGCATCCGTTTCGGGTAGGAGCGGAGGAGTGTCTCAAACAGAGCAGTATCGTACTCCATGTCCTTCAGCACAGATGTCAGGTGTCCCATTAGAAGGTCTAGAGAATACCGATTTTTCACCACGTTCTTGAATCATTAAAGATTCCACTGCGTCTTTTAACACGGCTCCAAAATGTTCAGCTTAGGTCAGGGGATGCACCGGGCCATTCGTTTGATGAGAAGAAATCGATAGCACTTTCTCTTAGGATTTGCTGTGTTGCATTAGCCTTAAAGCAAGGTGCCTTATCGTGCAAAAAACAAACGTCATACGGGTCGATAGTGTTGTTTGGATCTCGAAGAAACAGAAAAACATCATTTGTTAGCAAATTCCGAAAATAATCACCATTCCATGACTCACCCTGCTCCTTGAATCTCCACATCATTCGCTTGGCGGTGAAACACACGAAGATGCCAATGCAGTCAGGCTTCTTGGACAGCTCTTGATAGTGTTCATCGTCAGAAATATCTGTAATCGATAAGCTCCAGACCCTATCGTTTTGGTAATTCGGACGTCTCATAGTCCACACAAAGAACTCGTCGCTCGGGGCAAGGTGCATGAAGTTGTCTTCCACCCAATCCCGCAGGTAGTCGCAAAACCAGAGCCGGTCTTCGATGTTTAATGCGGTCTTCATCGGTTTCGGAATAACATGGAATGGCTTGATGTTTGCACGCTGACGATGTCTTTGAACCGTTGAACGAGAAATTGTTTTTCCACGCTTGGCTTTAATTTCTTGTGCAACGTTGACACAGCTGCGACGTCTTTTGCCACTGTTATTAGCAATGATGTTTTTGCTTTCCTGTGATAATTTCTCGAGCCTACCCTCAGCAAATTCGGCATGGCAGTTATCATAACCTTTCTTCCAATTGTCCGTCACCCATCTATCCGATCGGTTTAACTTGTTCGCAACCCATTTGCGATTAATAAAAGACGCACCTGCTTCCATTGCCTCTCGATATGCATTTGCACGAACTCTATCCATGAAACGCTGCTCTTCACTGTCATTTATTAAACCAGCCATATTTGTTTGATACCAATAGACGCACAATGAACTACTCTCTGCCGAAGCGTCATAAGAGTGTGCTACAACGCTGCGGTTTAAGTCGCAGCCCCCTAGCAAAAGGTTATGCACAACCCCGTATAAGAAACAAACACATAAACCGACAAAGAAGCATTTTTCTACTTCTACATTCTTCCTGTTTTTCGGATTTTTCTTAGAATTGATAGTCTTTTCGCATTTATTGAGTTGTTATTTAAAAATTTCGAAATATAATTTAACTTCTTGAGATTGTTCTGTTACCTACAACTATAATTATACCGGGCAATGCTTATCCATTATGAACATTTAAAAAAATTCGAAATTTCATTATGAATATTTACTGTATTAATTCTAAACGTTTTCATCTGTTTATTTTTAAGTTATTGCAAAATTCATCCATGCTAGGATTATCGCCTAGCTTGATTGGTAGCACAGCATATCCAAATATTTCATAAAAATACATTTTGACTTTAATCTGTGTGTATATGAATATTTTGGAAAATGAAATGGTGACAATGCGATGATTGAACGTTCGTTTCCAAAAATTATTAATAATGAGCATAAAATGATGATGCAGTGACAGAACATTCGTTTCCTCGTCAAGGCCAGTGGAAATTTGGGAGGCAAGAGATATTCATCTACAGAAGAAGCGTTTGCGAGCTTCAACGTCAAGGGCAAGGGAAACTTCGGAGGAAAGAGAGTTGGGTGTACAACGCGTTCGACGTAGAACGGAAGCATTAAGGATGGCGAATCGACATTCTGATTTAGGAGCATTTAATTACAACTTTGTGTACGATTACTATAATCACCTTAAAATCCTAACAGGAAGGATGGATGTCGTATGTAACCATTGAATTGGATGTCAGGCAAAGAAATATTAAGATCCTCTAGAACCATTGTTATATTACTTATTTGGTAACACAACAGATTCAAAACATTTCCTAAAAATACTAAGGGCATGAAATTCACGCTTCCAAATGACATCTTCTGGCGCATCATCAATAGTACAAGAAGGTGGATTCATGCCTACTTTTAAGGTACATTGTCACGTCTTCCCCTTCCAGATTAAAATCCAAAATTTCTACAAATTTAGTTCATGGGTGATGAAATATTAGAGGCTGATCAACGAAGTGCTAATATATATGGCGTGCGACAATACATCGTTTTAAGTCTGCAGAGACTATTTCATTCGCACAATCACCTGGTAAAAAATTTTAAAACAGCTTTAGAAAGGATGCCTAGAGACCAGTACAAAGTAGTCATACGGGCAGACAAGAGGCCATATGGTGAACATGAGCGGCGTTTTAACGCCAACTATGGAAAATGTAGCCATTCTCTCACCGATTCGGCGACCGTCTGCAATTCCATTGCTCTCGATCGTTCATCAATATTGGAGAGCAAAGGTAGAAAGACGGCGTCGTCATCAAGGGACAAAACAAGTCATGATATTAAAGTTTCTTCAGGCAACCGCGCGCTAAAGCGTCGGGAGATTCGAAACAGGAAGAGGCGCAGAAAAAGGCGCGGGAGTCGTAAAGTCGAGCGGGAAATTTGGATTCGAGGCTTGGGACCGTGAGGGGAGGTCGAAAAACCGAGCGCTTGAAGAACGACACGTTGTGTCTTCATCTCCGGTATTGAGCGAGAGAGAGAAACGGCCATACGAGGAAGGCCGCCCTCCGCCTCAGCGTGCAAAAGCGACGGTCCTTCGCCCGCGTGCGACATGCTACGTTTCACGAACTCATTTCTCGTTATCTAACGTACATGAGACTCTTACAGAAACAATTCAAGTGGAAATCTGGGAGCCCACAGGATTCAGCCGGAGTGAGCACCAGGAAAGAAGGAACCGCCAACCCGAGAGAGTAGGGGGTTGTCAACATGGCGCCAGCCAGCGTTTATCGCATATATTACGGCCGCCCCGAAACTCCTTCTTCCGCACCGTTTGTTGGTTGTTACCTCCGGCTTCGCACTCCAATACCTGTTGTTCCTGTTCCCTTGACAGTAGCAGAGTTGCAACCATTCTACCAAGCTACAAGCTTTAATCACCCCATAGACCTATGACGGTTTATTCAAGGAGGAGCTCGGCGAGTTCCCTTATCCGAGTTACGCACCAGCCAAGTTGCAAGTTGTCAGCCCGCGTTTTGATTTGTTATTAACTAACACTATACTTTGTAACAGACGGCTGTTATTTGAAGCCGGTCTGCAATTATAGTCCCATTTAGGACTAAGGGGGAACGGACATTGTCCCGTTTCGTATCCTACGGTTTAGTAGCCCCTATTTGCTCATGATAAACTATTGTAGAGATGACTATTATCACTCTAGCAATAAATCATTGTTAATTTCCCTTAGCCAAAGTTATGCTCTGTGTTTCTTTACTAAATTTAGTTTTCCACTGCGCATACACACTTACAGGACATGACACATACTCGCTAGTGACCTAGAAGAGTTCGATAGCCGTGACATAATTGTTCATACGATGCTCTGTACTACAGTATCCTGTTATCTTTTTTAGCGCGAGGATGGTTACCACTTTAACGTAAAGTAAACCGATCTTCTCACAGGAAATATGACGCTGAAAAAAGTATCTTCTATGTAGTTTTATGCACACCAGATTATACTGAGAGAGAGATCGTCAAACCACATCTTACGATTCCGCCAGTTGCTTCATCAATACATCGTATGTATGTATGCGAAACTCGAATGGGAGCGGCTTCTTTATTAAATCAGCAAAAACTGCGTGTTGGTGATTATATTCATCTACGGGATGCTGTGGCTATTATAAGACAGATTGTCATATTACTGGCTACGTTCACTGGCAGCCCGAGCCACATGCTCGAATATGCTCAAGACGCTATGTCCTATGTCCGCGATCATGGCCGTCCGGATCTTTTTGTAACCTTTACGTGCAACCCTAAGTGGCCAGAGATTACAGTTGAGCTTTTGGAAAGCCAATCATCGATTGGTCGGCATGATTTGACAGCGTGAGTATTTAATCAAAAACTAATCAAATTTATTGATGTTATTGTGAATAAGCGTATATTTGGAGAAACCCGCTGTTGGATGTATTCGGGCGAATGGCAAAAGCAAGGTTTTCCACATGCACACATCTTGGCATGGCTCAAAGAAAAAATCCGACCGAATGAAATACATAACATAATTTCTGCAGAGCTGCCAGATCTTCAAAAGGTTCCACTGCTATTCTAAGTAGTGTCAAAGAACATTATCCTTCCGACGTGCATGAAAGATGGCAAATGTACTCAAAACTACCCATGACAATCCATTGATGACAAACATTCAGCCAACGATGATTACCCTTTATACAGAAGACGGAAACCTGAAAATAGGGCTTCACGGCGACTGTTACAGTTAAGGTTAACAACCAAAAAGAGATATCGAAATTGACAACAGATAGGTTTTGTCTTATTCATTTCTCCTTACTAAAATGTGTCAAACATACTTCAATGTCGAGTACTGCCACTCTGTTAAATCGATATTGTTAAACTTGCAAATACGTAACTCAGTATCAAATGGGGCGATATATTAGCAGCAATAAAGCTATTTGGAACCTCTTAAAGTTTCAAATCCACGAACGATACCCAACGGTTGTCCATTTAAGCGTTCACTTAGACAACGAACAGAGAGTATACTTTACGGAAAAGAATTCTCAAGAGAGAGTGGATGCCTCCCAACACAACATTAACAACGTTTTCCAGTTTTACCAGCAAGATCCATTTGCTAAGACATTATCCTTTGTCCAGATACCAAAATACTACACCTGGAACGCGTTACGCAAACTTTTCTGCAGGAAGACGAATGGAGCATAAGTTCCAGGTCATACTGACATATGCTCAACTGACGGCATTGGCCGTGTCTTCACTGTTCATCCAAGCAATGCTAAGTGTTAATATCTGAGAATGTTGCTTCACGTTGTGCGAGGACCAACATCATTTAATGACCTTAAAACCTTCGAGGGATAACTGTGTGAAAGCTATAGAGAATCATGTCAGAAACACGGTTTGCTTGGTAACGATCAACACGGGGTCACGACATTGGAAGAGGCATCTGCCACGTGTTTCCCAAAGCAGCTCAGGAGTCTTTTTGCCATTTTAATTACGACGTTTGCAACATCAAATCCACAACGTCTTTAGGATACATATAAAGAAAATGTAAGTGAAGACGCAAAGAGTTAACCCAATTATTAACTCAGATTGCACAGCGGAAATAATGAAACAAGAGTTTATACTTCTTGAGGAAGAATTTATCTCTATTCGGCAAAACTCTCTTGCAGCTTGGGCACCGAATCGAAATGGCCAAGAGGATCTACAAAGAGTTTTTTTGGAGGGAAAGGAACTTCGTCATTAATGCTCTCCAATTTTTTCTTGAAAAAAAAATAGACCCCTATTAGTCTTAGACCAGAGGCAAGCCTATGACACTCTTTTAAGTCTCATTCAGGATGGAAATGGTGGTATTTGTTTCCTTGACGCACCCGGGGAAATTGGAAAAACATTTCTGATAAATATTTTGATAGCTGAGATTCGCCAAAGAAACGAAATTGGTTTGGCTATAGCATCTTTGGAATGTCATCTACAATGTTAATTGGCGGTCGAACATCACATTCAGCTCTGAACCTAGCATTGAATCTGCAGGTTTTAGAACGGCTCATTTGCAACATAAGCAAAGGCTCCAGTCAGGCACAAGTGCTCAAGCATTGCAAACAAATCGTTTGAGACGAATGCACCATGGCCACAAAAAGGCTCTAGAAGCACTTCATAGCATTTTGCTTCAAGACATATGGGGAAATGGACGGCTGATGGGCGGTTCTGTAGTCCTTCTGGCAGGAGATTTTCGACAAACCCTGCCTGTCATTCCACGCTCTACACCAGCCGATGAATTTAAAGCCTGTCTTAAGTCATCGAACATTCTGGACAATCAAACCAGCTTCGACAGAAACCCCATCCTAGACGTGGACAATGAAGTCATCAACACTGTACGACCCCAACCGAGAGCTTGACTTGAACGATGGCTCCTGCAAGTGGTCCGCTTATAAGAGTTTTTGCTTAAAAGATTTAATGCTTATAAGAGTCCTTATCATTTGTATGATATGATGACAACGTTTTTTTGATTATTTGTCCTTCTTATTTAAATTGTACTTTTTGTTCTTTATTTTACTAGTCCTGACTCTGTTTAATTCGACCGATTTGTATTTGATGTTCCCATTATGATGTTAATTATTATGTTAGTTAATTTAAGTGCAATATACTTAGTTAAAAGTTTTCATACACTTGATGTTCCCATTCGTTATCTACTGACGACCGTTAATTAGTTTTGTTCGCCCTTGTATTTCTTCTTTTTTCTATAATTGAATTTGTAATGTTAGATTATTATTGTAATAATTTTTATTAGCCACCTGGCCTCCGTTTTTGTTGCCTCTTGCTCTTTGTAATCCATCAATTAGCAGCGTTGTTCTCTAATTGGTGGATTGAACCCATATATTCCATGTTAGAAGCCATCCAGACTGGGATGATGATGGGTACATGTCAGGACAGGACTGATCCAAGGACAGGACTGATCCAAGGACAGGACACAGGATCCATGCTGACTAGCTCTTCAAGGTATCACCTCTACTCTATTTTCAGGTATCATCTCATTACTACCATTTTACGGTGCGCCCTTTTCAGGGCGATATCCACCTTCTGTTACGTCTTATGTGCTGGTTCCTGGCGTTGGAAATAATATTCCCGTAAACCAGTACATCAAGACTCTCATTACACTTCTGGGTCCCGGGCGTTGGGATTAATCTCCTCGCAAACCTAAGGACATTTTTTCATATCATCTATTATTACTCTAGTCATTCATGAGTGGGTCCCTGGCGTAAAATTAATTTTCTCGCAAACCTGACTTGTTCTTTTTTCTTAAAGCTAGGTGCGTCCTTCTTAGGACGGTTTCTTTAGCACATACCTAGCTGCGAGGTTACTCTCTCCCCCCGGTTCTATACAATTATATATGATGGTTTCGTCCAAATTAACCACGTTGAAGTCGGCTAAAGAGCCTTTGCTAGTGGCGGATGGTAAAATTGTGTCCTGCGAAAAGGCCTACCGGGATGCCTGCTTGGATGCTAGGTTTGCTGCATTTGACCTAGTGTTCAACGAAATGTTAGAAGCTCTCCGGGATGAAATAAACGCTAAGTATAGTGCACTGGAGGAAAAGGTCGAATCCCTACACAAAAGTTTTGAGGAGAAGTTCAGAGGTATCAACAAGGAAATTCAAGAGTCTCGTAGAGATGTTATTGACAAGATAAATGAACTCAAGGAAGCCTTTGAGAAATGCTCCGGGACTCCGAAGGCAAGAATCTCCACGAAAGATAATCCAGTTTATATCAGCAAGGTAAGTAATGTTTTAAAATCTATTTCCTCTTCTAATAGTGTGGAGTCTATGGATATAATAGAAAATAGTGACTGTTCGACAAACGGTGGCTATAAGAGAAGTCACTTTGATGGAACTGATGAAGAAGTGGATGACAGTCCCTGGATTGGTGTTACTAATAAAAAATTCAGAAAAGGCACGAGGATCGATAACCTAAAGACCGTCTCCAGAGTAAACGAAGAAGTCGTCAGCGCGTCTAGATTGAGGAATCCGAAGAATGGACAGAATCGCTCAGATAATGAAGACCATAGGATCACGAAGAGGTATGTCCCGCCGATTATCGTGCGGAATCATGGCATCCCATTTAAGACGATTCTAACTGAGCTCGAGAAGCATGTTCCAGTGGAAAAGATCACTGTTTATACGGGCAGAGCTGAAACCCTCAAAGTTAAATGTGAAGACGAAGAAACTCACAATAGGTTAGTCTCTGGAATTAAGTCTGATAATTAAAGACAAAGGAATTAACAACTCTTTAACCACAACAAAAATTAAGTAAAAAGAAAAATACAACCTAATCCTAGAAGCGCTTTTCGAGGGCGAAGCTCTCATCATTCAGCAGGTGGAAAAGAAGGGAGTAACACACCAGATGATACTGAGTGTGAAAAAGAACAAGACCGATATTTATAGTCTCACAGCACCAATGACAGAAAAAGTGATAAACCCCACTAAGGGGGATAATTCAGTGATTGGTCCGTTTGGACCAATAGTTAATCAGTTGAGAATCTCCAATGGGTCCCTTGTCGGAGTTTAGTAAATTTTTGCTGTTGGCTGATGAGATTTCTAAACTTTCAAAGGCATCCACAAGGCGATTATTTTTTAATGCTTTAACAAGTACAAGATCGTTGAACGATATTCTATGTCCCGTATCCAACGAGTGTTTCGCCACAGCGGACAGGTTTCTTCTTCCATACTTCAAGTGGGCCAAATGTTCCTTAAATCGAATGGTAGGATTGCGGGCCGTCTGTCCAACATAAAACTTGGGGCACTGAGGACACTTAACCTTGTAGATTCCAGTCTGCAGGAGTGGGGGGACCTTATCCTTTGGGTTACCCAGTAATAGCTTCGCTTGGTTTGGCTTGCTGAAGGATAAAGCCAGGTCGTGATTACTAAAAATGGAGCTAAGGCCCTTAACTAATTGATTATTAAAGGGTATTGATATCGTGGTGTACTTCCCTTTGATTTTCTTTAAAGTCGTGTTGTCTTTGATAAATTTATGGAACGTCCTCTTTTTTAAAATCCTTGTGATGGTCCTTTGGTTATATCCATTCCTGGTGGCGATCCTTCTAATTGTGGAGATTTCTTTATTCAGGGTCTTCTTATCCAATGGAAGGTTGATCGCTCTGTCTATCATAGAGATAAACGTAGCAAGCTTGTGGTTCCATGGGTGGCTGGAATCTGACGGGATAAAATTAAGCTGGTTTGATGGTTTACGATAAACATCAAAAGAAAGGGAGTTAGAGGCCTTTATAATCATAACATCTAGAAATGGTAATTTTCCATCAACTTCTTGTTCGAAAGTAAACTGAACACTGGGGTAGAAAGAATTTAAATGATTCAAAAAATCAATGACGTTGCAAACAACAGGATCAAACACCGCAAAAATATCGTCAACATAACGAAACCAAATACGGGGAAAGTAGTGGCCCGATTTCTTCAAGATATCCTCAAACGATTTAAGAAAAATTTCTGCCAAAATTGGGCTAAGGCACGAGCCCATTGGGGTACCCTTTTTCATGACATAAACGTCACCTTTATAACTAAAAAGATTGTTGTTGACGCAAATCCTAGTTAAACGGAGGATCTCGTCAATTTGATTCTCGGAAATATTATTTCTAACTAGGACCTCTTTTAAAAACTTAAGTGTCTCAGGGATGGGAACGCTAGGGAAGAGAGATACAACGTCGAAGGAGATTAAAATATCATTAGGGTTAATTACCACATTGGCCAGTTTCTTTGTCAATTCTACACTATTACTAACGGTACTGTCGAAATCGGAAACTCTGAGGATTTTTAAGAACTTTGCTAGGAGTTTCGAGATGGGATATAAGGGGGAGTTGATATTGGACACGATGGGTCTCATATTATTCCCTGGCTTGTGCACTTTAGGTAGAGCATAAAGCTTGGGTATAGTAGGATTCCTAACGGTTAAAAAAGGAACTAAATTACGTGGGATAGTGGTTGGGCAACTCTTAATAATATCTTTAACCTCCCTTTTGAGTCTGGGAAGAAGGTCTTTTTTCACTAATTCGAAAGGTCCATCTTTAATGATTTGGTCAACCCTATTAAAATAATCCTGTTTGTTTAAAATAACGGTACTGTTGCCTTTATCGCTCTTCAAGAAAAATATCGGTCTTGTTATTTTTCACACTCAGTATCATCTGGTGTGTTACTCCCTTCTTTTCCATCTGCTAAATGATGAGAGCTTCGCCCTCGAAAAGCGCTTCTAGGATTAGGTTGTATTTTTCTTTTTACTTAATTTTTGTTGTGGTTAAAGAGTTGTTAATTCCTTTGTCTTTATTTATCATATCCACATTTTCTTCCCATTTGTATATTTATTTCTGGTTTCCCCAGGAGTTTATACTTTTATCAAGTCTGATAATATTTTAAAAATCCAGCATCATCAACTGAAATCGGAGAAGGTCTTGAAATACGTGATTGGTAATGTGGATGTTACGTATGACCTCGATGACTTCCAAGAAGACCTAAAAAGAGCAGCTACTTCCCGGAAAAGGTAATTCGATTGAGGAATGCCAGAGGATCCACTGATATGCCGATGGTTTTGGTTCTGCTCCCGAACACCGAACAAAACCAGTCATTGAAGAACATTACACGTATTGGGCCGCTGGCAGTGCAAGTGGAGGCCTTTTGAGGGAACAAGAAGCCACTACAATGTTACAACTGCCTGCGGTTCGGACACGTATCCATGGGCTGCACAGAAGATCCTCTAATAACAAATGCGCATAGGGGTACCAGTCAAGAGATTGCCCCAAGATTAATGGACAGGACCCCCAAAGTGCATCAGATGTGGTGGGCAGCACATTTCAAGCTATACGAAATGTCCAAATTTCCCCCAGGTTCAAAGGATGTCTAGTTCTATATTGACAGCAGACAAATCCTATGCTGCCACTGTGTCTAAACCGTTAGATAAAGGCCTCAACATCAACGACCTACCAGGTATGTATAAGCAATTTGGAAGTATCTTTCACCTGTTTTCTAATCCAGGCAAAAGTTACCCGCAGTTGAGTGGGCTCCTTACGACCAACTAATTTTTAGTTTGGCTGCACAACGTTATAATGTAATCAACAAAGTTGAACTTCGATGCGTGATATGGAACGCTAGAGGGATCCCCCGAAAGCGCATCGAGTTTCACAATTTTCTGATAAAGCAAGAAATCGAAGTTGCTTTCCTCTGTGAAACGCACCTCAAACCAAGGCAAGATTTCACTAGACTTGGGTACTGTGTGTACCGTAAGGATCGAATGGCTTCAAATGCTGCAAGATGTGCTTCTGTGGGCGCTGCGATCATCACTAAGAAGGAAATTCAACACCAAGAATTAGTCTCAAAGTCTTATTTAGGTATGGAATCGGCCTCCATCATTATCAATGATGTCTCCTGTGGTGAAGTGAAGTTCTTGGCGCTCTACAGTTCACCTAAACATTATCTTGACGTTAGCGAGCTTGATGAACTCTTCAGTGGTGACATTCCAGTCGTCCTGGCTGGTGACCTAAATGCCAAACATCCAAGCTGGAACTCCAGAACGCAGAATTACAACGGCATGATTCTCTATAGGTACATACAAGGTAAAGATGATATCATCGCTGCTGGACCTGTGTAGGACAACTACTACTGCGACCACTCTCCTACTAATGAAGTTTTGGACATCTCACTCTTGAAGGGTTTCTTCAAACCCTACAATATTATCACGATTGATGACCTTTTTTCTGACCACAAGCCTGTGACGTTGAACTTTGACAATGTCGACATAAATTTCCGAGAGGAACTCATACATCATCAAGACTGGAAGCTTTACAAAGATATTCTTAAGGACTATGGCTGCCATCCCGACGTTGCGTACTCTACGGAGGACATCAATCAACGTGTTGAAGACATCACCAGATGTATTAACAATCAGAGAATACACCTCCTCATCGAATCCAACTCACTCCTGGAATCCAGCGCCTAATTGCTGAAAGAAACAAGACACGTAGACTATGGTAAGGCTATTGTTAACCTTGGTTCAAAACCAAGTACAACAGGCTAGTGCGGAGTGTTCAAGTGGAGATAAAAGAGCTTCGCCACGCTAGATGGAATGACAAACTCAAAAGCTTGTTTGCTCGCGACAATACCATTTGGAGTATGGTTAGAGCATTACAGAAGAAGAAGAATGATACGCTTCTTCCACTCTGTACACCACAAGGTGACTATGTGAAAACTGATCAGTACAAGGCCCAAGTCATTGCAGATTCACTTGAAATGCAATTTGTTACTCCTATCAACAACAATCCCGAGAGTCAAATTATGTCTCAGCGTGTGGAAGATGGTCTTGTCTACTTTGATGAAGTCCCGCAGCATTTAACGAAGAACAAAATCGAGGGTGGAGAGATCGCCACCATCATAAGTATACTGAAACAGAAGAAGGCTCCAGGAAGAAACAAGGTGAACAATAACGCCCTCATGAATCTCCCAAAGAACGTTATTGACTTCCTCAACAATATCATTAGCGACTGCTGGAAATTTTCTTACTTCCCTGCATCTTAAAAACAATATATATTCCCAGCAGTTCCCAGCAAAACCCAGCAATTCCCTCGAGGTACCGACCTATCAGTCTGCTCCCGTCAATGTCTAAAGTTTTGGAGAAAACGATCCTCGTCAGATTCCAAGACCACTGTCTCGCCAATGATCTTCTTCGGAAACATCAGTTTGGCTTTCGTGCCACCCACTCTTGTCAGATGCAGTAGAAGACCTGAGCACCCGCTTGAACCTTTCCAGGTACTACGGAGTGGTATTCCTCGATGTCAGTAAAGCTTTTGACTAAGTGTGGCATGGGGGCCCTGTCTTCAAGTTGACTAGAGACTGGTTTCATCCTGATTTGATTTTGATTGTGAAATCCTTTCTCACTGACAGGTCATAACAATCTAAATTTGGTGAATATCTATCCACGCCCCATATTGTAAAGGCCGGTGTCCCTCAAGGTTCTGTCCTCGGGCCCGTGCTATTTAATTATTTTGTGCATGATTTCCCTAACCCTAAAAATTGTAATCTATATTTCTATGCTGTCGATACTCCATTATGACATGGGCACACAAGCCGGCTCACGTTAACACTCGTCTGCAGCACGCCTTGAAGATGTTCGAAGACTGGTTTAACTGCTGGAAGCTGAACCTTAATGTCAGAAAGTGGAAGGCTATGTACTTTAACAGAAAGTTCAAGCGTCCCCCAGATTCTCTTGTTCTATTCAATAAGAAACTGGACTGGGTAGACAAAAACAAATACCTTGGCGTTATCATCGATTCAAGACTCTCTTGGAATCGTCAAGTGACCTACGCTCTGAACAAAGTGAAGGGGGCTAAGTACAGTCTCATACCTCTCCTGGGCCGCAACATCACCCTCAGCATCGACAATAAGTTACTTCTGTACAAGTCGATTATTCAGACGATACTCCTCTATGGCATGGCTGCGTGGGCGACTATCTGTAGAAGCAGAAGGAGCGAGCTACATTCATGCCATAATGTTACTCTGAGGACCAATGCCCACCTTGACAGAAGGACTGTGAAAAACCAATCCATCCATTCAGATTTAAACATGGTCCACATCGGAAAATTTTTACAGGACCTCCTTTTGATTATGGTGCAGAAGATGAAGATTCACGACAATGACCTCGTGACTGGAATACTGAAGAACTCAATGGATATGAAGTGGCATATGAAGTATCGAAAACCGAGGCACATTCTTCACACCAACTTTGAAGGCATCAGCAAAGTTTCTTTCCCGGATTACTGGAAGATATGACAAGTTATTTTATGGACCCTGGGCTGAAACGCAAATTGATGTAGTCGTCTGTTTGTGCTTCTGCTTGATACGGTTGCTCCACACATTTTCCACTCAAAATGAATATATTAAACACTTTTGTGTTTATTTTAAGGTGCAGAACATCTTTTTCAAAAGCACCATGTATTACATAGTATACTCTATCCAAAGAAAGTTGGAGTGGGCGTGACCAGTTAAACTTCCTATTTCAATTGTTGCGCGCAATGTAAGATTAGAAAAAAATAAAAAAACATAAATCACAGAATAAAATTTATTCATTACTTAAGTGGTATCATAGCCGAGGATTATGTTTTAATAGGTCAAAAAGAAATACCTTTGTGAATTCAAAAACCGATAATCTTTCTCGTCGTATTTTTATTTCATTGTATTTTGGTTTCTGAAAATTGTCAATCTTATTTTCTTTTTTGTATAATATGGAAGACCGCTTGGGTTGGTTATGCTTTTTGACTACCTCAGTGTATTTCATTTGGAATTTATTCTGGTACGATGAGCTTTGTGAAATCGCTGCTTTCGTCCCATCTGAAGAAATGTATACTTCACTATTCGATTGTCTATTGTCATCTATACAGTGGTTGTAAACTACTCTGATGATGAAGTTTATTCGAAACGCGTAGTTTCTCTTTAAATACTTCTACCATTTGCTAATTCTCAGATCTACTTCTATTGTTCTCTTTACTAGCAAATTAGCCCAAAATGCATTTATTAAAATATAAACTTGAATAAACATTTAACTTCTTGAGATTGTTCTGTTTACTGGAGCTGTAATTTTCCCGCACAACGCCGGGTGCCTCTTCTAGTCAGTATACATATAAAGAAGAATGATTGTTTGTGGGTTTGTTTCTTATACAAATCTATAGTTTTATTCCGTCCCTGATCAAATTTTGCACATTTGATCTTCAAAGCATGAGGAAGGTCACTGTACTTCAGATTTAAAAAAAATAGTAATTATTGATAATAAATTTGTATTCCTGATGATGGCAGTGCATATTAATAAGAAATATACCATGATCAACAATGCAAGGTAAAGTTTGTGCAACAACAGGTATCAACAATGGTATCAAAACACGAAGCATAGTCCAACAATAGATACCTCATGACCAACAATGTAAGCCAAAGTTGTGCTTCATAATAAGGTTCAATTTTCAACAATGCATAAAGTACGTGTTGTTCGGGCTTTTCTTATCATTGGTAGTTCTTAAAACTCAACATTTTATGGGAAATATTTAAAAATGAGCAGAAACCGGAAATAAAAGAGAGTTACTAGACTACTGAGATAATGACCAAGCCGTGAGTGATGAAGTCTCATCGAAGTTCCCAGGCGGCCCTCGATGATGCAAGCGTATCAACAAAAAAAACGGTGACTGCTAGACTACACAATGCGATGAATGGCCAAGTTTTGCTTCAAGACAAGGAGAGCAGAGCGCGAATTGCAAAAGCAGATTACCAAATAGTAAGTACAGGGAGAGGAATGAATTGTTGTGGCAACCTTATCTATGGTCACTGTAACAATATTTTATAGTCACTCCTGTCCCATTAATATTTATTGTTGTGTGGAGAAAACTGTTTTGATCGTGTATTTTGATCAGAGATCAATTCTTTTTATTAATCTCATTCAGTAAATTTTCTTGTCAGAACAATACTTTTTTGTTATCACACTAACACAGCGCTGCTAGAGCACCGATTTTTCCATGCATGGATAATTCATATTGATGACACATCAATAGTTTTCTGCTCCTAAGCAAAAGAGTTATGATATCTTTTACAATTTTTATTTTTATGATAATACTGGATATTGATAACGCATCAATAGTTTTCTGCTCTTATAGCAATAGAGCTATGGGCTCTTTTACAGTTTATATTTTCATGATACCCAATTAAAATTAATGCATATGTACTGTTTTTTGAAAACACAAAAAAGGAAATAAAATTGTATATATGTTAGAATTAGCAAGTTCATTTCTTGAATAAATAGTTGTAATATATATGAATAATTCTATTTCCTTTTTTGTGTACACAATGGTTTCAAAAAAAGGCTGTTGAAGCCGGAGCTGGTGATGGTCTTAATCCAGCGTACGCCCCTTCAGATGGTCAGTAATCAGGGCGCACAAGCAGCCCTTAATTGGCTGCATTATCTAAATAAACGCCCCAAGAAGAGAAAATATAATAACCATTTTCTTCTATTGAGAAAAATTATTTTTAGCAAATATCTTCCGCATACCTCTTTTCAGGGACGCACAGCATTCTACTTGCGCTCCTCTGAAATCGATTAACATTAAAAATAACCGGTAAGGAACACAGAATGTTGGTCATCGGAGTCAATTAGTGGAAATTTTCCCATGAAATTCATGAGCTATGTATGAGATTATCCGAATCATATACCGGTAGCTAAAATTAACTAAAGAGGATAAAAACGGAAATTCTCAAGGTTATGAAACAGCGCTTTTTGCGACATCTAGTTAGTGAATTTTATAACTGTGGTCTGCTAGTAAATGTGAAATCGGGTTTATGGAAAGAATTATAATAATTTTGATACACATTCATCAATCCCACCTTCATAGTTTCCAACAAACAAAAAAACACTGATTGTTAACATCCAAGATAGAGACAATGAAAATTGTTGTTAGCACCCCGACAGTTAGGTGACTTTCTGCTTCCAGACCTTATCTCGTTGGCCTCGTCGACAGGGCGAGTAACGTAATTTTAGGACCAACCAACAAGCAGATTATGATCAGCAACTTCTGATATTACTGCATAGGCATCCATATATTGTTGACAGAACAATATATGAAATAGTCTTCTTCCGATATTGGTGCTGCATCAATATTTATTTGATGCTAGATAAAAAAAACTACATATTAATAGTGAATTGTAATAGAGACAATTTGATAGTGTAGTAAGATAAAAGTTTATTCATGATGTATCAAATTGAATTTTTGTTTCAACAAACAAGCACTCATCAACTCCCTTATTGTTGCTACATCCAAATCATTTCTCATCTAAAACAAATTTTAGTATTCAAATTTTCATTGTTTTTTACTATATTATTTCTAAGCCTTTTCATATGTTCATATTTACTGTACATTCACATTTCATATACATGTATTGCAAACTTTATTAAAAAAAAAAAAGTCCGCGCAATGCCGGGGATATCACCCAGCTTATATGCTAGCACAGCAGATCCAAATTTTTCCGAAAAAATCCCCAATACATTTTGACTATGTTCTGTGTGAATGTGAATGTTTTTGAAACCGAGGTGGTGATGATGCTAAAATTAAATGTTTGTTTCCAATGAGGATTAAATGATGATGCAATAACAGAACATAGATAAGACAGTGTCTGTCGAGGAAACAAAGGAGTCACACGTGTCTTTCTTGAACACCGTAGCATACGCCCAGATGACTGGCAAAAGTTTACGTGTTTGGAAAGGTCAGAGAAACTCTGCAACTCAGAGACAAAAAGCTATCTGGGCGTTGGAAATATCTGAACAATGGGAACGCCATCCAGAATAGGAGGGTGCCTTAATTGTTAACAAGAGCTACTAGTTCAAAGGCAAGGGAAACTTCGAAGGAAAGATGGGTCTAAAGTATCAAGTGATGTTTCCCGATGGTGAATATGGATATCATTTTAATCTTAGGCAAGTCAACAAGAGCTTAAAAAATCCAGGGCAACACCGGGTTATGAGGTACTCATATACACTGTCATATCACTGAATTATGACCACCCGCTTAGTAATGGGAGTAGCCATCCTTCGCCAATATAACTGCTGCTAGGCGTCGTGGCATGGACGCAAGAAGTGCGCGGTATGCATCGATGGTATGGCAGTTCATTCCGCTTGAAGCATTGTCCACAGAGGGTCAGCGCTTCAAGCGGAGGGTCCAGCTGCCGTACATGGCGATCAAGGTGCTCCCACAGATGTTCGATTGGATTGATGTCCGCGAATTAGTGGGCCAAGGGAGCACTCGAAAGTCAGTAGAGTGTTCCTCGAACCAATCCAGAAGGAGACGTCCATGTAGCAAGGTGCATTGTCTTGTTGGAAAACAACATCACATTGGGAGAACATCGTGAGCATGTACAAGTGCACCTGGTCCGCTACGATTGACAGATAGCCACAGCCATTCAAATTGCACTCTAGACGAATCAGTGGACCTAACTGCTCCGAACAAAAGATCCCCCACATAAAAACACTACCCCACCAGCTTGTTTCCGGCCCACAATAGCCTCCTGCAATCTCTTTTCATGGCGTTCACGACGCACTCGCCTTCGCCCGTCAATCTTATTGAGCAAAAACCTTGACTCGTCGGAGAAGGCGACCTTAGCTCACTCGTCCGTGGTCGAATGGCGGTGCTCACGATCGACTGTTCAGGCCCATCTGTAGCAGGGTAATAATATCGGCTAATGGTAATATCAATGGTAATATTGGATGGTAATATCAATGGTAATATCGGATACACGTCTGTTAGCACCATTGTTGAATCTGGTGGTCAGTTGATGGACTGTGGCTCTCCTGTCACCTTTTACGAGTGGTCCACTCACCCCATTGGACGATGGCTCGTGACCCTTTACAGTGATGGCGTGGGAGGCGATTTCTGTCCCTGCTGTCCACTCTTTGTACACCTTCACTACAGCCGACCGTGAACAGTTCACAAATCGCGCTGTTTCGGAGATTGTGCCACGATTGCTGCGATAGCCTATTATCATCCCATCGTGAGGCTCGTGCACCTGCCGTTTGATGCACCAGCTTTAAAGCTTTCTCAGCCTGTTATGCAAATTTTGCATTGTGTAATCGTTGGTGGGGCGAAACATGCGTGTGTCTTGAATGGGTGCTGGTCATAATTCATTGAGATGACAGTGTACTGAGTGTTTTATCAGGGAACAGAAAAAGTTATCTGGGTGTCGGAAGCGTCTGAACAACGGGAAAGTCTACTGCTTCAATTTGTAGAATTACTGAAAACAAATTTGAAGTTATTATTTTTTAATATTTTGGGATTGTTTGGTTTACCTACAAAAGTAATTATCGCGGGCAATGCCAGGTTCCTCTGCTAGAATACCCGATACATTTTATTATTAGAGAAGTCAAGCACCATGTAAAAGCGAACTAGACGCGAACGCGTGTGACGTTGCCAATCTAAAATGACGTAGCTTTTTTATTGTTTACAATTTGTGCTTAAACTCACTGTTATTAACAATGAGCATAAAGTGAGATGCAATGACAGGAAATAGATATGGCAGAGTTTATCGAGAACGCTAAGGAGTTACACGAGTCTCCCTCGAGGTCTTTGAAAACGTCTGGACGAATGGCAAAAATTTGTGTTTGAAAAGGAAAGAAAAAGTATTGATCACAGAAATTTGGCAACAGAAAGATAAAAAGCTATCCGAGGGTTGGAAACATCTGAACCATGGAAGCTTCATCTAGAGCAGAAGGGTATAAGAGCTTCTACGTCAAGGGCAAAGGAAATTTTGAAAGAAAGTTAAGTCTAAAATATACTGGTAGAGAAGACAAAAAGTTATCCAGGCGTCGGAAAAAACAGCTTTGTCTATAGAGGGAAATTGTAGAATTACTTAAAACTATTTTATTATTTAACTTCTTGACGTTTATCTAAAACTGTGATTAACCCAGACCGTGTCTGGTGCCACTGCTGAAGGAGGAAAGTCACTGCAAGTCCAGGTTTGCGCAATAAAAGTAATGTGCATCATGGCATGCAATGAAGGTTCATTCCACTTTTGCTAATTATATAACAAAATTGATTTATAAGAATGATAGAATTCCTGTTGTTTGGGCTTTTCTTAGAATTAATAGTTCTTAGAACTTAAGATTTTTTTGAAAATCATTACAAATGATTAGTTACTGGAGATAATGGAGAGTTAGCAGACTAATGAGAGGAGTGGAAAGGCAATAGAAGAAGCAGTCCTTTAGCTAGGGCGAATGATGACATAACCGATAACAAAAGATATATCAACTAGAATCTTCAAATCAACAAGCACACTGTATTGTACTTTTTAATATTCGTTCGAAGGATACTGTACATGTAATTCATATCTATCGAAATGCCACCGAAGAAACGACCGATTATTGGTTAGAGTAAACAAAAACTAATTCGAGCATCAGAAACATCACAACAACAGGAACTATTTACCTAAACCTGTAATTATCCCGGACAATGCCAGGTGGCCTCTGCTAGGTGGCCCTGAATGATGCAAGCGTATAAACAAAAGTAACGATGACTTCTAGACTACATCATGTAATGAATGGTCTAGTGCTTCAAAGCAACGAAGGCAGAATGCGAGTTGCATAACAGATTGCCAAGTAGTAAGTACCACCAAATTTTTGCTTACGAATTTTCATTATGATTTTTTTACTGTATTATTTCTAAGACCTATCATGCATTCGTTTTTACTGTATACTAGGCGATATGCCCGGCGTTGCTCAGTCTGTTTCCCTGGCGCCATCTCTTGAGTAAGCAAACAAACATAAACCATGTCACTTTCGTATACAACCATGTATAGGTATATTATTTTACAACCCTCCCATTTTGGGCCAACCTAACACCCTGCACACATAAACCTTACTCTGAACCTAAAGAACATATGGTGAGAATATGAGCTCAATCGGATAAGTAGTTCAAAAGTTTTAAGAATGCACCCTGAACCTGAATTTTTATATATAAAGATTAACATTCAGATATTACAGAATTTAATCAAAAAATAGTCCATGCAACGCTAGGGATATCACCTAGCTTATCTGGTAGCACAGCAGATTCAAAAATTTTTTAAAAAATCCCCAATACATTATGACTATAATTGTGTGAATGTTTTGGAAACCGAGGTGGTCATGATTGAACATTAGTTTCCAAGAATTATTAACAAGGAGCATAAAATAATGATCAATGAAGGACAAACATAAAGCAGTGTTTATCAAGGTGGCTAAGGAGTTACACATGTCTCCCTTGAGTTCCCTAACAAACGTCCAGATGGCTGGCAAAAATTGGTATGTTTGAAAAGAAAAGAAGAAGAACGAGTATTGATCAGGGAAATTTTACAACGAAAAGATAAAAAGCTATCCGGGCATTGGAAACATCTGACCAATAGGAACTTTGTATAGAGCAGGTGGATTTAAGAGCTTCTACGTCAAGGGCAAGGGAAAGCTAGGTCTAAAGTATCCAGTGATGCCTTCCAGTGGTGAAGACGGATATCATTTTAATCTGAGACAGGACAAGAGGTTGAATAAAGTCCTGAGTGATGCCATTTATCAGACAAATTGTGCAATATTAGTAAGTTCATTAAGAATGATGGTTCCATTCCACCTCTGAGAATTATAAACAAAATTGAATTATTAACAATACATAGAATTACTAAGGTACAGGCTTTCTTAGAATTAATACGAGATGTAGTTGGAGCCAAAACCTGTGGACGAAATGCAAAAATGACGACAGGATACCACCGATCCACATAAGTTTTTTATTCAGACGTATGCGCATTTCGGCAGCCAGGCTGCCTTCTTCAGCGTACAGAGGAATTGATCAGAACAGGTTGAGCATGCAGATGAGGTAAAGGGAGTTACAACGTCTTATTTATAGAGGGAACAACACGGCCAGGGGCCAATTACAATAAATATAAATGTAAGAAAACACTATACAAAAAAACGCTATAAGTGGAGTTTCAATCAGGCGACCTTGTTCAGGGTGGATTATATCTTCCATTGGTCCATTTTAGTTTATGCAGGATTTTTCCAATATCATTTAATTGGTTCACGTCCATCGGGCCTGAGTCGCTGTCCAGGAGTCTTGCGGAGGTCTTCGCTGCTGATCGCATATGATTCCAGGAAGTTTAGAAGCCGAGGGTTACTGGTGCTGTGGACGATGCTGAAGTCCTCTTGATTGTAATCATGTTGCTGGTCAAGTATATGGTCCTCGAATCTTGATATTGCATATCTTCCGTTTTTTATATATGCTAAATGTTCCTTGATTCTGGTGTTAACTGCCCTCCGTGATTGACCATAGTAAACCGCATCACATTTGCCGCATGGAAGTCTGTACACTCCCTATCTATCTGCTGGGTTAATTCTGTCTTTTGGATTACTGAACATACTTCTTATTGTGTTTGAGCTTCTGTAAGTAATTTGTAGCCCAAATTCTCTAGCGATCCTTTCAAAGCCACTGTTTAATTGTCGGTTGAATGGCAGAACAAGTCTGGGTTCCGATTTCTTGTTTATTTGCAGTGTGATGACTTCTTGTAGGGCTACCTTACGTTTCACTTTCTTGACAATGTTTTCTATGTTATTTTCTTGGAATCCGTTCTGTCTGGCGAACTCTTTTATGGTTTGGAGTTCGATCTTCCTGTTTTCTGTCTTGAGGGGAATTGCGAACGCTCGTGTACCATGTGTTGGAACGCAGCTAATTTGTGGTGGTGGCAATGGTTGGAGTTCTGCTTTATGTAGTTCGCGACGAAGTTTTTCTTTCTTTCTGAACAAGGTCGCCTGATTGAAACTCCACTTATAGCGTTTTTTGTATAGTGTTTTACTTTTGTATTTATTGTAATTGGCCCTGGCCGTGTTGTTCCCTCTATAAATAAGACGTTGTAACTCCCTTTACCTCATCTGAATGCTCAGCCCGTTCTGATCAATTCCTCTGTATATGCTGAAGAACGCAGCGTGGCTGCCGAAATGCGCATACGTCTGAATAAACACTTGTGTGGATCAGTGGTTTCATGTCGTCATTGTTAGAATTGACAGTACTTAGAAGATAAGATTTCATTGAAAAACTTTAAAAATGATCAGCAACTAGAGATAATGGAGAGTTAGCAGACTATTGAACAAGAGGAGAAAGGTGACTGAGGAAGCAGTTGATGACATAACCGATAACAAAGCATATATGAACTAGACTCTTCATATCAACAAGGATACAGTATTATACTCTATAAAAATCGTTTGAGGGATTATAATAATAATTCGTGTCTATCGAAATACCAGCAAAATAATGAATGGGTCTTGGACAGAGAAGACAAAATGTTATCCGGGCATCGGAAACATCTGAACAAAGCTTCGTCTATAGAGGGAAGTTGTAGAATTATTGAAGACCATTTATTATTTAACGTTTTGAGGTTGTGCTGTTTAACCTACAACTGTAATTATCCCCGGCAACTGCAAATGCCTCGACAAGCACATGTTGATTTATATCAGCAGTACAAGTCCGGATACTGGGCGAATGGAATATGGTGGGGATGTCCCATTGTTTTTACACCTGGCCACACCCACAGGTGTAATGTTTAATGACAATACCTCCCCCTCATTAAATTTTAATTAAAATTAATTTTAATCACATTTTTGATGTGGAGGGAGTATTTTCCATGTAATTTATGAATAATTATTAATTCATAATATTGGGTGTGGTCCTTGATGATGTCACCCCCACCTTCTGAGCATCCCTTGAACATGAGTGGTCTACTTTACAGGATGGTTATACACAATTACTTGTTTATAAAGGTTGTTTGATTCACAAGTTTTTTATTATTCATTTGTACGTCTTACTTTTAACAATGCCATAGCACTGTACCTTGTTCTACTGACACAGTATGGAGATCACAGCGAATCTTAATTTCACGCCTAGTTTCTCTGCCCTTAATGCAGGGGTTTCTGGCAGCAGCAAAACTTGTTTAATGTCCAATTTACTAAGATACCAAAACGCATTATTGTTATGGTGTTTTATTATTTCTCATATTTATTATTGTTATGGTGTTTTAATCCCTCATGAAATTCTGGCGTTTCAGCTAGTAAACATTACGTTTCACGCGGGTGTACCGGATACAAAAATGATTCATGAAATAAAACAACACGCCCTAAGGTTTTGGACGATCTCATGCACGAGTGAAGTAGTTTCGAATTGATTGAGCAAGTATACACCCATTATAGTCACCAATTTAATTTTCAGTAATCTTAATCACACAAAATGTCTTTGCTCAAGCTAAGAAAATGAGAACAATTAGCTTAAATTCAAAATACATTTTTCTTATGAAATCTTCATGGAATCTGGATCTTATCAGGACACTGGGGTCGCACACAGGATACGGAAATTTACTGACAAATGCATTCCAAGAAGCCACAGAGGAACACCACAGTTATTTACTGGTCGACTTAACACAGATTTGTCCTGACGTTGTATGTATAAGGAGTAAAATTTTACCCACTGAATGGCCGACTTTGGTTTACACCGGTAAAAGTCAACTATAATTTTAAATCCACTTCATTTGTAGTCTGCAACTTGTAATTGTCATGGAACTACTTGTGAGTGAACACCATTATTTTTTATACTCGCTACAAAAAGCTTCATATAAGAACGAAAAGTTTTACTGAAGCAAGCAATTTTAAATGAATTGAAGGCTCCCTGTGAAATTTGCTACAATTTATTGCATCATCAAGACGTACGGAGCCCATCACTCAGGCCACATTTACCCGTGACAAAAGGATTGGCCCATAAAAGAATTTCTGTCCATATAAAGATGGCTTTTCTGAATCTGGAAGGTTCAGGGATCCTGCTAGCACTGCTGTTAGGTACCGTAGCAAGGCCAATACTGAATAAATTGATCAGTTAAGAAAACGCAAAAGTTTGTGTTACTTACAGAGCCTGAATACTGTCGGCTCTCGAATGCTCATGAGAACCATGGGCTGAATAACACTCAATATATACCTCAGTCTGATTCACCATTAAAGGATCGGGCAAAAAAATTCAATCGAGAAATAAATGACATTTTAAACTCGCCAATGCTTAATATTCACCAGAAGATGGAGCTTTAGCTTAATGCATTACAAAATTAACTGAACGCAAAGGCAATCCAATTAAGCATCCAGGTAATGACATTACAAAACCGACAAACGGAATTATAACAACAACCCAGATGCATGATCTGCCTTTTGAGCTGTTGCTGAGAGTTACTAGGGATATGACATCGCAAGGCAACCTTTTAGATGCACACTCATCAATCAAAATACCTGAGGTAAGGTCTGAAGTTTCTGCCGAAGAGAACCCTGATAATGATGATGATGATTATGATGATTCCGAAGAAGGCATTGCAGTAATTTCACTGAGAGATGAAGTCTTGATGTCAAACTTCGGTGAGATAGGTTGTTGCAACATCTTTAGAAGTACCCCAACATTGTTAGCTGGACAACCCAGGCAATTCTCTCGATCAACGGCTGCTCGCTCTTTGGGTCTCGTATTAACGCCCTAATTAATGATGTGATGAACACTAACCCTCAAAAGCTTCCGCCGGCTTGCCAGCGTGAATTTGCCAATGTGTTAAAAGTTCTTAAAATCCCTGATTAAATTATTACGCATCCATTTTATCTAACAGGAGTGTCAGGTCGTCGAACTAGGGCACCCTGGACATCCCCTATCCCATCACCGATGCATACAAGGAGTAAGGGACCTCTTATGTAACTTGACATGATGGATTGGGCTGCATTAAAATAATATTAATAATTATAAAATTTTTTTGTTAATTCGAATGTAATAATGAATACCATTGTTCATAATAAAATATATCACTGTAATTACGTAAATTTAATAAATACTGAGTGATATTCTTTAATTCTCCTGTGTTTTCCCAC
Source organism: Rhysida immarginata (assembly GCA_023313115.1). Lineage (NCBI taxonomy): Eukaryota > Metazoa > Arthropoda > Chilopoda > Scolopendromorpha > Scolopendridae > Rhysida > Rhysida immarginata. Next base: position 192,364 of record JAHWFO010034639.1, read on the forward strand.
TTTATTTCCAAAAATTTAAATTCAATTCTACAAAAATGAAAAAATAAAAAATAAATAAATAAAGTTATGCAACACACACACACTCACACACTATAACGTGCAATTTCAGTCCCGTTATATGGAAAAAAATTTTTTCCCATTTTACCTTTCTTCCCGTTTGAGGATGGTGTCCCGGAAACCTCTTGCTCTTTCACCTTTTTTTTTTCGACCTAACTTCGAGCTAGAATGCGATTTGATTTTTTTTAACGTGCCTTAGTGATTAAAAATCGCCTTGTTAAATATTCTTTTTATCCGGCGATTTAAGTCTATTGACATCTTAATAAAGCCTAATTTTTTCTTAATTTCTCGTCGAAGCTCGTTTTGTTCTTTTGCTGTCAGGGAGCCAACCTACGCTGGCAGTTCTCTAAGCCTCCGAGGAGGTTACGTGGCCCCCTCCTCGTTAAAAATAATTTAAAAGGGTACACATGACGTTCTCCGTAACGTTAGTTTTAAATAGGAATTATGGATAACATGGTTTTCCTCATTGATCTTTGTTTTTTCCTTTCAGGTCTTTCATTAGTCCTGATTTAACCTGGCCAGGTTACATAATTCTATATTATTTTATAGAAAAATAAAAGGAATTCCCATGCAATAAGCCCATAAAAAAACAAAAGAATTTAGTTCCATGTATTCGGAACTGTAGAATTAACTGAGGCGTTAAGAGTAAAAATTCCCGTAGGCGCTCCGTGATAGGCTTATCATTGACTAATGAGTTTTCGACCATTAACTCGGTAGATTTAATTTAAAATAAAAGAAAAAAATTAATATAATTTTTATAAATCTTAAATAACCAATTCAGGTTTTCTTAGTCTTTTTCATATAAGTTATAAAGCAAATTTTAAATTTTTTTTGGAGGGATTTTGAAATTTATCTTTTGTCTTATTCATTGTTTCAGTAATTAGCTACGATTTTTTAGCATCTGAAAGATTTTTTTTTACTACCCTATTGTTACTTAACTTTTTACTATCTGTCCATATTGTTGTAATGTTATTTCCGGCTTATAGTTTTTCTTTTAGAGTGTCCGTGCCTTCGATCATGCCCGCATGTCATTTTGACTGTTAGCATGCGCCAGCTTTTCGCTTTCACGTGCTTTAAAATTTTTTTCTTGAGAAATGAATATGCTTGGTAGAGGCAGAATCAACTTGGCCTTCTTCGAGGCAGAATCAGCTTGGCCTTCGTAGTAGCTGAACCAGCTCAGCCTTCATAGTAGCTGAACCAGCTCAGCCTTCGTTGAGGATGAATCCACTTAGCCTCCGTTGAGGTTCCTTGAGCTCTGGAGCTCCCTCCAACTGACGATGGTTCGAGTACAATGCTGGTCCGACTCAGTCGCCTGCTACGTTCGCCTATATGGTTTAGGATCTGAGTAATTATTCTTTTTGGATTTCTTCAACTCATTCCAATTCAACGTTGTTTCACCAGTCTTAAAATGATCACATACCTTGATAGTTTGTTTGTTGTCGTTGGGACTATCTACTGTATTTGGTGCTTCCTTCACCTTTTCCGTTTGGCCAGTTTATTGGAAGTTCATCGTTTTTGCGGGCTTCCCCGACTCCAATCTTAATTGCCTTCATGGCTGTTTCCTTCCAACCAACTACAACGACTAGCGTTTCGTCAGTCGACGTTTGTTTCCTCTAACGGATCCTCCAATCTTTACAGGACGTCGGCGCCCAGTGTAAAATGATGGCCTCGTATTAGAACATGAACCGGAAGACAAGTTGGACATTTTTAATCATGTTTATTTTTGTGCGGACTGCCTATTGAAGCTCCTCTTCATGCCTTTTTGTCACCATTATTTTTTTTTTTTTTATGAAATGCCTATTTTTAAAATAACCAGTTGCTTTGTTTTCTTTTCTTTTTAGCGCTGCTCACCTCTTCGTTCCTTCACCTTATCTCCCTCGGATGACTGCGTTCCTTCCCTCCTTGTTGTCTTTGTTCAATAATAGACCTTTTTCTCGTGTTATGTGAGTATTCCTTTTTCTGTTTCCCTCCTTTGTTGGTCTTTCGTTCAGTCTTAATCGTGTCTTGTTGTGGTGAGTAGTCGTTAATTTTCTTTTTTTTTTATTTATTCCCAATCAATTTAATTTTTTTTCCTCTTATGTAATTTGAATACATTCAGTTTTTAGTTTCATTCAACTGCTTTCTAGAACCACTTTTTGGCTGGTCCTGGACTATCTCCCATTTCAAGCCCAGCTTGTGTGATTGAAACCAAGTTTCTTCTTTTTAAATATTTTTTTATTTTATTTCCAAATGATATCTTGACTCTTTTCAGCCTTCCATCTAAACCCTACAGACGTTAGATCTCCTGAGTGACTTTCTCAGTTTTTTTGAATCAACTGGACTTACCAGACCTGTTACAGTCTTCTCCTTTTTCTGGTTGTGCACCTTTCTCTGTTCATTGTTCAAGCAAGCTTTATTTTCGACTGTATCATTATTATAATATTGTTTTCCTTTCCTCCTTTGCTTAATCTTTATTGCGATAAATGGAAAATTTGTTCTTTTGGATTTAGGTTTTGACATTTTTTTTTCTTTTTTTCTTAAGGTTATTTATCATCAGAAAATAAAAATAAAAATAAAAAAAAATTATTAAATAAAATTAAAAATAAATTGATATATAATCTGAACTATTAAAAGGATTGTGGGATTAAGTGGGGTATTTGAAACTTTTGTAACTAACAGTTAATTTTAATATTTTCATCAAACTCACTACGTAAATTCTATAAAAACTAGTTTCTCAACTTCAATTTTTTTCTTAGCGATCTCGATTTGCCTTTTCCGGCAAGTTTGGCTGAACGAGTCGGAATTAGTTTCTTTCTGGCACGTTACAACACACACATACACACACATACACACACATACACACACACATACACACACACATACACACATATATACACATACATGCACACACATGCACACACATGCACACACATGAACACACATGCACACACATGCACACACACGCACACATATACACACACATGCACACACATGCACACACATGCACACACATACACACACATACACACACACACACACACAAACACATACACATACACACACACACACATACACACACACTTAAACGCAGAGTTACATTTTAATTCAAATTTTTTATTTCTAATTGTTTTTAAATTTGTGAAAGCATTAAATGGTGTTCATATTTGATTCCATTTACAAGAACAAACATCGTTGATTCTAGATTTGGAATTTACTGGTTAGTTCATCAGCGAGATATTTGCATCTCATGAGCTGGTCATTCCATTCCAAGTCATCTATGTAAGTCTTCTTCATGATGGCATCTGTTGAAATCCCATGGACTGATAATTTCAGGAAATGTAGGCAGTGGTGTTGTAGGTTGTTGCTAGGGGTCTTTGATCTATTTGATTGTTAAACGTCCATTTGTCGGCATTTCTAAGCATGAATGTATGGAATTGTGCAAGGGGAAATTTTTTAAAAGAGTCGAAGTAGGATGCATGTTTATGTGTGGGAATAAAGAGGGAATCCTGTGTTTACAATTTGCAAAGGGGGATGCACAGGGACGAGCTGCAGGATCACATATGCCAGAAAGACACCTCTGGTCAGCGGAGCTATGTATGCATCACTATCGAGGGTGCTCCACAACTGTATGGTGTTCATTGGTATTAATTTGTAAAATCAAAACGTATTGATTTCCAAGAGATTTTGAAAATGATAAGGTGCCATCAGATGTCTTCAGCGGTTGTTGAATCGTGGCATAGTCACTTTGTGAATACCCCGTGGCATAGTCACTTTGTGAAATGCCTGAGTCACGATCTTGCTGCCACAATCCAAGAGCTTTAAGAGTATTCACGAATTTATGGAGGTATGATCTGGACGTGAAATCAGGTGTAAACAGGTGCTGAGGTATCGTCAGGGTATCGAGTTCCAGAGAGAAATAAGAAAGTGCTGAAAATTGTGTGGATTTGATATAAATGAACCGTTTTGCGCTTCACTGTCCATAAAGACGAGAATGATATTCTGCAGTGTGTATTTTCTTGTGCTCATCGGAATGTTCATATCTCTCATTTCCACACGGTTGAGTGGATAAAATGCATTAATGCTCTGAAGAGTTTTTGCATGTGTAATTAAAGTTGCAGCACTCAATTTTACCCGTTCAATATTCAAATTTACACGTTCGATTACCACTCAATAGTTTGGATTCTGGGCATTTTACATGAGTGTGAAAGTTGTTTTACTGCATTACATTCTTAAATGAAGATCCACTGAATTCAGTAAAAAACGATTTTGACGAAAAATGTCAATGTCAAGCACCCCAAAGAGTAGATAAGTGTTCCCAACAGCTGATTTTTTCGTTGTTAAAAACCAATGTTCTCATGTTCTCAGGTTTCCTTGCCATGTATTTAACAAACCCAGCCATTGTAAACTGTGTTGCCTTGGCTAGACTGTCGTAATTCAAAAGCCTTTCCAAATAAACATGGTAGGGGCGTAAGTTGTTGCTATGACTGATTAACGTTTCTCCCAGATAAAAATCAATTTGTGAGAAAAGTGAATGTAAGAAGAGATTTACGGGCCCTGTACCATCGGTATCTGGCATGAGGACCTGACCTTCTTTAACAGTTTCCACTGTCAAACTCAGCATCGTCTGAATTAATTCCACATAATTGTCTGCTAATCCAGGAATTCGAGAAGGCCGCAGTCTGTAATCACAGTTGACGTTTGATAACCAATAAACCATTAAGGAATGACATAACCAAGTACCGAAAGGTTAAACTAAACCATTCGTGCAACCATATTTTAAACCGCGCTTGTAATATTGTAAGTTTCTAATGGATCATAATGATCCCTTAAGCACGTACCTTTGAACCAATTTGGATTATCATTAATTTTACGTTATATTCATTCATGACACATCATTTCAAATTGTATGATATAGTACATGTCATATTTTAGAATTGAAAGTTCCAATGAACAATAATGGTTTCACTAAACCAGGTTCCCGGAAACCAATTTCGACTATCATTTATTTTACGTTATATTCATTATGATACGTCATTTCAAGTCGTTTGATATATTACATACCATATTTAACAACTGAAAGTTCCAATGAACCATAATGGTTCCACTAAACCAGGTTCCTTGGGACCAATTTCGACTATCATTAATTTTACATTATATTCATTCATAACACATCATTCCAAGTCGTTGAATATATTACATGGCATATTTTAACATTGAAAGTTCCAATGAACCATAATGGTTCCACTAAACCAGCTTCCTTGAAACCAATTTCGACTATCATTAATTTTACGTTATATTCATTCATGACAGATCATTCCAATTTGTTTGATATATTACATGCCATATCTTATCATTGAAAGCATTTGAGGATGTCATAAGGGTACCATTAGAGCAGGTGCCATTGTTTCGATTTCAACCATTTTCAATACGGTTCATTCGCGGAACCATATTTATTAATTGGCGAAAATATTAATATAAATCCGCTTCTATCTTATCATTACGATTTGTTTGATGTATTGCTTAATATATCTGTCCATAGAAAGTTGTTTGGTGGGGTCGTGAAGATACCATTTGTGCACGTGCTATTGAAATGATTTATATAATATTTGTGATTGGTTCATGCCATGTACCATATTCATCGACTGACGAAAATAGTAATGAATAACCCCTTCTATCTCGTCATTACGATTTGTTTGATATATTACTTAATATGTCTTCCCATTAAAAATTGCTCGGTGGGAAAATTGAGGTACCATTTGTGCACGTGCCAATGAACCGATTTAGATATTGTTTGTGATTGCTTTGTGCCATGAACCATATTCATCGGCTGACGAAAACAGATTTTGAAAATCTTTCATAGCCTTGGAGGAGATAGATTTACAGACCGACGGACAGACAGACACGTTTCCCCACACTGATAGCATTATTAAAGGTACTTAATAATGTTACAGGGTTGTGGTTCTTGTATTACTGGATTATTATAAATGATAGACGTATAGATAATACTTTGATCTAAAGTTATTTATTCAACATGTTTCGGCCAGAGGCCATCTTCAGGAATAATAGAAAATGACTATTAATAATAATACTCCAAGAAATTAACTTCCTAGATCTTACTCTAAGCAAAGACCTTGAACAAAACGAAATCACCTACAAAATTTCCTGAAAACCCACTACCACTAGCAACGTTATCCACAACAGATCCAACCACTCCAGAGAACACAAAATGGCTGCATTAAAATCGATGATAAACAGAGTATTCTGCATTCCCATGTCTCAGATGAATAGATCAAAGGTAATTGAAGGCTTGCCCGGAAGAACGTGACTTGTTACATTTTTTCAAAATTGAGGTTTTGACGGAAGAACGTAGGCTGCACCAGTATCTTTATGGTGCTGTTGTCTATTGGCCTCTCCGCCAATTACTGTTGATATTATCATCGATTATATATTACACTTCCTGGAAAAACATGACTTGCGAAAGAATGATGGCGGGTGATGGTACGATCATCTTGAGTGCTCCAGAGATGAAACATTCCATTAATGGAAAAAAAAAGGAAGAAAGACGTTTCACATTGGAAAGATAAGAAAGCCAAAGTATCTCGTGAAGCTGGAGAGGCATATGTAAACCGTCAAGGAGTGCAAAAGCCCTCACTTAAGCCACCACAAGAGGTGAGTGGAAGAACGTTACCTGTGACTTGTGGTAGTTGCATCGTGTGCGCGCGGCCGCGTTGTTAATGCAAAACGCGCTAACCTATGGTTATGAGATAATATTTCATTTTCTTTATATTCTACAAGAACGAAATTACAGCCAAAGTGAGATCAAATGAAAGCTTGAATGATCAGCGAGGATACAGTGCTTTGCATGATGATACACTTGTTGCAAGAGAGCACAGTGATACTTTTGTCTTGTGCAGTGACCTGCAGCAGGTATTGTTTGTACCTCAATTGTGGCATTCAGCAGTATTTTATCAGAGGCAGCTCTCATTTTATAACGATGACTTATATGATGCAGCATCTGGTGATGCTACCATGTTTTTATGGCATGAGGCACTTGCCAAGAGGGAGTCAGCAGAAATCGCATCATGCATCTTGCAGTATGTGACACTTGAATTAACATCACTGCAGCCTACCCAACACCGCAAACTTATCCTTAGATCGGATCGATATGTAGGACAGAACAACTGGTTCATGGTTGCTTTGCTTCTCTACTTCATGAGGAAGAGATATTTTAAACAAGTGGATCAGAAGTTTCTTACTACAGGACGTAGTTTTTTGCCATGTGATAGGGATTTTGCCTTAATTGAAAAACGAAAACAAGTTTCTTCAGCCATGGTGCCACACGATTGGTGAAAGATTCTGGAAGAAGCTCGCCCAAACAAGCCATTCAACGTGAAGGAGATGGAACAGGCCGATTTCAAAGATTTTGAAGAAGTAAGTTCTACCTTCATCTGGCCAAAGGGCCTGAAAATTCCATCCTTTATGTGACTTCAGATGTCTGCTGATGACACCCACGACCCTAAGGACACGTATTTGCCATAACAACATGGAACCCTGGAAGAGTCACTCCCTTATCTCAAATGCACAAAAACATGGACGTCCAAGCCAGTGATGCAGAAGTTCAAGAAATTAGAACATTTGTAACTCCATCAGCTCTACAATACCCCTCTGATGATCACTGCTGAAAAAAGGACTTGTTAGCAATGAGCCAATATCTCAAAAGAGAACATTCGGAATTCTACGACAAGTTGGTGACAGAGGATGACGTGTAATGTGACAGCATTGTCCAGCTTCATGATATATCTTTTTTTTGTGATGAAAATAAAAGTAACCAATGAAAATATTCTGAAACTAATAATATTTTTTAAAGAAACGATAAACTTGTTCTGCTTTTCTACACTGCATTATACAGTCTGATACTGCAGTGTGGAACAATGTGACCTGTCACGATAGAGAAGTCACGTTCTTCCACTGTTTGAGAAAAAAATCATATTTTTGCATAATCTAGCAGAAGTAATATTTCTAAAAAATAATGATTTCATGTGCATGCAATGTTAAATTAATAATTGAAATAATATTTCCTCAAAATTAAATATTGTGTTTTTTTGGATTTTCCCGAAAATGCATATCTGTAACATGTTACGTTCTTCCGGGCAAGCCTTCAATTAACACCATCAAACAGATAGCCCTCCTAAATGACTACCAACCCAACATAATTAATAAACTTATGAAAAAGCGCAAAACAGCAAAAAATCACATCCAGACTGAGAAGAAAACATGGATAAAATTCACTTTCTTCAATAGTCAAGTTTACAAAGTAGGCAAATTTTTCAAGAAAATGAAGTGCAACATTGCTTACTCCACCAATAATACCATCAAGTGAAATCTTTCACAACTTCCCACTCAGAACAATACAAACTCTGACAAACTAGACAATAGCGGCATATACAAGCTTAGCTGCAGAGACTGCCCCAAGTACTATATAGGACAAGCGGGAAGGAACTTCAAAACCAGATATAAGGAACACATCAGCTCTATAAAATACATGGATGGCAAATCAACCTTCGCCACACGCAGCCTCAACAACAGACATCAATTAGGCACAATCAAAGAAAATATATCAGTAATCAAAACATTAAAGAAATCCAAACAGCTGGACATAATGGAAAATATGGAAATTTTTAAAGCCAGAATATCAGACGCTCAAAACATCATGAATGAACAATTAACTTCTGAACATGAACAGTTATTTATTGCCACCATGGACATTTTACTGAAGTAAGCATTGCTAATTGTTTATAGTGAAAAAGACACAAATTATTGAATTATGTACCCAGTAATATATATTATTAACTTATATGTATTTACTCTTGTCTCCCTACCCATAGGTTTACGCATCCACATCCCCATCCCCAACCCATCACTCCACCTTACAATCCAAACACAGTCCCTCCCTCCCCTTCACATTTACGTTCTCTCCATCTT
>JAHWFO010034639.1:201481-220561 GCA_023313115.1 Rhysida immarginata
CCCCCACGGCAATCGTAGTAAAGGTTCCCTGGTTTAATCATCTGTGTATTTCCATCCTTTCTACCCTACCATCCCCGAACATTTTTCTTCTTCTGATTTTACTTTCATATTATAATCATTAATTAATTGGGTTAATCTTTAATACCCAGCTCCTTTATTCTGCACATTTATTCATACAAATTTTGTTTATTTTTAACAAATAATATATAACATAAAAACATTCTAATTTCAGCTGGATAATATCGAAATCTGAGTCCACCCTAAATCTTTCTGGTTAAGATCTTCATGCCCTCCCCATAATGTTTCTTCTTATTTACAACCCCTATTGACCGCAACCTTATCCTCACCCTTCTTAAGCCACGTCTGTTCTTTTTAACTCCATCCATCCTCCCCCTTGACTCTAATTTTAGCATACTATCAACATCTTCCCTACATTTTACTCATGCCTATTACATCATAACCGATTGCACACACATATGTATATTACTAAAAGTCATTCCCCAAGAAGGAGGTTCATATACATTATCATCTTCATTCGTCAAGAAGGTGAACATTTCCATAGTCCTTTACTCATCATTACCCATATTAGTTCCTCACGCTCTCCACTCCTGCTCCAGAGCAATAGACCCTTACAATTATCCCCTCTCCTTAGGAAGCCAACCTCTCATTTGCCAAGCCCAAAATCCTCCCACGTCAATAAATCCCATCCACAACCTATCCCATATATATTCTATAAAATTTTGTCGATTTCTATTATTCCTGAAGAAGGCCCCTGGCTGAAACATGTTGAATAAATAACTTTAAATCAAAGTATTACTTATAAGTCCGTCACTTATAACTTAATAATGTGCCTATGCTCCTGCTGACCACATGTAGGATGTATAGTGAAGAGATCCAATTCACAGTTAAGACATTCGTTGCTGTCTTTATGAATAATACATGCCAATTTTAAAGTCTTTATTCAAATACACAGTGCAGAGGACGAATGTTTTGCTCTTTTTTCTTCTCTTTGAATGACAGGGTGATTGATTGTTTTGCATCAGAAGGAACGTTTAGAACGGATCCTGCACCTTTGGTTGCTTACAAACCGAATGAAATTTTACGTCTGATACGCACTTATTTTTACCTTGCCCATGACCTCATTGGACCCTTGTTCCCAAGTCTTGAAGTAGGTGACCACCAGCCTCATGCATTCGTGATATCAACGATTGTTTGAGATTCTGATTAGCCATCATATTGCTAAGCACTGACACACCATCTTTTAGGGCGCATTTACCAAGAATTTTACCAATTGATTTGAGTAATGGTGTCGCTCTATGTAAAAAATTTATAAATATGGAACCAAGACCACTGCGCGTCTGACATAGAATTCCTCTAAACACTGGTAAGCCATGCCCTCTCTAATTTAGATAATGTTGTAAAACCGCATCACCGTCGGATGTATATGGGACATGCATCTTGAATTATACGAGAAAAAATAAAGCCGATGTACTACTTCATATTGATTCTGATGAAATTGCTGTTTGTGTCGGAGCCGTAAATTGGGACGTCCATTAACTACAAAGGTTTGACTATGTGAAATTTTGATCCGATCGGTATGCAAACATTCGAAAAGTTCTGCACGGGAAGTAGGTATTCGTGAATGTTTTCTCATGGCACGATCAAGCATACTCCAGCGGTTTTTGCTTGGATTCATATCGGCTGTCTACCTAGCCCATGGCAGCGATGTTGTGCCTGCCAAGTCTACGTTCTTCGAGCAGTGTGACAAGAAACATCGTACTCAATGAACAGAATTGTTGTTCTGACAAGTAACCCAATGAAAAATGTTGGCACCCACACATTCCACGAGCTCTGATCGCCCGGTGCTCCAAATGGGGTCCCACACTAAAATAGAAAATCGACCATGCTTGAGAGTTGATTGCAGTCGGTTCATCCTGAATTCTTGTCTGGGTTTTCTTCAGAACCATATCCGACACAAATGGCGTTCCACCATCTCAGTCTCCCAGTGTTTCCTCTTTGAAATAATGAGTACGGTTATAAGGGGTTTTTCCTTGCAGCTCTCTAACGATAGCCTAGCTAGTGCAGCTATCTTAAGGCTGGTTCCCATAGCTCCGACAGGTCGCTACTACTGGCAACTACGACTACGACTGCAATTGAGAAGCTCGATTTGATTAGCATCGACGCCAGTCGTACTCGATTATTGGCAGAGGGTGCGGTTCCCTGGGCGTGATTTGCAATCACGATCTAACATTGCGCATGCACTGATTGGAGAGAGAGCCTCTTGTCAAGAGAGAATAACATGACATCTAATTTATCGATAATTTGGCGAGCGTGTTTTCTTACGTTGTATACAGCTTTAAAAAAGCAGTATGCCCCTTAAAAATTATCAAATAATAAAGTGGGGAATAGTTATATATATTTGACATTCCTCAACATCAGTGGCGGCTCGTAGCTAAAATTTCTGGGGGTGCTGCGTCAGAAAATTGTATTTTTTTCACAAACTAGAGAATAGCTAGTGAAATTAAGCTTAAGGATCATGTCATATAGAGGTATAAGAAAAAAAAAGACCATTATATTGAATTTTATCGATATCGAAAGTGAAACTGGGGTTGCTGCAGTGCCGCAGTGCCTATGGACGAGCCGCCACTGCTCAACACACAAAGGCAAGAGCATGGGAAATCACACCGACGATTCGATGAATCCCCCCCCCCCCCCATTTGCTGGAGCACGTGGCTAACGAGAGAGCTGGAACAGAGCTGACAAAGACTGACAAAGTCCCCAACTAGCTGGCTTTGGCGCTGATAAAAAAGAATTAAGGTTTTCTAATGTTTTATTTTATATATTATACCTCGTTGAGATAATTAAAAAGGTCACCCAAAATAAATAATTAACGAAGTTCACAAGTTTAAAATTCACTATTCTTCACGGCAAAAAAACAAAAAACAAAAAAAAAAAAAAAAACAAAAAAAAACCAACAAAATAGATAACAATTTTTTATAAAATTAAAAATTTAAAATAGAATCTTCTATGGAATCAAGAAAAGTATTTAAATTAAAAATATCTTCAAATTATATAACTAATTAATCCTTAAAATGTGTAATTAAAAATTTAATTTTCAAATTGCATCAATTATTTTTATCAAAATTATCAAAATTGAAAATCGTGGAATTACAGTCATGGAATAAATATAAATTTTTATACGCTTATGTGTTCCTTTAGCTTACTATATCATTTAGATTTATTATGAATTTATTTTTGATAAAAATATTTTGATGCAATTTAAATAAAGTTTTTAGTAGCACATTTTAGATTCATTTTTTTACTCATTTTGTATGGCACTGTTTATAGTTAGTTATTTAAAAATGTCCCTTTTATAATAAGAGGGTTTTTTTAATTCTAATAAACTAACTTAACTTTCGTCCTTGTGAGGTGGATTTTTTTTAAATAACTAAATATTTACACATTTTAATTATATATTTCGAAAATATTTGTATTGGTTTCTGATCGAATCCACATTTTCTAGACATTTTATAAATATTTTAATATTTTGTATAGAATATCAATTTTGTTATTTTTTAAATATTAGAATATTGATTAGTAAAATAATGTGTTTAAAAACTTCAAATGATATTATATTTTACTAATATTTATAACCAATATTATCTGAATGTCTCTTTTAGGTTAATTGAATTTTAAATATGTAATTCTGAATAATGTCTAATCGATTATAGGTAAATAAACTTTTCTCTTTTGATAATTTCTTTATGTATAAAAACAATTCTATTTTATATATTATATGACATCGTCAACATTCATTGATTATTAACATTTTGCGAGTTACAAAAATCACATTTTCATCGTCATTAAGCATTCACAAATGGGATCTCTTCACAGTGATCCACGTGACCGAAATCGCAGGATCGGACCTAGAAAAGTTTGTATGGTTCAAACTACTGCGAATGATGATTTTTAGTCGCGACTTCAGTCGGGCATTTGAATCGGAGCTAAAAATCGGAGGATAAGAAAATCGATTTCCGTAGGCTCGACTCAGTCAGGTGCGATTATCGCAGGATCGCACTTAAAATCGGAGCTATGGGAACCAGCCTTTATGATCATTTTCCATGTTGATATTTACGAATACCATATTCATTCTTTTTATATTATACTAGCAGAGGTATCCGGCGTTGCCCGGGATAATTTTACACCTGTAGGTAAAGAGAACAATCTTAGAAAATTAAATTATAACTCCCAATTAATTAAATAATAACTCAATCAATACAACACAGAGCAAAGGGACTATCTATTCTACGTAAAATACGAAAAACAAGAAGTCTAGGTGATACACCGGGAGTTTATCTAAACTCTTCTTGATTTGCCTCACCACAGCGGAGCATCACCAGATACATTAGACTGAAGTTTTCTAGCCCTGGACGTAGAAGCTCTTATACCATCTTGCTCTATTTAAATTTTGAAATGTCTAAAAAATAAAAACATGAAAACGCTTAGAATTGTTACAGTAAAAATTCTTAATGAAAATTCGAAAATTTTTTTTTTAAAGACTAACAATGGATGGACCTCTCCAAAGATGCCACTGCTAGTCTAAATAATTTCTTACTCACATAATCTTTAGATGTACACTTGATATTCGTAGATTTCCCTTTCTTTTCTCGATGTCTTGAATCAAAACTTGGCCATTCTTCTCTTTGTGTAGCCTAGCGATCGCCGATTCTTCTATTGACATGCTTACCATTTGCTAAATACAGCACGGAGCTAAAGGAGTGCTTCTTTCTCTGTCGTCTTTCCAGTCTTTCTCAATAGTGTGCTAACTCTCCATAATCTCCAGTTTCTGATCATTTTTAAAGATTTTCCAGAAATTGTTAGGTACTAACAACCGTCTTTTCTAGGAAAAGCCTGAATAACAACAATTCTATGCATTGTTACAAATTGAAACTTATCTATATTGCACAAGGTCATGAGATATATATTGTTGATCCCTGCCTTGTGTTTGTGCATTGCGTGTTGACACCATTGTTGGTACCTATTGTTGCACAAACTATATATATAAAGGAGGATGTTTGTTTGTTTGTGGGTTTGTTTGTGGGTTTGTTTGTTTGTTTTCTATACAAATCTACAGTTTTATTCCGGTCTTGATAAAATTTCGCATACATGACCTTCAAAGCATGAGGAAGGTCACTGTCTACCTCAGATTTCGAAAAAATAATAATTATTGATAAAAAATCGATATTCATGGTAATGGCAGGGCATATTAATGTGAAATATCTCATGACCAACAATGCAAGATAAAGTTTTGCAACAATAGGTATCAACAATGATATCAACACGCAATTCACAAACACTCTGCATGGACCAACAATATATATCTCATGACCAACAATGCAAATAAAAGTTTGTGCAACAATTGGTATCAACAATGGTGTCCACACACGATGCATCAACACTATGCAAGGATCAATAATATATGTCTCATGACCAACTATGCAAGCCAAAGTTTGTGCAATATTGAATTTAATACATAGAATTCCTGTTATTCAGGCTTTTCTTAGAAAAGTGAATTCTTAGAACTTAACAATTTCTTGACAATCTAAAAAAAAATCAGTAACTGGAGATAATGGTGCAAACGGCGGACGGCCGAACGGATAAACGTACAGACCAAAGGCGCCTTCTTATAAGTAGCTTTTATGCTAAAGCTTCTAATAATTACATATGACAGAATTACATACATTTTAATACAGAATAAAATTTTGTAAGCATTCCAAGGAGAGCTTTAGCAGTGAAGTAGAAATACATTTGAGTTAGCAGACTATTGAGAAAGAGTGAAAGACGATAGAGGAAACACTCCTTTAGCTCCGTGCTGTATAGAGCAAATGGTAAGCAAGTAAACAGAAGAATCGGCGACCGCTAGACTACATAAAGTGATGAATGGCCAATTTTTGCTTCAATACATCGAAAAAAGGAAGGAACTTGCAACAACATCAAGTGTACATCTAAAGTAAGATTACGTGAGTAAAAAATTATTTAGACTAAGAAGCATCCTTGGAGAGGTCCATCCATTGTGAGCCTTTAAAATTTTTTTCCCGGTAAATCAAGTCCCCGTATATCATCTAGAATGGATTTTTTTCTGTGAAGAGGTAAATTCCTGTCTTTCGGATTTTTCTTAAAATGGATAGTCCCTTCGCTCTATATTGTAGTGATTGAGTTAATATTTAACCAATTTGGAGGTTTAATTTAGCTTTGTGAGGTTGTTCTGTTTACTTACAAGCGTAATTATCCCGGGCAATGCCGCGTCCTCTATCATCTTTCACTCTTTCTCAATAGTCTGCTAACTCTTTATCCCCAGTTACTGATCATTTTTAAAGTTTTTCAAGAAATTGTTAAGTACAAAGAATTCTCCTTTCTAAGAAAAGCCTGAATAACAGGAAATCTATGCATTGAATTCTATATTGCACAAACTTAGCCTTGCATTGTTGGTCATGAGACATATATTGTTGGTCCTTGCATAGTGTTGGTGCATTGCGTGTTAACACCATTGTTGATACCAATTGTTGCACAAACTTTTGTTTGCATTGTTGGTTATGAGATATATATTGTTGGTCCGTGCAGAGTGTTTGTGAATTGCGTGTTGATATCATTGTTAATACTTATTGTTGCACAAACTTTTGTTTGCATTGTTGGTCATGAGATATATATTGTTGGTCCTTGCAGAGTGTTTGTGAATTGCGTGTTGATATCATTGTCTGATACTTATTGTTGCAAAAACTTTGTCTTGCATTGTTGGTCATGAGATATTTCTCATTAATATGCCTTGCCATAAGCATGAATATCGATTTTTTATCAATAATTATTATTTTTTCGAAGTCTGAGGTAGACAGTGACCTTCATCATGCTTTGAAGGTCATATATGCGAAATTCTATCAAAATCGGAATAAAACTGTAGATTTGTATAAAACACAAACAAACAAACAAACAAACATCCTTCTTTATATAGATAGACTAGCAAAGGTACCCGGCGTTGCCCGGGATAATTACACATGGATGTAAACAGAACAATCTCAAAAAATTAAATTAATTTTGCAATATCTTAAAAATAAACACATGAAAATGCTTAGAATTAATACAGTAAAAATTCCTAATGAAAATTCGAAAAAAAATATTTTTAAAGGCTCTCTCCAAGGATGCCACTGCTATTTTAAATAATTTCTTACTCACGTAATCTTACCTTAGATGTATACTTAGTGTTGTTGCAATTTCCACTCTTCTCTCGATGTGTTGAAGCAAAATTTGGCCATTCATCACTTTGTGCAGTCTAGCGGTCGCGGATTCTTCTATTTACTTGCTTCCCATTTGCTCAATACATCACGGAGCTAAAGGAATGCTTCCTCTGTCGTCTTTCCACTCTTTCTCAATAATCTGCTAACTCTCCATTATCTCCATTTACTGATCATTTTTAAAGATTTTCAAGAAATTGTTAAGTACTAAGAACTCTCTTTTCTAAGAAAAGCCTGAATAACAGGAATTCTATGCATTGTTACAAATTGAAACTTATCCATATTGCATCATCATTTTGAGCTCATTGTTATTGGTGAATTGCGTGTTGAAACCATTGTTGATACCTATTGTTGCACAAACTTTTATTTGCATTGTTGGTCATGAGATATATATTGTTGGTCCGTGCAGAGTGTTTGTGAATTGCGTGTTGATACCATTGTTGCAAAAACTTTGTCTTGCATTGTTGGTCATGCGATATTTCTCATTAATATGCCTTGCCATAACCATGAATATCGATTTTTTATCAATAATTAATATTTTTTCGAAATCTGAGGTAGACAGTGACCTTCCTTATGCTTTGAAGGTCATGTATGCGAAATTTTATCAAGATCGGAATAAAACTGTAGATTTGTATAAAAAACATACAAACAAACAAACAAACAGACCCACAAACATCCTTCTTTATATATATAGATAGATAGATTATTTTTATTATTGTAAGGTGTTATTGAGCTGTCATAGCCTGTTCCTTGCAAAATAACAAATAAATAAATAATAAATAAATAAATAAATATATAAATAAATAAATAAATATCTTACAGCCATGTTACGACTCACTTGCAGGCATTATGCCACGTCTGAAGCCTTCCGACAGGGACTTTTCTCAACCACTTGTTTTGCAGCCTTCTGCTGCCATGCTGTTGGTTCAGGCCAGCCTGTACGTGACTCTACATTATCCTTTTTTAGAGTGTTGAAAGTGTGACAACCCTGTCGACAATGGACAGTGGAAGCTGAAGTCTGCGGGAGATTTTCATTTGAATGACATCACCTTCCATCAATATGCCCTCGCTGAATTCTATTGCACCAGTCGTTCGAGGCATGTTTATTCAAGATGGTAATTACTTTAAGCCAAACACTACAGTAAAATATAAGTGCACCTGAAATATAGGGCGTCCATTTACTTATTCGAAACGCGATAGGCAATAAATTTTTTTTTGTTTCTGTATCACTGCTTGAACGCTCTTTATTTATTTACTTATCGTGATACTATCTATGGACTTCCTACTAAGTTTTTATATTATGCAGTAGCTGTTTGAGTAAATAGAAAAAATTTGGAAATTTTACTGTTAGAAAAATTAAAAATTCATTGTGAGTTGCTATTTTTAATAATTAGTACATCTGTAAATACACTGAAGTGTCAAAAATCCTGGAAACGTCATATGCAAATTTTCAAATGTCACTTGCATCCCTGTCAATTCGAGTATCAGTGCTGTCAATTCGACTATCAGTGCTGTCAATTCAACTATCAGTAGTTGTCTGAAACGTCTTGTTGGCTACACGAAGGAATTATCAGAATTTGAGCGTGTAATCCTAATTGGATCCAGTCACATGGGATATTCCACTTCTCAAGTTGTTTGGACATTTAGCATTCCTTTATCCAAAGTGTCAAGGTTGTACAGAATACCTCATTTCAGGCATATCTTCCCACCATGTACTACGCAGTGGCCGATCTCGGCTGCAAAATGATTGTGACCCGCGACATCTAAGCAGAATGGTCCTTCTTAACAGACACACGCCACTATGTCAATTAACAGCCACATTCAATGAGGGGTTGTATTAGGAACGTGTCTAAGAGCTCAGTGCAGAGAAATTTGGCACCGATGAGCTTTGACAGTTCAAGACTGACTAGAGTGCCTTTGTTTATAACACGCCATCGAGGCTGTGCCTCGTCTGGGCTCGTGAATATATTCATTAGAGCTTAGATGATTGGAAACACATAGCTTGGTCCAATGAGTCACGATTCAAATTGGAACAAGCTGTGAGTATGGTGCATGTGTGGCACAAATCCCATGTAGGAAATTGTCACTTTTTACGAATAGGTTAAGACCAAACTCGGATAAAAGAAATTATTAAACTTATCCACCAAAAATTACTATGTCACAACTAAGGTGTCTTAAAATAACGTTAAAGAAAAGGCTTGTGATCGATAGAGTTTTTATTTTAATTAAAGTAAGTAACATGCGTTGTATAAAGTAAAAGCATTTGTTTTAAGTATAAATTTTCTGCAATTCAAAAAAATAATCAGTATGCCATGTGAATGCAGAAGAAAAGAAATAAAAACTAGAGTTTAATTGTCAAGCAATTTATTCAGTAGAAATGAAATATAAAAATCTAAAAAAGAAACCATGTAAATAACTTGGTTTCTAAGGAAAATAGAACTCTGCTGATTATATTATATTAAAACTATTACATTCCCTTATAAAATAATGTCTCAATTGAAATAAAACCGAATTCTCCAAATAAATATATACGGGTTTAACAAATATAAAATGTAAGGGATAGTTGACAAATAAATTTAAACCTCATAAAAGCCCTAATTCAGTTTAAGTAAGAGTTACAAACGACAATAATAATATTTGTATTTATCCAAAAAAATAATTGCTTATCTAAAAGAACGGAAATAATAGACATGAGCTATATAGCAGATATCAGCAAATGCATCTAAAAAGAAACAAGTGGCCAAGGAAAGAATTCGAGAATACATATATTAACATCTGTATATGTAGGGATAGGTTTTAATCAAAAATGATCAAAGATAAATCAGTTATTGACTGCCCAGGTATGGTTTCAAAAAATGAAATCCACAAACTATTGAAAACTGTCTCAAACAAAATTCGAGCATTGAAATAATATGGTAAATGTATAGTAGTCTATACAACCAATGTGTGGCCTGTCATGGAACTTATGAAAAACTTGTCCAAAATTGCCTGTCGTATCAAAAGAAAATAATTTCTAACTTATAGGCAAAATAGCTTTCTGTAATATTGCAATTATGTAAAAACTGGAAAATACTTACAAGACCAACTTGTAAGCTACACAAAATATCAATGGCATAACGATCTAGAAAAAGCCCACAACTCATGTCTTAGTAAACATTTGTTTAAAAATGACTTAGAAAATTTAAAATAAACTTCCAATTGAAAGTGATAAGAAGAATATTTAAAAAAATGTAAAAATGACCACTTCCTTCCATAGAGGAAGAATAAAAGCCTAGCCATTAAAATTTGCAGACAAGAATATTCAAAATAAATCCCCCAAAAATGTAGAAAGAATTTTCATATTTCATAAGATCTAATGTGAAGAGTGGAAGAAATAAGAAATGAAAAAATACACCTACTACTTTAGAAAGGTTAAAAAGTCCGAATTTACAATAAATTATTGCCCCAATGGGGATCATTAAGAACGCATCAATGACCAGAATTGGCTTAAGAATGGCAGCATCTAGCAGTTTGAGTATGGCAAAATTCCCTTTAGAAGAGGCTAACTGGTTTCCTAGATGAAAAATAAGTCATTTCCCACAATTAAAAGGACTAACATGATAGAGCCTAATCACAAAATGGATGTGTATTTACCAAGCACATAGACCAAAAAAATCTCTGTCACAGTTTGTATAGCGTTTCCATCTCGACATAGGTTAAATAGAAATGTTCAAAATGTTCTTACAGAACAGGAAGCTTGAAGAATGTGAGTAGTGGAAAAACTAAGTGGAAATCATCTTTATAGAATCGGCCTATTGCAACATTGCTGTGGCTTGAAGATGACAGAAGCACTCCATGGCTGGCTGGTAGCTGGGCAGTAGTGATGAAATTTTCTTCATCATATAGCTGTATACATTTTGGCAACAATTCCAATGTAGACGCGTGATAATAAAGGGATGGCACTACCATATCTCATACTTATTTAAAATATAAAAAAGGTAAAAAAGCTTAGTACAACAATGATTATCAAGGATATCATTGTTCTACCAAAATAAACTTACATTTTAGAACATTAAATATCTTCTTGAATATGAAAACTAAAACGTTTTCACTAGAAAAAACTATTATGGACAGATGAAGAAAGAATTAGCTAATTCTAAAGACATATTAAAAGACTAGAGCCTTTCTTTTTCAATAACATACAAGAAAATGTGATGAAAAAAATATAATTTTTTAAACATCACAAGGCCATGGAGCCAAGTTTTGAGGAACTATGCAAACTGGTATGGGGCGTGTTTACATGGCAGTGTTCGGGTTCTCTCATCAAATTGGACCTACAATTTACTGGGAATCGTTATGTGCAGGTGCTTGATGATCATTTGTCGTCCTTCTTGTCCTTCATGTACCAATTAAACCCTTAACCAAAGAACAAAACTACAGTTAAACATAAACCAGAACCCTAAACTTGAGTTTCGATAAAATAATTGCGTACACGATGATTAAAATAAAACAACTAACGGTGCAATCCACAGCCTGACACTTAAACACAGAAGACCGGATATCGTAAGGTAAACAGCTGGTGGCCTTACAGTATAAAAGAGTGACATCAAGAGTTCCAACTAGTTTCGCCATTTATTCCCGGCTTTGTCAAGGATATACACAGCAAGACAATCGACAATCGAACAATCGAAAAGTGAAGTGTACATTTTTTCAGTTGGGACGAAAGCAGCGCTTCCACAAAGCTCATCGAACCAGAATAAATTCCAAACGAAATACACTGAGGTAGTCAAGAAGCCTAAACAATCTAAGCGGTCTTCCATCTTATACAAAAAAGAAAATAAGATTGACGATTGTCAGAAACAAAACACAAACGAAATAAAAAACAAAGAGAAAGAAGATCATCACATCATCCAGTAGTCCGGCAAAGAGACGTTGCTGAAGTTTTCAAAATTGATGTCAAGAATGTGCCCTGGTTTTCGATACTTCATATGCCACTTCATATTCATTGAATTCTTCAGTATTCCAGTCACTAGGTCATTGTCATGAATCTTCATCTTCTGCACCATAATCAAAAGGAGATCCTGTATAAACTTTCTGATGTGGACCATGTCTAAATCCGAGTGGTAACATTCTGGAATGACTATAACTTACTCCATCTGCTTCTACAGATAGTCGCCCATGCAGGCATGCCATAAAAGAGTATGGTCCGAATACTCGACTTGTACAGAAGTAACTTATTGTCCCTGCTGAGGGTGCTGTTGCGGCCCAGTAGACCTACGAGAGAGCTACTCTTTGCTTTGTTCAGAGCGTAGGTCACGTGACGATTCCAAGAGAGTCTTGAGTCGATGATAACGCCAAGGTATTTGTAGTTGTTCTACCCAGTCCAGTTTCTTATTGAATAGAACAAGAGAATCTGGGGGACGCTTGAACTTTCTGTTGAAGTACATAGCCTTGCACTTTCCGACATTAAGGTGCAGCTTCCAGCAGTTGAACCAGTCCTCGAACATCTTGAAGGCGTGCTGCAGACGAGAGATAACGTGAGCCGGCTTGTGTGCCCATTTCATAAAGAGAGTATCGTCTGCATAGAAATATAGATTACAATTTTTAGGGTTCGGGAAATCATGCACAAAATAATTAAATAGCACGGGCCCAAGGACAGAACCTTGAGGGACACCGGTCTTTACAACATGGGGCGTAGATAGATTTTCACCAACTTTAGCTTGGTATGACCTGTCAGTGAGAAAGGATTTCACCATCAAAATAAAATCAGGAGGAAACCCATCTCTAATCATCTTGTAGACAAGGCCCCCATGACACACTTGGTCAAAAGCTTTACTGACATCGAGGAATACCACTCTCCAGTACCTGGAAAGGTTCAAGGGAGTGCCCAGGTCTTCTACGAGCCTCCATATGTGAATCTGACAAGAGTGGGCGGCACGAAAGACAAACTGATCTTTCCGAAGAAGGTCACTGGCGAGACGGTGGTTTTGGAATCTGATGAAGATGGTTTTCTTCAAAACTTTAGACATTGAAGGGAACAGACTAATAGGTCGGTAGCTGGAGGGAATTGCTGGACTTTGTCCCTGCTTGGGGATACTCAAAACAATAGATTTTTTTCAAGATGCAGGGAAGTAGGAAAATTTCCAGCAGTCGCTAATGATATTGGTGAGAAAGTCAATAAAGTTCTTTGGGAGATTAATAAGGGCGTTATTGCTCACTTAAGCTCTTCCTGGAGCCTTCTTCTTTTTCAGTTTACTTATGATAGTGACGATCTCTCCAGCCTCGATGTTGTTCTTCGTTAAATGCTGCCGGACTTCATCAAAGTTGACAAGACCATCTTCCACACGCTGAGACATGATTTGACTCTCGGGATTGTTGTTGATAGGAGGAACACGTTGCATATCAAGTGAATCTGCAATGACTTGGGCCTTGTGTTGAGCAGTTTGCACATAGTCACCTTGTGGTGTATGGAGTGGAGGAAGTGTATCATTCTTCTTCTTCTGTAAAGCTCCGACCATACTCCAAATGGAATTGTCGCGAGCGGACAAGCTTTTGAGTGTGTCATTACATGTATTGTCGCGAAGCTCTTTTATCACCTCTTGGACTCTCCGCACTAGCTTGTTGTTTTTGGTAGCGGTGGAGGATGTCGAGAACGTGGAGGAGGAATATCCATTGGCATGGGGGAGGTATCTGATTATGCGGAGTTCAGAAGATCTAGATAGTGGGGGTTGTTGGTGAGGAGAATGTCAAGGAAAGGGATAGACCGGTTATTTTCTAGTTCAAAGGTTAATTGGACATGGGGGGAAAAGGAGTTAAAGGTGTTAACAATATTAGCGGGGGTAATGGAACGGGAGTCAAAGAGGATGAGGATGTCACGACATATCGGAAATATGCGAATTATTGAGGACATATGTTAATTCTAAGTGCTGTAGGAAAACCTCAGAAAGAAAACTACTGAGTGGGAACCCCATTCCTAGCTCTGTGGATTGGGAATAGTAGGAGTTGTTAAAGGAGAAGTAGTTCTGCGAAGAAATTACAGAGAGGATAGCTAGTAGGTTGACAGTATCGGGTTTGGGGAAAGATGCAGCAGGTAATAGGGACTGAAGGATAGAAAAGGTGGGGTTGACGGGGACGTTAGTGTATAAGTCGATCATGTCAAGGGACATAAGGGAAAGGTGCTCATCTGTGTAAATGGAAGAGAGGGACTCATAAGGGTGAGGGAATTACGTACGTTGTGAGTATTATGAAGGATGTTCAGGGTAAAGAGGAAGGTAGAAAGGGATTTGGCAACGAGGTGGGCAGGGGCACGGGAATAGTTAACGTGCATGCAATACTTGGTTGTTTGTCTGATCTATTATGATTTCCTTCTCTCTTTTTTGTATTATTTCATGCGTTTTGCTTTTTGTATATTTCTTAGCCAGTTCTTGTTTACGTTATTTTATTCAATTCTGTAAATCCTCTTGTCCCCAGACAACCGGATAAGGTATCTTTTCGGTCCGCGTTTAATACAAACCATCTGCGTATAACTTCTGTATATTTTTTTTCATTTGTATAATTCAAAGTTGTGTTTATCTATTCTATTTTATTCTTTTGGCCATTATTTCCTCTTTGGACCTATTGGCTCCCTTTATTGGGTCCCTTTTATTTCCTATTGGTTCTTCATGTATCTAAAAAAACCCTCATTGTGTATTTTGTACCACTGTTCTGTATATAAAGGCTCGTTTGCCTCTTGCTGTGTATTTCCTTGACAAAGCCGGAAATAAATGGCGAAACTAGTTGGAAATCCTGAAGTCCCTCTGTTATACTGTAAAGCCACCACCTGTTTAGTTAATTGGAACAGTATTATGATCCACCCTTCTACCGATATCATATGGTAAATCATCCCAAACCAAGATGGCATTACACGGAAAGCATTTTCTTTAAATGATGAAATTACATTAGGTATAACAAAATGGTAACGTCGAGTTTTCCGTAAGTTATCGCCCAAGCTGAACTACTCACTAACAAAACTGTCAATTCAATAGTAATAGGAATCTTACCTATAGTCGGTAAAGTAGGAAGTTCATGTCTAGAACACATCAACGTAACCGATTGCAGTCTGTTCATTTTAAAAACAGTCCTAATTATTCAGTTATAGGCGACTGACAGCCGATTTATATTAATAATCGTAGACGAAGCCCAAAAAATGGCGCCATACTCAAGTTTTTTCACAATTACAGCTTTTAAAAACTGCACAAGTTATCTCTTATTCAAGATTGTCCGTAACCTTTTAGTCAAATATATTTTGCGGTGTAACATAGTAATCAACTGATCGACAAATTCATTAAACTTAAGCCTGGAATCAAAGAAAATTCCGAGGATCTTAATAGTTGTACAATCACTAAGAATACTCGGACCGAACATTAAGACTGAGTCCTCTCATATTATTCCAATTAGACAGAAACTCCAGATCCTAAGTTAGAAGGCCCATAATTTCATCATGGGTTTCAGTGGGATAAGTAGTGAACAAAAGTTGTCATCTACGTAACTCATAATTTCGGTATTAAACGAATGACAATAAACAGAAGCAGTTGAAACGGCAAACAAAACAGGCCCAAGACTCGATCCCTGAACTATACCTCGAGTAGATTTCTTACTAATCAAGGGAGATAAACTAATAACATTCGATCTCTCACTCAAGTAATCAGAAAATAATTCCATATAATCACTATTGACCTCTATCATCGACAGGTCATACAGAAGTTGGCTTCGAGATACAGTATCGATAGCCTTCGAAATATCAGTTTGGGCTACAATAAAGTTGCGGCCAAGATCTTTTGCCTCTATCGCTTTTAAGTAAATATATAAAGGGATCCAGGTAGTTTTAGATCCGGGCCTGCTTTCTTTCTGTAGAAGTGGAATCCGCGGCCACAAATATTCTGAGATGATAGAAAATCAACTTTTCAACAATTTTAGATAGCAGGTTCATAACAGATATCGGACAATAATTGAAAATGTCCCTAGGGTCACCACTCTTAAACAATGGATTAATTTTCGTCACCTTTAAGACTTTCGGAAATTTTTAACTCTCACAATTGCAACACACAAGATATATATAAGGTAATGGCCTGTAACATTAAAATTCTGTAAAATCCTAGCAGTCTTCGTTAATGGGTGACTTGGTCCGCATATTATAACTTTTTTAATTAATGACTCCTGTTTATGCTATTTATGATGACAGATTTAAGAAAGTTTATACCTGCGATTCATGAGCTGATAGATGTTGATTTTGGCGAAAGAAAACGATGGCAAACACAGTAAAATGCGAGAGTAAAAACTTACGAAGTTTATTTCATGAAAGCTACAGTAAGAAGAGAGAAAAAGAACAAGTAACGCGATCTGGTGGGAAAACTGAAAAATAGCAATACGTAAATCCTTAACATAATAGCCTCCACCTTGGAAGGCTTGACTTTCAAAACGTGGCAAAAAGAAAACAATAAAACAAATAATCAAAAAACATTAACAATCGTTGGGTAATGGACAAATCTATGAAAATGATCTTTTCAAAAGTCCGGTAGAAGTACGGATGGTGGTTACATCTCTGCCAGGATGCCATCTCTGCCAGGATGAAGCTGGGTGATACAACCAAGCTTCCAATGGATAGGTGGTTGGAGATCGTTCTTGATGAGCACAAGGGAGTCCAGCATCAAGTTGGAACTGCAGCAATGCCATTTTGATTTTTGCTGTAATTCGCCGATGTATTCCAGACTCCAACTTTTCCAGAAGTGCTGCAGCAGTTGTTGAACTAACTGGAACCGGGAGAGTCTCGACAAAGGAATGGGAATGACCGAGGGATCTGGAATCGTGGTAAATGGTCTTCCAATAAGAAAGTGACCTGGTGTCAAAGGTTCAAAATCCTCAGATTCACTAGATAGCAGAGTCAGAGGACGAGAGTTCAATACCGCTTCGATTTGGGCTAGAAGAGTATAAAGTTCTTCAAAGGTTAATTTGGCGTTGCTAATTACTCTTTTGGCCTGATGCTTGGAGGACTTAATACCTGCCTCCCAAAGGCTGCCAAAATGGGGAGAACGAGAAGCAATGAAGTGCCATTGAATACCCAGCTTGGAAGCAGAACGAGTAATGCAGTCCTCGCTGGATTTTAAAAACATGCCAAAATCTCACAGCAAGGAACGGGCTCTCAGGAAATTTCTCCCGTTGTCCGAAAAAATGTGTGAAGGGCAGCCACGACGAGATACGAATCTTCTTAGAGTCAGAATGAAGGAAAGTGTCGTTAAGTCAGTGACGAGCTCGAGATGAATGGCTTTGGTAGCGAAGCAAACAAATAGGCACACAAAACATTTGGAAGTCTTGCAGCCTCGACCATTTTTGTGTTTAATCAAAATAGGGCCTGCATAATATCTACCAACAGATTGAAAGGGGCAAAGATGTTTCAACTCTGTTATGAGGAAGACTACCCATGACAGGTGTAATGCCTTTCGAAGCAGCATGGAAGCACTTAACACACTGATGAACAACCCATTTGGCCAGATTTCGTCCATTAGTAATCCAGCACCTCTCTCTTAGTGATGCAAGAAGTAGTTGAGGACCAGCATGCAGAAGGCAAAAGTGTTCTGAGGTGACTAACAGTCTAGCTAGTGGATGCCTCCCAGAGATGAGGAGGGGAAATTTCTTATTAAATGAATAGTCAGAATTTAGCAATCTACCTCTAACCCGCAGCAGGTTGTCAGAGTTTAAAAACAAGGACAAGGAGGGTAGCTTCGAACGTGATCGAGGATCGTGGGATTGACAAATTTTAATTTCATCTGGGAACGAGTGGGTTTGAGAAAGTCTAACAAGAGTCGGGAAGGCACGCTCAATTTCCGAAGGTGTAAGAGGACCATACATTCGGACATCCTTGGGACATAGACAATTGTTCTTGAAACGCAATATAAGGGCAAGGATGCGATTAAGATGATCAAAATCTGAGAATCTTGAGAATAGGAATGAAGAACATGCAGCATTGGCAGATATTACATCTAACCTTTTTACTTCCGGAAGATCAAGTGGTATGGAAGTGCGTTTGAAGAGTTGGCCAGAGGCGGAATCCTTCAGCACAGTAGGGGAGACCCCTCTTGAGAGGATTTCGGCAGGAATGTTGCCACTGGAGATGTGGTTCCAAACAGCATTCTTGGATAGGGTCTGGATTTCAGATATACGATTGGCGAAAAACGTGTCTAGACGATTTGAATGCATTTTCAAGCAACCAAGTACAATAGGGAGTCAGTCCAGAAGAAGCACTGATCACATGTAATTTGGAGTGCAGAAATAATCTGGTGGGCTAAGCGGGCGAGAATAAGAGCAACACAAAGTTCTACTTTCAGAATGGATATAGACTTGAGAGGAGCCACTTTGGTTTTTGAACACAATAAATTTGAGAAAATAGTACCGCTTTGATCAACAGAGCGCACATAGATGCAGGCGCCATAGGCCTTGATGGACGTGTCGGAGAAGGCATGATGCTGTATACTTTTCGGAACATCGCATACGATATGTCTGGGAGAGGCAACTTGTTTAGGGCAGGAAGATCACCTTTCAATTTCAACCATTGAGTGGACAAGGAGCGAGGAATATTATCGTCCCATGAAAATTTCTCTAACCAAAGCGCTTGCAACATTATCTTGGCCATAATAGTGCAAGGACTTAGCAAACCAAGAAGGTCGAAAATCTGAGATATGTCTGACAGGATAGCACGTTTAGTTATTCTTTTCGAAGAGGTAATTGAAATAGAGAATTTTAAATTTAAATGTGGTTAGTCTCCTGTTAATGGGGAATAATC
>JAHWFO010034639.1:220961-249352 GCA_023313115.1 Rhysida immarginata
ACCACATTTAAATTTAAAATTAATCATTTAAACTCCTTAGATCAATAATAGAAATAGAGAATGTCAATTTATCATCAAGTGGCGACCAATGCAGTCCTAGAGTCTTTGTGGTATCATGCGAGCCAGTATCAACTAGGATAGGGTGAATGTCAGAATCTATGAAGTCTGAAAGAATTAGAGGCTCGTTCGAGATCCATTTTCGTAAGTTGAAGCAACCAGTTTGTAAAGTAGCAGAAAGGTTTTTGCATAGTACCTTAGCTGTGGAGAAGTCTACTTTTATGATTCGAGAGACCTTAGGAAGGGATTGTGAGCATCCAATGCCCAGTTCGAACAGACATCGAATTGCTAAGAAGCTAGCAGAAGCAGTACCATAAGTAACAGTGTTCAGATTATAGGTTTTGATGGAGTCATTTGGATCAGGTCTCCATAAGATGCGCTGCAATGGTCTTTGAGATTCATCAATCAAAACTTGGCGATACATCTTTTCTATATCAGCTGAGAAGGCATAGACATGTTTGCGAAATCGGACTAGGACACTGAACAGATCCTGTTGAATTGTAGGGCCAACCAATTGTAAGGAATTAAGTGACTCATCCGATGTAGTAGGAGCAGAGGCATTGAAAACGATACGAAGCTTTGTAGTCAGGCTATCTTCTTTGAAAACGCCATGATAGGATAAAAAGCAGGGAACCTCAGAAGGTGCAGGGTCGCAAACGGACATGTGGCCCAAGTCTTCATATTCTTGCATGTACTGTGTATAACGCTGATGCAAGGCAGTGTTGGAAGCAAATTTTCTTTCAAGAGTTAGAGGAGATTTTTCAGCTATTTCGTATGAATCACCTAATACTTCTGGAGCTTTATTAAAAGGAATGCTGACAATAAATCGACCACTAGAATCACGCTTGGTATGGCTCTTGAAGTGAGATTCACACTTGTCTTCTTCCAAGGTGCGAAGCTTAGGATTAACGATTTCTTCCATTTTCCAGAAATTTTCCAATTGCTCTTGAATGCAAACAGAGCTATGACTGAAATTACAACGAATGTCTTGAGGAGTAGTGCAAGGAAATGAACCAGCTACAATCAATCCAAAATGAGAAGCTTGCAGAATAGGCATTCTGGGTCCAAGTGGAATGCGCCGAGTGAAAACAATTTGCCAGAATGAATTTACTCCAAGGAGAATGTGTTTTTCCAGGGACATTGAAGTGAGGATCAGCCATCTTCAGGTCGTGGGGAATGTTTATGCTGGTAAGATCAATTGGTGTGTTGGGCAGATGACCAGTAATCTGAGAACAATTAAACATTGAGATTTCAAATGATAATTGGAGACTCGAGAGTGCAAAAGAATTTCACAACGACAATGGACACTGGTAGTAGAATTGGTGATGCCCTGAACTTAGATGTTGACTAGAGTTTGAGGCAGCTGGAGCTTCTTACATAGAGAAGAAGTTACAAATGATGAAATGCTGCCACAATCAAGTAGAACTCTTGCCTGATGAACTTGACCATGATGATCAACAACATTCACAACAGCAGTGGAGAAAATAGCACATTGTTCGGAAGAGGACAATGTCAAGAGGGTGACTGTATCATTTCAACAATTGAGTTTTCAGGGGTGGAAATGAGATCGAGATGTAGAAGAGTATGATGACTAGCTTTGCACTTATTGCAGCTGTACTTGGAGCTACAGTTCATAGCGAAGTGACCTTTAAAAAGGCAATTTATGCAGCATTTTAAATTCTTCACTTTGGCAAAAGGTTCCTTGACAGGCATAGATTTGAAAATGGAACAAGAGTAAAAGTTGTGATCTTTATTGCAGACTGGACAAGAGGACGATGTCGAGACGAAACTTCTTGACGTGGCAGATCGCTCATTTGTGGGTTTAGCATGTCTTTGTTCTAGAGTTTCCAATAAAGAGGCCTTGTTTTCTAGAAATTTAATGAGATCATCGAATGTAGTTGGATCAGAAGTAGAGTCTTGTTTTCAAATTCTTTTACAGTGGAGTTATCTAATTTGGAGTTGATGAGATAAACAAGGAATGCATCTCTCTGATGCTCTTTATTGATCAAAGAATCCAGAGAACGAAGATTTTTCTTGGCTGAATCAATCAAGGTGCATACAGTAGCGCTCAGAAAATAAGGCACGGGAACAATAAGACTTGCGAGTTTTTTCAACAAGTGGTAGATGACATGGAAATACAAATTTATAAATAAAAATTCCTCAATTTTTTATTAAATCTTGCTGTAAAAAAGAAAATTGTCTTTTTTGTGTGTTCAAAAAATAAGGCACTGGTTAAATTTTGATACATATTTCATACCAAACATGTTGCAAATCTGAAACAAAAGTGAGAAATCAAAGGAGATGATGTCATACATTAGTACTTAATCGGTTAGCCGTTGCTCTGGATAACAGCTTGACATTCGCTAGGCATAGAATCGACTAACTCTGTCATGGTTTCGAACGGAATCTTAAACCATTCTTCCTGAAGAATTTGAAATTTTTCATCCAAGTTCGATGCCTTTTTGTCTTTGCACCGACGAAACAGAACCTTCCAGAGACGTTCGACGGGGTTGAAATCAGGGGACTGCGATGGCCAGTCAAGTAATCGAACTTTATTGGAAGCCAGATAATGCTTAACAAGGTTGGACGTGTGTTTGGGGTTTTTGTCGTGTTGGAATAGCCAGTCTCTGGGCATTCGTGGGGATGCATGTGGTCTGTAGAATATCTCTGTACATATTCTTATCCATAATACCAACAACGTGCACAAGAGGACCCACCCCACTTCTACTAAAACAACCCCAAACGATTAGAGATCCCCCTCCATGCTTCACTGTGGGTGCTTGGTATTTTGGATTGAAACGCTTGTTCTTGGGCGTCGAATATACTGTATTCCTTCTGTTCCAAAAAGCAGAAACTTAGATTCGTCACTCCAGAGGATTTTCGCCCATTCGTTGGAGTTCCAGTGCTGGTATTTCTTTGCAAAGGCAAGTCGGGCCTTCCTGTTCGCTGCTGTAACGAGAGGTTTCTTTGCAGGATGCCTACGATTCAAGTCTGCTTCTACTAGACACCGTTTTGTTGCGAAAACACTAATTTTAACCCCATCATTTCACGGTTCAAATCCACTGCTGTAAGTCTGGACTGAGCTTTCAATAACCAACAAAGCAGTCTATTCTCCTTTTCTGTGGTAGTACGTGGTCTTCCTGATCCAGGCTTTCTTTGGTGGTCTCCTCTTGCTCTTTTTCGTTGAATAATATTTCTTACTGTACTTTTGGAACATCAAAAGCAGATGCAATGCTGTTGTAAGATTTCTCCTCCTCAGCGGCTTTTGCAATTGCCTTCTGGACTTTCAAATCGAGATGTACCCTTTATGATTTGACATTTTCCTATAAAAATTGAAGGAGTATTTTGTTAGTTATATTAATGCACTTTCTGGTGACAATGGAAACTTACTTTTTTTTTCTTTTAGCAAAATTGACCTGTGCCTTATTTTTTGAATGTCACCAAACCAGCAAAAAAGTGTCTGTTTGAGTAGTATCTCCCAATTATTTGGGTCTTATGAAGTGTTTCACCTTTCTACACCCTCCTTTAAAATATTGGTTCAGTCCGATAATCGTTTTTAAATTTACATAAAAAATTGTTCTCGTGCCTTATTTTCTGACCGCTACTGTAGTTTAGCAGAAGATTCTTTGGAGATGGGCTCTAGATCGAAGATGGCCTTCATAAGATTATGAATTAGTACCTTTCGATTGCCATAGCGATCATGAAGACTGTCCCAAGTAATAATGTGGTTGTCACCAGTGAAGGTGAGATTCATAACAACTTCTGCTGCTTTGCCAGACAACGAGGAACGCAGATAATGAAATTTTTGTATACTGCTGAGTTCGCTATTTTCATGAATGAGACTCGTAAATAAGTGTTTAAAGTTCAGCCAGTCTTCAAAATTCCCACTAAATTCTGGTAGATTCCCACTAAATTAAATTAGATGACGAATTAGAGTGACGTGAACTGCTGTGCGAACTTACAGAACTGGGGATTCAAGTGCTCAAACATGGGATTCAAAACGAGTTAGCGTAGCCTTGATAGAAGCGCGTTTTCTTTTAGGATCCATTGAGTTTGATGAAGCCAGCAAGTTGAATCAGTAGGAGATGCGTAGAAACAAGATGGTGGAATGGCGGGAAAGGCACTAATGATGGAGGGAAACACGATCAGTGTTGAACAAGTGACAGCAAGGAGTGCTAAGAAACAGTCACAAACATGACGAATAATCACGATGGAAAGTAGAGTGAAGTGGAGGAAAGAAACATCACGATGGTATAAACACACATTTAACATTTCGAAGGACCAGAAGAATCAACAACTAAGATCATGAAAGCAAAGCACTCAAGCGAAATAACTTCGATGCTTGCAAATATTCTGCGGCTCGAAGGACCAAAATGGTTATGCTATTTATGATTACAGATTTAAGAAAGTTTATACCTGTGATTCATGAGCTCATAGATGTTGATTTTGGCGAAAGAAAACGATGGCAAACACAGTAAAATGCGAGAGTAAAAACTTACGATGTTTATTCCATGAAAGCTACAGTAAAAAGAGAGAAAAAGAACAAGTAACGCCACCCGGTGGCAAAACTGAAAAATAGCAATACGTAAATTTTTAACAACTCCAATATTCTACCAAACGAAATATTAGGTTTAGGACAATCACCAAGGATATTGATTCGTTTAATTTTTAATTTGTTTTCAACAATTTTTACTGGAATAGCCTTATCGGTGGGATTATTTATCCACTCCAGATAATGACTGCATTTGTCTACTGACAAGGTAGGCGGCGTCGGAGAATGATGACTGCGAATTAATTGCCAAAGCTGACTCGAATGTTTAGAAGAGGTGACCACATTCCTTTTAGCCGTACGAACGGCCTTCTTGAAAGTCTCAGAAGCTATCTTATGTTCTTGTAATGATTTCTCATCTTTCAACATATAATAACTTCGATAAGTATTAAGTTTGGCTGACCACATTTTGGTTAGCTCTAAATTCCACCATTTTACTTGTCGTGTCGAGCAATTACGTGATTTCTTATAATTTTTATATTCAAACCCTGACTTTTAGCAGCCATCATTGCTACATCATCAGACTCTATGACTAACTGGTCGGCATCTACAATTTCTCATAAATGTGCCACATTAACGCTATCAAGATTCCTGTGGAATTCTTCTTTATTAAATTTCATATAGGTTGGCAGGGGAGTAACTGAATTCGTCGTATTGTTAATTTTCGACATAGGTATACTTAATATAAGCAAAATAGTCATATGATGTAATTTCGGCATAACAGATGAATATACCTCGCTGTAACTGATTGTCCCTGGAATCTAAATATGGTCTATTAATGTTTGACATGTAGCATATATCCTAGTTGGTTTAGAAAGAATTTGAAGCAATCCTAGGCTAGCTGCACTGACAGTTAAACACCTTAGATTTTGAGTATTGGAAAAATAGTTGAAGTTAAAATCGCCGATAATAACAAGCGTATCATATACGAGGTCTGTTCAAAAAATACGTAGACTGACGTCATAAAACAAAATATACTTTAATTAGAAGTTACACATCTGGGTCCCCTTCAAAGTACTCTCCTCCCCGACGCACACACTTATCCCAATGGTGTTTACACTTTTGGAAACAGCCCTGGAACGCTTCTTTTGTGATATCCTTCAGCGCCTTCGTCGCATTTCCCTTTATGTCGGGAATCGTCTCAAATCTCCTTCCTTTCAAAGGTCTTTTGAGATTCATCACCTGTTATGATCTTCGACAAGAAGTTTTCATCTTCTTCTGAGCGTTCAAGCAATTCTTGACAAACCTGGACGCGATGGGCTTTTTGGTCGTCCGTCGTCAGGCGTGGAACAAACTTCCCAGCAACGCGGTGCATCTTCAATTTTTCGGTCAAAATCTCGTGACATGATCCAACTGCTATCTCACACTCTTCAGCAAGCTCTCTGATGGTAAGACATCGATTTGGTCAGAAGTCACTCATTCTAAAAATCCGCCAAACGAAAAAAACACACTTCACAAACAACCGCGTAGCTAATCAACCAATACTGATATTTGCAATAAAAAAACTGCCTTGTAATCAGCAGATCTGTTAGAAGATGGCGACACCAAGCAATTTTGATTGGGACCAATAGGGCCCGCGCAATTCAAACAGTCTACGTATTTTTTGAACAGACCTCGTATATGTAGGTTACTTAATAATGTAATGCATTCATCTATCGGTACATATGTAGGGCGATAAATCAAGGTAAAAACACACCAATCTCTACCAAACTTACATTTTTTGATAACAATTTCTAAACCGTTCATACTACCAGCATCACACAAGTAGGAATCAAACTTCACATCAATGTATATCATCACTCCACCCCCTCGAGTAAGACGATCAGCTCTATAATGTTTATACCCTGGCAGGCCAATGGCATTATCGCCACACTCAGAGGTGAGCCAAGTTTCTTTAATGAAACAGATTTTATAGAATCGATAATTAGTTTCGCCTGAAGATCATCCAATTTATTAACAAGTGATCTAGCATTTAAGTATAAAACTTTCACATTATAAACTTCCCTCAATTGTTGGGGGCGTATCAGGCCTCCCTTCACACTTCTTTATACTCCAATAATCAGTATCAAACTTTGGAATAAAACCATAAAACTGTCTAATGGAAATACCATTTGGCCATCTCGAGGCCTCCAAACTCTCTTCTAACGTTAGATTTTCAATTCTTACAAACACGTAGGGTGACAAAGAGCCGGAACGCATAGTCCATCTTCCACATTCAGTAATGTCTAATCCGTGTTCTCTCAATGAATTAGCCAGATCAGTACATTTATAGTCTTCACTTGCGTTTCCCAAACGAAGCTTAATTGAAAGGATTTTCTTAGTAGGGATTGTCCAACTACCCTGTGCCCACCTCATCGACGATCTATCATACTGATCAGTATCCACATTTTCAGATTTATGTCTATAATTTGTCTCTGATTTCCGTTTTTCCTTCTTGATGACTGTGGACCTTTAGCATTAAAGAAATGGCTTTTGCGATTATCTTTACAATCATTCCTCATATTAATGTTATTCTCCATCATACTATTAACTATTTCTCAATCTTCCCTTTGACCACTTTTTCCATTTTGGTTTGTTTTAACAATCTTCCGTATAATATTCTTGTCGTTCCTACAATATAATATTCCTACAATCCGTTCTTTCACACTTTTGTCACACCCTCTTAATATCTGCAACCCTTACTCTACTTTTCCTAATATACTTAAATCCAAAACTTGGGTTTCTAGTTCACTTGTTTCACCACAGGTATTACTCACCCCAAACCGATGTACGTTTTTCTCCGTTATATCATATTCTACCTCTAGGTTACTTTCCTCGTACATTTTATTCTTTACACTATCAGTATCTGTTAGTTCATTGTCAGAAACAGTTTTCAACTCTCTGACACAGGAACCCACATCTGATTTGTTTTGAGGTACCACTGACACTAATAAAACATTTAAAGTTTCATTAGTCGTAGTTATTAAATCCGTTAATTTCACTATCAAAGCATCTAAGGTCTCTTGTAACATTTTTCACAATGATTCCATTACCCCATCAATAATAGATGTGAAAATAATTCTATTATTATTATGTTCATTCTCCGATGGTAAATTAAGGACTAATGGATTATGATTATTCATCCATATATAATCCATAAATGTAGTATTCAATTCAGATACTTTTTGAAGAATCTCCTTTTGCAAACAATGTGTAGATTTATTCATGTCAATATCATTCGCACTATTTTCTTTATTCGGTTGACAGATGGCGTTAGTTGTTTTTTCAGGGTCATTATTCTTCATATTCATATTTTTCATCATTACGGTTATTTTACCTTTCAAATCGTCAATCATTCTAAATACAGCTTCTCTATTACCTGAATTTTTCAATCCTCTGTTAGTACCAATCCGTTCCGTAATCATTTTCTTTAGTTCTTCTATCATTTTCACACACTTAAGGCTATTCTCAATTTGATCGTGTTCAGGTTCCATTACTCCAATAGTAAACACTCCAAGCACAGAAAACACCTTCTTTTTTCGTTGACACTCAAACTTATACATGCACACCGACTTCCAAATCATACGACGGGCTATTTCTTCGAAGACAATACTCACATTCTAACAATAGCATTGAAGTTCACACGGAGCTCCCATCACACCCGTCTTCTTCGCAGCATTGTACTAATACCCTTTTCCAATAGTCGTTGAATTGCTGTCCTGTCTGAGACATGAACAACACATGCTTTCCATTGAGCATTAAGAAAAGCGTTTTTTTTAACGATTAACAGCAAAGCTCGGTCATCCCTGCTGGTTGTCGCACTAGGCCTTCCAATTCGTGTCAGTATTACAAGTTTGTTTCTTGCAAAAAATCTTTTGAGCACTTTCGAAACAGTTCCGTGCGAACATCGAAGCATTGCTGCAATTTCAGTTTGTGTTTTTCCATTGTTTTGGTGTTCCAGAATGGCTTTCCGGTGATCAGCACCAAGTTCTTTAGTTTTGCCAATTTGAAGGTATGTTATCAACGACCGACATTTATGTTAAGAAACAAGCATTTCATTGAAAAAGATAATTCTTATTCAAATTATAATTAGCATATATACCGTAATTCATCACTAATATTCCAAAGTTTTGTCAATGCCTGTGCAGTGTTCCAAACTTTTGCTGCTCTCTCTTTCCAAAAAATATAATGTTCAGTTTGTTTCTTCTAACAAGCCGACTATGCAAGCAGAGTATTAAAAAGAACATTTCTTTGTGAATTAAAAAAGCGTCACAAAAGTTGCCAAAATGTGATCTATTTTACGCAGAAGACATCAAATGTATCGAAGATATTAAATATAGTAAACTAATCTAAGCTTTTGTGTGGAGGGTGTATGCTCCAGGAGGATAAAGTGTCATGTCACCTGACCTAGCCAGTATTGCTCGCGATTGGTTTGAGATGGATTCTGAACAATTCCAATGAAAGAATTGGCCTCCTAGATCGCCAGACATGAACGCCATCGAACATATTTGGAATCTGATAGAACGATCCATTCGTGCACAAGAGCCTGCACTTGCAACACTCACGCAATTATGGGCGGCTATCGAGACTGCATGGCTGAACATCTCTTTAGGAAATTTCCGCTGATTGGTAGAATATATCATGTCAAATTGCTACACTTCGCTGGGCAAAAGGGGATTCTACACAATATCGAACAATATCCCAGGACTTTTGAAATTTCAGAGTTTATTAAGCTGTTTAATTTGAGAGATATGTTTTTTAATTACTATAAATTTTTATTTAATTCAATTAATGCTTAATTTTCAATTTTAAGAAGTATGAAATTAAAGAACAATTGTTAACGGAGTTTTCTATTTAAGACGGGGTTGCTTGTCAAACAAGTGACGCGATTAAAAATATAACATTTTATTCTTAAATATAAAAATAAAATCTTCTGTTTATTAATTGAAAGATGTTTCTATGTCCCAATAGTACCAGTTCTGTAAATTATTTATATGTATTTATTTTTCCATGTTTTGTGCCAAATCAAACATTTCCTATATTTTAGCTCTTTTAGGGAAAGTAAATCTATATTATTTAAAGCCGTATATACATATTTTTAAGGGGTGGTAATTTGCCTTTTTGTCCGGGACGACATAAACATTGGAACTGGTTCTGCCAACTGAAAACTTGAAAAACCTTTTCACCCGTATGTTTTTGTTGAGCGTTTAATTATTTTTTAAATTTAATTTATTATTCAGACATTGATAAACGTTTTCCCAGCATGAGCATGCAAATGTTTTGTAAGGGATGTTAACTGTTATGATCACGTGAATAAAAACATCATTGTCATTTGTTTAAAATTTTTTTATCTAGCCAAGTGTTAGAATGTTTTATTATTGCATTAGGAAAGGCACCTTCTTGTACTGCATTAAGTCCTCTTATAAATACCGAGTGCCTGCGATATGTAATGCTCAACTTCATTAAATAAATACGTCAGCCATTATCAGAAAATGTGAATCGCTGCAAGCCAAAAATTGTTGGTCAACATCCGTCAACTTTACTCAGCAGTATCTTCACATCCTTTGACATTTTATTAAGAGTCTGAAAACTATATCATGGAGTCGATTAAATCGCACGTGGAAATTTTATCGGAAGACTCACAAGGAGTTGTTAACTACGTTTCTTGGCGCTTCAAGTTAGATTTTACATTAAAATTGAAAGAATTATTCTTAGTGGCAACTGGAATAGAACAAAGACCTGAAGGTCAAGAAACATATACGACAGTTAAAGCTTGGATTAAAAAGGATCTTGAAGTTCAAACTTTTATAGGCTTAAATGTAAATAGCAATATAGCTAAGAAAACTGCAAATTGCAAGTCATCATATCAAATGTTGGAAAAATTAGACACGTTACATGGCAAAAAATCTGATTTAACGATTGAAGGTTTACAAAGACGTTTCTTCAGCTTTACATATGATGATAGTAAATCAGCTATTGAGAACTGTATGACAATTCAACAACTCGCTGAAGATCTTGCAGCTGAAGGTGAAGTAATAAAAGAAAGCGGGATCATGACTCGAATTTTGGGAACTTTGCCACCCAAACTTCATCACTTGTGTACTGCCTGGGATAATGTCAATGAAACAGACAAGAAAGTTAACAAACTAATAGAGCATTTAAGATTAGAATAAGAGGGGGAGGCCGTGGCCTGGTGGGCTTTCACTGAAGTTAAACAACTTCTGAGAAGTTAAACTACATCAGGCACGGCTCGTCACTGGATGGGTGACCATCCGTGATAGCCAATCTTTACCTCCCCCGGCTGCTGCGATCATCATAGAGCAGTCGTGAATCCAGGTCCATCCAGGGACCCAACTCGTCGGCCTCTGGCCATACAGGCCCTGGATGGACGTATTGGATCCAATTAATTAGTAATGTAAAGAAAAAAAAAACAAACAAACCCTGTGCAAATAGTAGAGTTGAAAGGTCATGTTGCAAAAGAATGTCCAAAAAGAAACACTGACAACAACAAAAGAAATGACCAGCCAGAAAAGAATGATTCAAGTACCGGTAAATCAAATCATCGAGCTTTTATGGCAATCGGTCTATCAACAACTAGACTGGACCAAATAAATTCTAAAAATAGACATTAAGATTCATGGTATGAAGACTCTGCAGCAACACAACATATGACTTTTTGTAAAGAATGGATGATTAACTTTGTTGAATTTGAAGAGCCTACAATGATAATGATTGATGATTCTACTGAGTTAGAAGGAATTGGAATGGGCAATATAGAATTGGAGGCGTTTGATGGGAAGGAATGGCAAGCAATAGTGGTAACAAATGTCCTTCATGTTCCGAACATGACCTTGAATCTCTTCTCTGTTACACAAATGTTGGAGAAAGACTATGTTCAGACTGCAAATTCGTACCAATCAATATTTAAAACTTTGGATCACAAAGAAACTGTAGCTATTGCCGAAATAAACTGTAGCTATTGGATGAAAAACTATATAAAATGATGTTTCATCAAGAAAAGTCAAATAAATGTCTAATGAGTACTTCTATCAAAACTTGGCATGAAAAATTAGCTCACCAGAATGTCAAGTATGTCAGAGATATTCTGAATAGAAATGGCATCAGTTATGTTGATGACTGGAATGACTATATCTGTGCCAGATGTACCTATGGAAAGCAACAGCGTATATCTCATCCAAGAAATTTTAAAGTAGCTGAAAACACTTTAGACTTAATTCATGTTGATCTATGCGAAATGAATATTTTATCTTTAAGGGGAGCTAAATACTTTCTGTTATTTAAAGATGACTTCTCTCATTTTCACACAGTCTATTTTCTGAAAACTAAAGATGAAGCTGTTACCAAACTGGATATATTCATGAAAATGGTGGAAAATCAATTTGGCAATAATATAAAATATTTAAAATCAGACAACGGAACTGAAATAAAGAATGCTATTACTCGAAGACTTCTAGAGGAGTTTGGAGTTTTTCATCCAAAATCAAGTGTATATTCACTGCAGCAGAATGGTCGTATTGAAAGAGAAATGCGAACTGTCGTTGAAGCGGCTCGATTTGCAATACATGCACATGATTTAAATGAAAATCTATGGGCTGAAGCTGTTAATTATGCGTTTTTTACATTGAATCAAACAGGATCAAGTTCAGTAAAAGGTACAAGTCCTGCAGAATTATGGTTTAGAAGAAAAATAGATGTCAACAAGCTAAGGAGCTTCGGATGCGAATGTTATGTTCTAATTCCATGACATAAACGAGCCAAAATTGAAAAGAAATCAAGAAAGGGAATTTTTGTAGGCTATGATTTGGATTCACCATGTTACAGAATTTACCTGAATGATGAGCATGATGTTATATGTTCCGATAATGTAATCTTTGATGAAAAAGTGAAAATTCTTTGAAAGTGAAAATTCTGACTTTAAAACTTTGAAGGAATCATTTAAACGTTTGGATTCGGGAGTATCTACACTCTCAGATGATTTGTCAGACGTTTCAAATGCAAATCAGTCTAGACAATCAAGATTACGTGATCGCTGAAATCTAGTTATGCCAGCCAAGTTTGCCGACTATGTAATGAAACCTATTCAAGGAAGAAGAAAAGCCAATATAGCTATGATAGGAGAAATTGAAGAAATCACTGTCTCAGAAGCAATAAAGATAAAGGATGGTATGAAGCCATAAATGAACTTGGGATCTAGTGGGCTCTCCCAAAAGTGTAAGACCCTTAACTTGTCGCTGGATATTACGTAAAAAGCAAAATGGTTGACTAAAAGCAAGGCTAGTAGCCAGAGGATTTGAACAAGAGCAAGGAATGGATTATTTTGAAACATTCGTCCTGTCGCATGTCAAGTGTCAATTCGACTAATTTTCATTTTTGCAGCTTCGAATAAAATGAAGTTCATGACTTTTGACATAAAAAGTGCCTTTCTGTATGGAAATTTGAAGGAAGAAATTTATTTGATGCAGCCTGAAGGTTTCAATGACGGCACAAATCGTATCTGTAAACTGAACAAAAGCATTTACGGTTTAAAACAAGCACCCAAAAACTGGAATGAAAAATTTTTGAAATTTTCAAAAGTACTGATGATGATCCCTGCAACTACGATTGTAATGCCAAAAGTGTCATAATTGCTCTATTTGTAGATGATGGACTTGTTGCAGGAAAAAACAATGACAGCATACTTGAAGTTTTAAACAAATTAAATAAGAAATTTGAAGTGACTTATGATGGAAAGACAATAAAATTTATCCTATCTTGGTATGCAAATAAAAAATAGCCCATTAGGAATATTTGTAAATCAACCACAGTATACTGAGAAAATAATACAACGTTTTAAGTTCGGCATGTCAAATACGGTATCCACTCCAATGGAACGTGGAATGATGACAGATCAAGAAAATTATGTAAATGACAAACCACTACCAAACTCAGAACCTTGTCGTGAAGCCATAGGAAGTCTGTTATACCTAGCTACGACCTCTCGTCCAGATATCAGTTTTGCTGTAAATTATTTAAGTAGATTTAATAGCAGACCAATGACGAGTCACTGCAAAATGATTAAACAAATCTTTCAATATTTAAGAGGAACCATGTTTTCTGGAATATTCTTCAATGGAGACAGTAAACTTATTGCGTATACAGATTCTGATTATGGTGGAGACATTATAACTGGACACTCAACCAGTGGAGTTCTCATTATGAGAGGAGGCCCCATTGCCTGGTATACTCAAAAGCAACGCCTTGTATCTATATCGACGGCCGAAGCAGAGTATAGAGCAGCTGTTTCATCAATTGACGAAATTTGTTGGATACGAAGAATAGCAAATGAATTTGGAATTCTCGAATTAGACCAACCAACGATATTATGCATTGATAAACAGTCTGCCATTCATATGTTGAAAAACACATACGAGGGAAAGATAACGAAAGATAACATATAGAAATTCCTAGAAAATTTATTCAAGAACATATTGGTAAGACAGTAGAACTTAAGCATGTTAAAAGTTCCAATCAACTTGCTGATATTTTAACTAAACCTTTGAATTGCAAGACATTTGAAGAATTGCGATCAAAAATAATTAAGGAGGAGTGTTGAATGTTAATTATTTTTTAAATTTAATTTATTATTCAGACAATGATAAACGTTTTCCGAGCATGAGCATGCAAATGTTTTGTAAGAAATCTTAATTGTTATGATCACGAGAATAAGAACATCATTGTCATTGTTTAAAATTTTTTTATCTAGCCAAGTGTTTTCCAAATGCATTTTATTGCAAAGGAAAGGCACCTTCTTGTATTGCATGAAGTCTTCTTATATTTACCAAGTGCCTGCGATATGTAATGCTCAACTTCGTTAAATAAATACAACACATTAGATCATTGTACTCAATTCAAGTCTGCTTTATTGGACAATAAGCAATTATACACAACAACAGTTTTTGACACAGAAATCAAACCCCGCAGTTTTCTGCGAAAGGCATACAACTACAATTCGCTTTGTTTTATTTGCGTCTGCAATCAAATTGTCAACATGTTTTATTTATTTATTTATTTATTTATTTATTTATTTTTCAGCCTAAAGGCGTTTCTCCTAAAAATTACATTTCCCGGCTTGAACTTGTTTTTAAATTTTTTCAGTTTGTGAAACACAATTTTAGGACCAAAAGCTCTCTTAACAAAACTTCCAATTCACTTTTTTGGTGGATGTTGAAAATTTAACAAAACTTCCAATTCCATGCAAATCACTTCAGAAAAGCTTGTTTTCAACGAACTGGAAAAGTCACTTGTTCAATTCTCTATTTCCGCCTTCCCACAGTTTATTATAATTATTATTATTGTTTGGGGAAGCCAAACTCGGATCAAGTCCGGCGGGTTTCTGTAAGGTTTTATATAAGTGTGGGATTAAATTTAGTATTGACAGGCTTTTGTGTAGCGAGCGTGGAATAACCCCAGTGGCAGAAAGAACGATAGGAACAATGTTTACTCTGTTAACTCCCCAAAGGCGTTTTATTTTGTGTGAAAGATCCGTATATTTAGGGATTTTTTCTGGGTATGTCTTTTGTAAATTGTGTGTGTTTAGGATGGAGATATCAAGTCACTTTGTTTTCTTATCTACTAGTGTAATGTCTGGTCTGTTAAGAGGAATAGTTTTGTCAGTGATTATAGCTCTGTCAAAATATAGTTTATGTGTGGTGTTCTCTAAGGCAGTGTCTGGGATATATTTACAGTATGGAGTATGAATGTCCCTTAGTTTTGTGTGTCTTAGCTAGATGTTGTTGTATGATTTTGGTTATGTCTGTGCAATTAATTTGTCTGCGTGAGTATTTTGCAACTGGATATGACATGTTGGATGGTTTCGTCTGTGATATGGCATTTCCTGCAAGACCCATAATTTAAATCTTTGATAATATGTTTTCTGTAGCTTTTATTAATAACCCGGTCTTGTATGGCAATCATGGTTCCTTCAGTTTCCCCAAAGAGACTCCCTACACTCAATCAAAAGTTCGATGCTTTTTTGTTGACGTGCAGCTGTTTGAGGTCAGAAGGATGTCAACTGTGGAGTTGCTTTCCGAGCCATGATTGAAGTTAAGTGCATGTTGTAGGAATGTTCTGGGTGTTCTGCACGCAGTTCAGTTTCAAAGGTGTGTATTTTGTAT
This sequence comes from Rhysida immarginata, assembly GCA_023313115.1. NCBI lineage: Eukaryota > Metazoa > Arthropoda > Chilopoda > Scolopendromorpha > Scolopendridae > Rhysida > Rhysida immarginata. The sequence continues at coordinate 236,721 of JAHWFO010034639.1, forward strand.
TAGCCATGCAGACTGCTTTGTGTAGTGGTGATGTGTGTTGTTTAGAGTTAAAGAATTCCCTGAGTGACTTAGTCTTTTTCTTTTTCTAAATTTATTGAAAAGTAGGAAACAAGAGTATTCTCTTCAAAAAGGTTCAATTTTTTATACGCCTCAGGTTTTTGGAAGTCGAGACAGACAATTTTATGTTCCGAACCTGTTTAATAAAATACCAAGTCTTACAACATAATTAAATCTAGTTTTTTTTTATTGGGAGGGGTACGTAAAGCAAATGAATGTAAAATGATTGCGTATGTAATTTTCATGAACGAAATTTGTAATTTGTTGTAGATTTTTGTATGCTTATAATGTTTTGATATTGTTGTAATATAATTGGTTGTTTATAGGCACGTAATTTTCCATACAAGCCCTAATGGGGCTTTGGAATATTGGGGTAGTATATATAATTTTAATGTTTTTTTTGAAAGAATTTTTGATTTTGTCCTATTGAATTTGATGATTGTGTGATAGTGTATATTTTAAATAAATAAATAAATAATATCATAAAAAATATTATTATTATTAATACCATTATTGTTAATAGTATTTTTCTGCACTCCAAGGGATAAGTTTTAAACGAACCTGCATATGGTGACTAATAGATTGATGTAAAACGTATAAAACTTGTTGTCTATCGTTAGGACAAGATTTCAGAGTGCAATAATTGGTCTGATTTATAAAGTCGCAAGAGAGAGAATTCCGACTGTCCAGGGTGGTATAAAGGGAAAACAATTCGATAAATTTTGAGACCCGTTTGTTAGGATTGATGATCTTGTATCTTTGAGTATATTGTGTCCTATCAGTATCAAACATCCATTGTCTAATGAAATATACAGGGTGTTTCAAAATTATGTACAATAAATTTAGTGACATATTCTTCAGGTCAAAAGAAGACGAAAATGTTCTATAGCACTTTTTCTGGAAACGATTTGTTTGCGAGTAATCCAATATCATACAGTAGGGAAGCACGGTAGTTAGCGGACGATATTTTAGCAGTTCCAGCGTTTCGACCCAACACTAGGTTGAGTGGTTTGTTCCATTTAAACCTACTTTAGGGTTGTTCCATTAGTTGTGTACGGTTGTTTCCATTACTGTAGTTTCACTACTGTACATCCACTAGGAATATCAATTTCAGAAAGTTTGCGTGCTTTGACATACGCACAACGATTTACGTAAAAAAAAGTCATGTACACGTATTCCAGTGCAGAATACACTGACATGCACCTAATGTATGGTCTTGTGGACGGAAATGCTGTGGAAGCAAGAACACTCTATCAAGAACGCTTTCCGAATAGACGTTTGCCAAATAACCGAACATTTGTATCTGTCGACAGACATTTGAGGGAACGTGGTTCCTTTGGCCGTCAAACAGGACAAGGGCGGCCTGTAGCACATTCTCCGGTTGAGGAGGATGTGATAATTGACATCATACATGATGAACCACAGACAAGCACCCGTCGTATTTCTTCCATGGTACACATTCCGCACTCATCTGTTTGGCGCATTCTTCACCGTCAGCTTTTGCATCCATACCACCTGCAACTGTTTCAGGCACTGAACACAACGGACTATCCACACCGACAACGATTTTGCCAATGGATACAACGTCGTCATGCTGCAGACCCTAGTTGTCTAAGCCAGATACTTTTCACGGACGAAGCAACCTTCACCCGGACGGGAATCGTAAATTCTCACAACCAGCACCATTGGGCAGATGCTAACCCGCACGTTACCGGAGCTCGAGCGTATCAAGAGCGTTTGTCCGTGAACATTTGGTGTGGAATTGTCGGAAATAACTTAATTGGCCCTTATGTGTTGCCGCCACGATTGACTGGGCGAACGTATCTTTTGTTTCTGCAGAATGCATTGCCAGAATTACTGGAAGATGTTCCTCTTTTGATAAGATCTAACATGTGGTTCATGCATGATGGCGCTCCAGCACATTTCAGCCATGTTGTGCGAGCACACTTTAATGCTGCATACACGAATCGGTGGATAGGTCAAGGTGGTCCGGTAGCCTGGCCTGCAAGATCACCCGACCTTAATCCCTTGGACTTTTTTCTGTGGGGTCATGTGAAAACGATCGTCTGACATTATGGATCTGCGACAACGAATTGAAAATGCATGCCAAACCGTTCGTAATGCTGGCATGACATCAGCCGGTCGCTCATGCAACGAGCCGAAGCGTGCGTGCGAGCTGGTGGCGGGCACTTTGAACAATTCCTGTAATTTGGAGCCACGGGTTTAGTTGGCTGTATCGCGTAAATAAATCGTTTGCAGACAAAGTGCTATAGAACATTTTCGTCTTCTTTTGACCTGAAGAATATGTCACTAAATTTATTGTACATAATTTTGAAACACCCTGTATTGTTGAACCCTGCCTAGTGTTTGTGGATTGCGTGTTTATACCATTGTTGATACTTGTTGTTGCACAAACTTTTCCTTGCATTGTTGGTCATGAGATATATATTTTGGTCCGTGCAGAGTTTGTGGATTGCGTGTTTATACCATTGTTGATACCTATTGTTGCACAAACTTTGCCTTGCATTGTTGGTCATGAGATATTTTTCATTAATATGCCCTGCCATAACAATGAATATCGATTTTTTATCAATAATTATTTTCCAAAATCTGAGGTCGACAGTGACAAATATGCAAAATTTCATCAACTTCGGAATAAAACTGTAGATTTGCAGAAGAAACAAACAAACCCACAAACAAACAGACCCACAAACATCCTTCTTTATATATAAATAAAGACTAGTTGATCTACCGGCGTTGCCTTCTTTCGGGATAATTATAGTTATAGGTCAGCAGAAAAACCTCAAAGAAAGATGTTGATTTGCTTCAGTTAAACACCTGCAATTGTTTCGGGTAAATAAAAAAGATTATTATGGTGTCTGGTGCTTGGATTAGCCAGCTGAGGTTCGAATGCGCTCTCCCGACAATTTTATTTATATCCCAGCTTTTACTTCAAAGCTGGTCGGTACACTATATTTTTCGTTTGTCCGTCCGGGGCATAAACAAACAAATTATCTGGGGTGCCGACTCTTGAGCAAGCTACATATAATTGCCCGTGTGAAAAACATGGCGTTTCCAAGTTAATGCCTGCCACAGAAAGCGATTGCCCTGGGCGTTGTTGATACTCATAGGGAATGAAAGCCGTATGGGAAACTGCAATCGCTTGTAATGGAAGGGCATATTTGTATCACTGTGTATTAATGGAATGCGAGGAATGAATACTTCTTCACCTGCGGCATTCTCCGTGATGACCGTGGCCTCTATTACGTTCGGCAACAGATTCTTCACGGTTAGTCTTGTTCCATTGCACAGCCTTGGTGGGTCGATATTACGTATTAGCATGATAGGGGATTCTTTTATTAAAGTGAGCCTATGTGGCGGCATTCCTAGGGGTTCAAGGGAATTTAAAAATTGTGTAGGGTAATGCACAGCTTGCTCCATATCCATTACTGTATCAATAGATGAAAAGGTGGCAGAGTTGCCGGGAGCATTTCCTGAATAAGATCGTTAACATATTTAACGCTGTCGTTTTTTGGAGCTAAAATGGCCCTTTCGCACAACCATCGATGCGATTTGTAATTTTCTTGTATATCTGGAAACACTTTAGTCATCAGCTCGTCGAGTGAAGAGACCATATTGCAGAAATTTGAGGGAAACGAAATTGAGGGTAGTGGGGTCAACATTAACTTCTCTATTGGCAATTAACAGCAATTGCTGTGAAAACTGCTCTGCACTTGTTTCTCCTCGTAAATGAACCCTCATATTCGTCTTGAGATCCATTTTGCGCACATGCCTCCATAAGGTCGAGGACATAAGACAGGCGTGAATTTCATCGGCTGGTATAGAGCGTGGAATCTCAGGCAGGGTTTGTCTAAAATCTCCTGCCAGGAGGACAACAGTACCGCCCATGAGCAGCCCATTTCCCTGTATGTCTTTCAAAGGGCGATCAAGCGCTTCTAGTGCCGTTTTGTGGGCCATTGTGTGCATTCATCCCAAACGATTAGTTTGCAATGTTTAGCGCTTGTGCCTGACTGGAGCCTTTGCTTGTGTTGCATATGGGCCGTTCTGAAAGCTGCAGATTCAATGGTAGCTTCAGAGCTGAATGCCCTGTTCGACCACCAACTAACACTGTAGATGCTATCCAAGAAGATGCTATAGCCAAAGCAATTTCATTACTTTGGCGAATCTCAACCAGCAAAATATTTATCATAAATGTTTTTCCAGTTCCCCCTGGTGAATCAAGGAAACAAATGCTGCCATTTCCATCCTGAATGAGACTTAAAACAGTGTCATATGCTTGCCTCTGTTCTGAGACTAATAGGGGTCTATTTTCAATGGAATCAAGCCAAAAACTGTGGACACAACTATAGAAAGAAAAATAACTCCGAAAACACTATTCCACATAATATGTAATTATGTGGAATAATGTGGAATAGTGTTTTCGGAGTTATTTTTCTTTCTATAGGGGTCTATTTTTTTCAAGAAAAAGCTTGAGAGCATTAATGTCATAGTTGCTTCCAAAAATCAGTATCTAGGACCTCTTGACCAATTCGATTCGGCGCCTCTAGCCCAAGCTGCAAGAGAGTTTTGCCGTTAATAGAGAAACATTTGTCCTCAAGAAGTATAAGCGCTTGTTTTATTATTTCCGCTGTATAACCTGAGTTAATGATTGGGTTAGCTCTTTGTGCCTCTGTGAGAATGTCTTCACTTAAATTTTCTTTATATTTATCCCACAGGCGCTGTGGATTTGATGGAGCGCACGTCGTGATTAAAATGGCAAAAAGACTCCTGAGTTGCTTTGGGAAACTGAGATGCCTCTGCCAATGTCGTGTCCCAGTGTTGATCGTTTTCAAGCAATCCGTGTTTCTGACATGATTCTCTATAGCTTTCACAGAAGTGTCCCTCGAAGGTTTTAATATCATTAAATGATGTCGGTCCTCGCACAACTTGAAGCAACATTCTCAGGTAGTAGCAGTCAGAATTGCTGGGATGAACAGTATAGACGCGACCAATGGCGTCAGTTGCGCATATGTTGGTTTGAACTGGAACACTGGCTCCCTTCTTCCTCCTGCAGAAAATTTTGCGTTGCGCGTTCCAGGTGTAGTATTTTGGTACATCGACATAGAGTAATGTCCTTGCAAATATATCTTGCTGGCACAACTGGAAAAACGCTATTAATGTTGTGTTTGGAGGCATTTCCACTCTCTCTTGAGCATTCTTTTCCGTAAAGTATACTCTCTGTCCGTTCTCTAAGTGAACGCTTAAGTGGACAACCGTTGGGTATCGTTCGTGGATTTGAAAATTTAAGAGGAGCCAAATAGCCTCATTACTGCTAATATATCTCCCTAATTGGTACTGAGTCACTTCATCCACCGCATTTTCATGGGCTAACCCGAAAACGGCCATGTTCCTGCCTTTAGTGACGTATTTGCAAATGTTCTTAATATATTTAACAGAGTGGCAGTACTCGACATTGATGTGTGCTTGAAACATTTTTGTAAGAAGAGGGGAATAAGGCACAACCCACCTGTTATCAATTTCGATATCTGTTTTGGTTGTTAACCTTAACTGTAACAGTCGCTGTCAAGCCCCCATTTTCAGGCTTCCGTCTTCTGTATAAAGGGTAATCATCGTTGGCTGATTGTGTGTCATCTATGAACTGTCGTGGATAGTTCTTAGTACATTTGCCATCTTTAATGCACGGTGCCTTATGGTTTAAAGGTCTGCACGGCCCATGGATCATATTCTTTGACACTACTTCGAATAGCAGCGGATCCAGTTGAAGATCTGGCAGCTCAGAAGAAATTATGTCATCTATTTCAGTCGGTCGGATTTTTTCTATAAGCCATACCAACATATGTGTATGTGGAAGACCTCGCTTTTGCCATTCGACCGAATACACCCAACAGCGGATTTCTCCAAATATATGACTTTTCGTGATAACATCAATAAATTTGATTAGTTTTTGCTTAAATACTCTCGCTGTTAAATCATGACGAACAATTGGTGATTGGCTTTCCAAAAGCTCAATAGTAATCTCTGGCCGCTTAGGTTTTGCACGTAATGGTTACAAAAACATTCGGAAGGCCATGATTGCGGACATAGCACATAGCGTCTTGAGCATATTCGTGCAAGTGACTCGGACTGCCAGTGAACGTAGCCGGTAATATTACCATCCTTCCTATATCAGCGACATTCCAGCCATTAGCCACAGCATCCCGTAGATGAATATAATCATCAGCACGCATTTTTTTCTGATTTACCCAAATATAAAGAAGCCTTACATATAATCTGATTTAACCTAATATAATCATCAACATTCAACTTTCGCGTACATATCTACGATGTACTGATGAAACAAATGGCGGAATCGTAAGATGTCGTTTGAGGATCCCTCTCTCAGCATAATGCGGTATGCATAAAACTCCATAGAAGATACTTTTTTGCGTCGTATTTCCGCTAAGAGGATCGATTTGTTTTATGTTAAAGTGGTAACCATCCTCGCCAAGTGGATACTGCAGAGCATCATATGAACGGTGTGGTTCTGGAATCCTCAGCAAATTTTCACTTCGTCTCTGAACAATTATGTCACGGCAATCGTACTCTTCCAGATTGACCATGAGTATGGCTACATCGTTAATGGTTGGGGCGTTATAACCGCCGTTCATGTTCACTAGATGGCCTCTTGTCTGCCCGTATGACTACTTTGTACTCGTCTGTAGGCATCCTTTCTAATGCTGTTTTAAACATTTTTACCAGGTGGTTGTGCGAATGAGATAGTCTCTGCAGACTTAAAACGATGTCTTGTCGCATGCCACATATATTAGCACATCGCTGATCAGCCTCTAATATTTCATGACCCATGAAGTAAACTTGTAGAAATTTTGGATTTTCACCTGGAAGGGGAAGAAGTGATCCAGCTCTGTGGTAAATTTGATCCTGAACCTTAAAAGTAGGCATGAATCCACCTTCTTGCGCTATTGTTGACGCGCCAAACGATGTCATTTGGAAGCTTGAATTGTATGCCTTTATAATTTTTAGAAAATGTTTGGAATCTGCTGTGTTACCATATAAGTAAGAATAACAGTGGTTCTGGAGGCTCTTTAAGTGGTGGCAGCTTCACTTTTCCATTAGAGCAACATATTCCTGGTGGTTCCCATTTATATTTCTTTGCCTGACAATGGTTACATACGACATCCATCCTTCCTATTAGTACTTTTGGGTGATTACAGTAATCGTATTCAGAATTGTAATTAAATGCCGCTACTTTTCAATCAGAATGTCGATTCGCCACCCTTATTTCTTCCGTTCTACGTCGAACTCGTTGTACACGTAGCTCTCTTTCCTCCGAAGTTTCCCTTGCTCTTGACGTTGAAGCTCGCATACGCTCCTGGTCTAGACGAAACTCCCGTTGTTCAGGTGTCTCTGACGCCCGGATAGTTTTCTGTCTCTTAGCTGCAAGGTTTCTCTGACCAATGTTCTTTCTTTTCTTTGGTGGCATTACGATAGGTATGAAATAATATGGTTCCTTCGAACAATTATTAAATAGCACAACACAGATAAATCATATGGTTTTTGGTTTGATGATTCGAGTTGATGTATTTTTGGAATTAAACTAATAGGTAATGCACTGCTCAAACGTGCCACACACACACACACATACACACACAAAGAAACACACACACTTTTCCAATCGTCTGAATCTTGTTAGGGAGCTTGTATCTCCTTTGCCTCATCTAGATCGTCTATTATATCCATTTCTTATTCATTGTTGATTTATTCTTGGAAAAGAACGTTCTGTCAATGCATCACCATTTTATGTTCATTGTTAAAATACTTGGAAACGAATGTTCTATCATTGCATTATCATTTTATGTTCATTGTTATAATTCTTTGAAAAGAACTTTCTATCATTGCATTATCATTTTATGTTCATTGTTATAATTCTTTGAAATGAACTTTCTATCATTACATCATCAGTTTGTGCTCATTTTTATTGGTGATTTGCGTGTTGATACTGTTGTTGATACCTGTTGTTGCAGAAACTTTGCCTTTCATTGTTGGTCATGAGATATATATTGTTGATCGCTGTCTATTGTTTGTGCATTGCGTGTTTATACCATTGTTGACACCTATTCTTGCACAAATGTTTCCTTGCATTGTTGGTCATGAGATACATATTGTTGGTCCGTGCAGAGTGTTTGTGCATTGCGTGTTTATAACATTGTTGATACCTATTGTTGCACAAACTTTGCCTTGCATTGTTGGCCATGATATATTTCTCATTAATATGCCCTGCCATAACCATGAATAACGATTTTTTTTATCAATAATTATTATTTCTCCGAAATCTGATTTAGACAGTGTCCTTCCTCATGCTTTGAAGGCCAACTATGTAAAATTTCATCAAGATCGGAATAAAACTGTAGATTTGCATAAGAAACAAACAAACCCAAAAACAAACCCTCAAACAAACAAACAAACAGACCCACATACATCCTTCTTTATATATATAGAAAGAAGAAAGATTTCAATTTGTAACAATGCATAGAATTCCTGTTATTCAGGCTTTTCTTAGAAAAGAGAGTTCTTGATACTTAAAAATTTATTGAAAAAAATTAAAAATGATCATTAACTGGAGATAATGGAGAGTTAGCAGACTATTGAGAAGGAGTGGAAAGACGAGAGAGGAAGCACTCCTTTAGCTCCGTGCTGTATTGAGCAATGGTAGGCAAGTAAATAGAAAAATAGCGAATGCTAGACTATAAAAAGTGCTGAATGGCCAAGTTTAGCTTCAAGACATCGAGAGAAGAGTGGGAATTTCAACAACATCAAGTGTACATCTAAATTAAGATTACGTGAGTAAGAAGTTATTTAAAAAAATGTCCGAGCCACGCCAGGGTTATCACCTAGCTTATTTGGTAACAGATCAGACCAAATATTTCATAAAAATACATTTTGACTATATACTGTGGGAATGTGTATATTTTGGAAACTGAAATGCTGATAATGTGATGGTTGAACGTTCGTTTCCAAGAATTATTAATAATGATCATAAAATGATGATGTAGTGGCAGAATATTAATAAGGCCGCGACTAGTGTTGAGAGAAAGGAGTCACACGTGTCTCCCTTGAAGCCCTATCAAACTTCCAGACGACTGGCAAAAATATATATATTTGGAAGGGAAAGAGAAGGAACTAGTATTGGTCAGAGTTACTCTGCAACTAAAACAGAAAAAGCTATATGGGCATTTGAAACATTTGAACAATGGGAGATTCGAATAGAGCAAAAGACTAATAATAAGTTTTGAATAATAAGAACTTCTACGACAAGTGCAAGAAAAACTTGAGTCTAAAGATTCTGCTGATGCTTCGTAGTGGTGAGTCAAGTCAAGCAGAGTTTAGATTAAGTCCCGGTATATCACCTAAACTTATTCGTATTTTTCGTAGAATGGATAGCCCCATCATTCCGTGCTGTATTGATTGAGTTATTATTTAACTTATTGGGAGTTATAGTTTAATTTTTTCAGATTGTTCTCTTTACATACAAGTGTAATTATCCCGGGCAACGCCGGATACTTCTGTTAGTCTTTCTTTATATATAAAGAAGGATGTTTGTGGGTTTGTGGGTTGTTTATGGGTTGGTTTGTGGGTTTGTTTTTTATACAAATCTACAGTTTTATTCCGATCTTGATGAAATTTTGCATACTGGACCTTCAAACCATGAAGAAGGACACTGTTTACCTCAGAATTTCGAAAAAATAATAATTATTGATAAAATATCGATATTCGTGCTTATAGCAAGGCATATTAATGAGAAATATCTCATAACTAACAATACAAGGAAACGTTTTTGCAACAATAAGTATCAACAATGCACCAACACAATGCAGGGATTAACAATATATATCTCATGACCAACAATGCGAGGCAAAGTTTGTACAACAATAGGCATCAACAATGTTATCAACATGCAATGCACCAGCAATATGCAGTCATCAATGATATATATCTCATGACCAACAATGAATGGCAAAGTTTGTTCAATATAGATAAGGTTGAATTTTTAACAATGCATATAATTCCTGTTATTCAGGCTTTTCTTAGAAAACAGAGTTCTTAGTACTTAACAATATCTGGAAAATCTTTAAAAATGTTCAGTAACTGGAGATAATGGAAAGTTATCAGACTATTGAGAAAGAGTGGAAAGACGACAGAGGAAGCACTCCTTTAGCTCCGTGCTGTATTGTGCAAATGGTAAGCACTCCTTCAGATCCCAACATTTCCTAAAAATATATTTTTACTATATTCCGTGGGAATATGTATTTTTTGGAAAATCTGATTCTGATAATGCGATGTTTGAACATTCGTTTCTTAGAATTAATTATAATGAACATAAAATGATGATGCAGTGACAGAACATTAATAAGGCAGCGTCTATTGATTAAGCATAGGAGTCACACGTGTCTCCCTTGTGCTCCCTATCAAATGTCCAGACGACTGGCCAAAAAAGTAATAAAAATGCTTCTTTAAATACGGTCTCTCACATGTATGAATATTCACCATTTATTTCCGGACACCCTGTATTTTAATATAGATTAGCTAAATTTTTAAATATCACACTATGATTAAACATTTCAGGACCGTAGGCCTTTCCGTTCAAATATTACAGCTTCAATTATATTTGAGGCCGCCAGGGGCCCCAAGGCCTATTTCTTGTATATTGTGTATAATTTTTAAGTAACGCAGTATAAAAATATAAAACTTCAAGTTTTTAAGCCTTTTTTAGTAAACTACTATAAGTATGCAAATTTTCCGATTTCTAACCCTTTTTGTTCAAACATTATAGCTCTGTTTCTGTTTAGGGCCCCTGCCTTGGCCCCAGGGGACTATATAAGTTTAGTGTATAAAAGCTAAAATTTTAAATAACATACCATAAATATGTAAGAATTCAGATTTCTGGACTTCCGGTTCAAAAGTTAGAGCTTGATTCGTGACTGGGGGCTCAGGGCCCCTTTGGAGACCCAAGAGCCTTATAGCAGTTTTTTGTGTATATTAGCCAAATTTTTAGGTAAGTTTCTATAAGTAAACAAATTCTCAGATTTCTAGATCTTTTCGTCTAAGAGTTGTAGTTTGCTTATGTTTGGGGCCTGTGGGGTTCTGCTGGGGTTTATTTTACTCTTTTGTATGTTTCCAAAATTTTTTTTGTACCACACTATGAATATACAAAATTTCAGGTTCCTAGGCCTTTCTGTTCAAATGTTATAGCTATCAATTGTATTTGGTGCCTCGAGGCCCCTGGCAGGGTTCTAGTGGCTTATATCAGCTTCCTTCTATAATGGCCTTATTGTTTAGTACCAAACTAAAAATATACAAAATTTCAGGTTTCTAGACCTCTCCGTTCAAAGTTATAACTTTATTTGTATTTGATACCTCGGGGTCTTCTGGCGGGCCCCATAGGCCTACATCACATTTCTTGTATATTTGCTATATTATTTTAGTAACACACTATAAATATACAAACTTTCAGGTTCCTATGTCGTACTGCTCAAATGTTATAGCTTCAATTGTATTTGGAGTCTCGGAACCTCCGGCAGGGTCGTAGAGGCTTACATGACATTTCTTGTATTAACCCCTTCAGTCACCTTGGCAACATATGTTTCCAACTTGTATCTTGGACGTTTACCTTGTCAAAAGTGCGGTATTTTTTTATGTTTTGTAAAATTTCGTACTAAATAAATGACATGAATAAAATCTGTTGATTCTCTAATAAATATGTATATTTCGGTAGCAAATATAGCCATACATGTAAAAAGATAATAAAAAATGTTAATAAATAAAAAACTGCTGGTTATGTTTAATGTAACAGTATCAATATAATAAATGTAAAAACAAAATTTTTACAATCGAATTTAAGGTCTGTGTCTGAAGGGGCTACGGTTTTATTTTTTTAGAACCGCACGACAAATTTACGAAATTTCAGGATTTTTGCCCTCTTTGTTCGAAAAATAAAAAAGGAACCATGAAAATCATACACTTGGCCCCTGAGAGGCCCCAGGCCACCCTAGAGGATTCGCTATATTTTTCGCTCCGTCTTCTGTATAGGGCCTACTTGTGCAGAATATTTCACGCCTCTAGGTCAATCCTTTCAAAAGTTATGGCGTGGAACATACATGTTACATACATCTGTACCATCATTAATAGATTAAACAGGTGGTAGCCTTACAGTATAACAGAGGGACATCAGGAGTTCCAACTAGTTTCGCCATTTATTCCCGGCTATGTCAAGGATATATACAGCAATCGACAATCGACAATCGAACAGTGAAGTGTACATTCGTTAGGATGGGACGAAAGCAGCGCTTTCACAAAGCTCATCTAACCAGAATAAACTCCCAAGGAAATACACTGAGGTAGTCAAGAAGCCTAACCAACCCAAGCGGTCTTCCATATTATACAAAAAAGAAAGTAAGATTGACGATTGTCAGAAACAAAAAACAAACGAAATAAAAAATACAAGGAGAAATACAGTAGTCTGGGAAAGAGACGTTGCTAATATCTTCAAAATTGATGTC
>JAHWFO010034639.1:249752-276533 GCA_023313115.1 Rhysida immarginata
TCTTTTTAGGTCTTCTTGGAAGTCATCGAGGTCATACGTAACATCCAGCAAGAGGCATGCAAGCCTTTATATACAGAACAGTGGTACAAATTATGCATATACATGAACCAATAGGATACAAAAGAAATAAAGAGGAAATAATGGCCAACAGGATAAATAGAAAAAGCAGAGATTTTTGAAATATAATGGCCAATAGAAAAAAAAAGGGTGTAAACGCTAATTTTTATAAATTATACAAAAAGAAAATATACAAAGGGATGGTGCGCGTTTACGCGGACTGAAAAGAGAACTTATCCGGTTGTCTGAGGACAAGAGGATTTACAGAAAAATAAACAGGCAAGAAATAACAAAATGCAAAGGAAAACAAAAACCATAATAAAGAATCCGAGAAAAAAGGGATCATAATAGATCGGATAAAGAGTTAAGTATTGCATATACATTAAAGTCTGTTTGATAATTGAGAAGCAGGTGGGGGGAGGACTTCTTGGCCTTGAATATTTCGATCGCTTCGAGGGTAGCAGTTTTTTCTGGCCTATTGCAGATATGTAGGACAGACATAACATCTTCTTGCGTCTTTAAAGCGTGTCTGGAATCTTCGAGGTGGTTTGCGTAGTGGGAAATACGATCACGTTTTCTATACGAGTCAATGTGCTCTTTGAATCGTACTGCAAAATTACGGGTCGATAATCCTACATAAAATCTGTCGCAAAACGCACAACTCAGGCGGTAAACTCCGGGTTGGGAATATTTGTCGGTGGTGACGGCGGCGGGTGGGTTCAGGATGCGGGCTGATGGTGTAGGAGTACGAAAAGATATTCGAAGGCCAAGGGACGACAGGAAGTTAGAGAGCTGGAGAAACTAGGGCCCAGATACAATAATAGAGTTTTAGATGATGCCAAAACCCTAAACAAATGTCGAGCCATGCCGGGGTTATCACCTAGCCTATTTGGTAGCACAGCAGATCCAAACATTTCATAAAAATACATTTTGACTATATTCTGTGAGAATATGTATATTTTGGAAACTTAGATGCTGATAATGCGATGATTGAATGTTCGTTTCCAAGAATTATTGATAATGAGCATAAAGTGATGATGTAGTGACAGAACATTAATAAGGCAGTGTCTATTGATGAGTCAAAGGAGTCACGCGTGTCTCCCTTGAGCTCTCTATCAAACGTCCAGACAACTGTCAAAAATTTATGCGTCTGTAAAGGAAAGAGAAAGAACGAGTATTGACCAGAGACACTCTGCAACTAAAACAGAAGATGTTATACGGGCATTTGAAACATCTGAACAACGGGAGTTTCGAATGGAGCAAGATGGTATAAGAGCTTCTACGTCAAGGGTAAGAAAAACTTGAGTCTAAAGTATCTGGTGATGCTCTGCAGTGGTGAGGCAAGTCAAGAAGCGTTTATGTATATCACCTAGACTTCCTGATTTTATATTTCATAGAATGGATAATCCCTTTGCTCTGTGTTGTAGTGATTGAGTTATTATCTAACCAATTGGGAGTTATAATTCAATTTTTTGAGATTTTTCTCTTACCTGCAAGTGTAATTATCCCGGGCAACGCCGGATACCTCTGGTAGTATTAATAATGTTCCATATTGTGTAACTATTACTTTATATGTTACATATTAAGTATTATAGTTAGTATATATTAGGTATCATGGTTCAGGTGAAACCTTAATCTGTTTGCGATGATCACTATGAAGCAGAAGTAAGAAGTTAGCATGGAAGTGTAAAAATGGTTTCAAGGAGAATCCATTTTTGAAAATGAGGGGATGATATACAGTCCCAGTTTTATATTTATAATTATTCATATGAGAATTTTAACCCGAACATTAATTATTCTCATTTTTCCTTTATTAAAACTATTGATTTGTCTACTTGAACATTTTTGAACCGAGACAAGTTATAGAGGAAAGTTTATTCCTCTTTTATTAAATTTTTAGAACTGGATAAATAATTTTGTTGGAAATTGTAGAATCTCTTTTTTCTGAAGGAAATTTTCTTTCTCTTTTCAAGTTTGTTTATTGCCCAGGGTTCAGAATGCTTTTAGCTTTCGTTCCCTTTTCTCTGAACAGCGATGACAGGCTCTTGTGGGATGATCCATAAGATGAGCACTTCTATTGAGTCAGACTGAAGCCTTTGAAATTTACGGCTGTTGATTAAGATGGGTCAGTTTGGAAAGAAAGAGCAGAATGAGGGATAAAGTTAATGACACTCAAAGAGGAAAGTTCCCCCCTACGACAACTAAGAGCCACAAAAGACAAACTAATGGCCCTCTGCCATATAACACTTGAACTTTGTTAAGCTCTTGCAGGTGGTTGTGGGACAAATTGGTGCCTAATTCAAGGATCCAGAGACAAACTTTTGGCTTCATTTTAACCATGCTTTTGACCCTCAGATTCCACATCCCTGATCTCATAATCAATTGCTGATGGGCCGATTTCCCAACCCGTTTTAAACGAGGGAATTTGTATTTTCCTGAAATTCTGTGTTCTCCTAGATTTTTCACTGTTTAGAACACCAGTGGCTTTTTCTAATTTTGGCCTCTATGTCATGTAGAGGGATGACCTAAATTTTCATTAGTTTTATTCGTTATTTCTATTAATTCCATGGTGCAAAAGTTAATATTATAATTTTGCTTGTAGCCGGGGCTTTTTTAATGCTAGCTCTTTTATGGCTGTTAACCAGCCCAAAAATGATAGTTATCCCATAAAATTCCGTTAGTATTTGAACCTAAAATGATGCGACCATGAATGAAGACTCCCTGCGAGCAACAGAACTACTCTGGCTGACCAGCCAATCTAGACTCCCAGTATTAGAACCGTTGACTTTCTTTCTTACAAATTCTTTTTGTTTACATTTTAATAAATATATATTGTTTCAGATTCATATTTACGTGGATATGATCAGAATACTGATGCTAGTTACTTCATTCCAAAATTTCTTATTTTAATATGATTAAAATTTATTGTTATTGTTAATCTTAAAACTGAATTTCTCTTTGATGTCTCAACCCTCTTGAGCACGAGCCTGTGACGGATGAAATATTATGTAAGATTTCAGTACTAGGTTTTAATATAAATTGGTAATTGGTGTAGTTGATGAACAAATTTATTGAACAAGGTAATTAGGGTGAAATAAACCAGACCCTTAGAATTTGTAATTTTAAGCAATTTATAATTTAAAAAATATAATTTTTACATGCCAATAAGAAGTTATTGTCAGCGTGGAGAGAAATATATTAAATATTAGTTTAAAAAAGAGATTTAGCAAAATGTAAAAAAAAATCACATACATACAAGCATTGTTGAACAATAATCCACAAACTGCAATCAATTACAAGAATAAGATGATGATAAAAATACTATACCTGGTCAAGATAAAAAGACTTTTTAAAAATTTTGACATATTATTATTGGTCTGGAGAAATTGTTATTACTATTTTACCACAGTAGAAATTAATATTACTGCATTAATATTGTTTATATTACAGAGAAATTTATCTTAAATTGTTATAATGCCCGCATTTAAAAACCTGGTTGGCAAAGCTGGGCATGCCCATTTTCACATTTGCAATGCAGCATATAAGTTTTTTAATCTTTTTTTAAAAATCTCTGTTTCTGACCATAATAGTTTGGACCTTAATGAGTTTCACGATATTTGCTTGGGCTTTTTATAAGAGTACTTCTTTACATTTGGCTAAAAAATTATCTAATCAGATTTTGGTAATGGTTATGGATGCGCAGTTAAACATTAAATAGTAAAAATGCTCATATTACATCAAATATTTAACATTTTAGTATTCTACTTGCAGGGTGTTGTATATACTGTAGTTTCATAAGTTTACTGAAGATGGCATTGCATTGGGTTGAAAACCCTGCGAAGTTGTAAACAAAAAAAACTTACTTAAATTTTTCGATTTTTCTTTGAATAACCTTTATACGTCCATACATATATAAAAGACGCCTCATACTCATATGCTACAGCTACAATGCATTTCAAGCATTATTTTTTGCAGGTTGTCCCAAACATTTTTTTGTTAAATTTGTTGCTGACCCCTTATTTGTTTTCGGGGCAAGACTTTACCTGAATTACGAGTTGTAACATGCTCTTGTGAGGCTATATAACTTTATTATTGTTTTATACCTCTATATGATGTACCACGGATCATTTTATGAAGTTATTGCAACGATTATTTAGGAGTAATAAAGACATCCTCGTTCAAAAATTAACAGAATCAAATAGTGGTTTTAATACAAAAATTTTACTGTTTCAACAGAAAGAATATTGAAAGAGAATAGACTCATTGAAAAACAAATTTAAAATGACATTTTCTCAAAGGGGAATTATTTTCTCAAAATTATAATCGCAATTCCATCATTTAATCCTTCTTTGTGTACAAATATGTTATAAAACACATATCTTTTCTTTCTATATATATAATTAAGGATGTTTGTTTGTGGGTATTGAATACAAATCTACAGTTTTATTCCGATCTTGATGAAATTTTATTCCGACCTTCCATACTTGACCATCAAACTATGAGGAAGGTCACTGTCTATTTAAGATTTCAGAAAAATAAATATTATCGATAAAAAATTGATATTCATGGTTATAGAAGGGCATATTAATGAGAAATATCTCATGACCAACAATGCAACAAAAAGTTTGTGCAACAATAGGTATCAACAATGGTATCAACACGCAATTCACAAACAGTCTGCACGGACCAACAATATAATTCTCATGACCAACAATGAAAGGAAAAGTTTGTGCAACAATAGGCTGTCGTGTTTGCATCAACAATGGTATTAAGGCGCAATTCACCAATAACAATGAGCACAAAAAGAAGGAATGATAGAAAGTTCATTTCAAAGAATTATTGCAATGAACGTAAAATGATGATGCAATGATAGAACATTCGTTTCCAAGAATTATAACAACGAACATAAAATGATGATGCAACAATAAGTATCAACAATGGTATCAACACGCAATTCACAAACACTCTGCATGGACCAACAATATATATCTCGTGCAAGGAAAAGTTTCTGCAACAATAGGTATCAACAATGGTGTCAACAGGCAATGCACCAACACTAGGCAGGGACTAACAATATGTATCTCATGACCACCAATGAAAGGCAAAATTTGTAACAATGCATAGAATTCCTGCTATTCAAGCTTTTCTAAGAAAAGAAAGTTCCTAGTACTTAATTTTTTGAAAATCTTTGTAAATGATTAGTAACTGGAGATAATGGAAAGTTAGCAGACTATTGAGAAAAAGTGGAAAGACGATAGAGGAAGCAATCCTTTAGCTCCGCACGGTATTGAGCAAATGATAAGCAGGTCAATAGAAGAATCAGTGATCACTAGACTACAAAATGAGATGAATGGCCAATATTTGATTCAATACATCGAGAGAAGAAAGGGAATTGCAACAACATCAAGTGTACATCTAAAGTAAGATTACGTGAGTAAGAAATTATGTAGACTAGCAGTGGCATCCTTGGAGAGGTCCATCCATTGTGAGCCTTTACAATTTTATTTTTCACATTTTTATTAAGAATTTTTACTATATTAATCCTAAGCGGTTTCATGTCTGTTATTTTTAAGATATTGCAAAATTTATATCGGTAGAAGGGTGGTTCATAATACTGTACCTATTGATTAAGGTGGTGGCCTTACAGTATAACAGAGGGACATCAGGAGTTCCAACTAGTTTCGCCATTTAGTCCCGGCTTTTCAAGGATATATACAGCAAGAGGCATGCAAGCCTTTATATACAGAACAGTGGTACAAATTATGCAAAATGTAATCCCAAACAGTCCGAGCCATGCAGGGGTTATCACCTACCTTCCTTGGTAGAACATCAGATCCAAACATTTCATAAAAATACATTTTGACTATTTTCTGTGAGAATGTGTATATTTTGGTAACTGAGATGCTGATAATGCGTTGACTGAACGTTCGTTTCCTAGAATTTTTGATAAGGAGCATAAAGTGAAGATGCAATGAAAGAACATTAATAAGGCAGCGTCTAGTGATTAGGCATAGGAGTCACGCATGTCTCCCTTGAGCTCCTTTTCAAACGTCCAGACGACTGGCAAAAATTTATGTGTCTGGAAAGGAAAGAGATTGAAACGAGTATTGGTCAGACAAACTCTGCAACTAAAACAGAAAAAGATATACGAGCGTTTGAAACAACTGAACAACGGCGGTTTTGAGTAGAGCTTCTAATAGGGTATAAGAGCTTCTACGTCAAGGGCAAGAAAAAGTATCTGTTGAGTCTAAAGTATCTGTTGATGCTCTGCAGTGGTCAGGCAAGTCAAGAAGAGTTTAGATAAAGTCCTGGCATATCACCTAGAATTCCTGTTCTTCGTATTTTTCGTAGAATAGATAGTCCCTTTGCTCTGCGTTGTATTGATTGAGTTATTATTTAACCAATTGGGAGTTATAATTTGATTTTTTGAGATTGATCTGTTTACCTACAAGTATAATTATCCCGGGCAACGCCGGGTACCTCTGCTAGTTTTATATATGATCTCTGAAAGGCCTATGTTATTTTAAATGAAAATAACAGTCATATTAACACTCCAGAGTTTGTACAGGGGTTTTTAACACTGATAGTGGCATGCAGTCTGTGATACCACATTTTTAAACTACTTTCTTTAATGTTTTTAAATATCTCTTAACATACCTCATGATTAATGGAAAATCTCAAAAAACGTTTCAATAAAATCAAAAAAGTAACTTTTAGAAAAAATTTAAATTCCCTACTTTTTTCCTCAAAATTAGACATGAATAAATCGGGAAAGGCATTTATAAAAAAAATAGTTGAAAATTGATATTTTTTACTATTTTTACCTGGCATAGCTACAGAGTGGGCCAAAAAAAATTCTTCATTGAAAATTTGTAAGTCCAATGGAAATGGTCCACACATAGGTGAGCGATTCTAGAAGGAAGGACGCTACCATCAATTAAGGCAGAGGTTAGTGTTAAATGGAATGCCTGCCTTAATGAATGGTAGCATGTTTCCTTCTAGAATTGATCGGCCTAGTGGCTCAGTGGTTGCGTGATCGCCTCTGATGCCCGAGGATGCGGGTTCCACCCCGGCCGAGGACGACGAGGATTTTTTCAGGGGGAAAATCCTGAGATCTTCTTATATAAAAGAAAGTAATTGTAAAAATGAACAATGGCAATCGTTTCTCACAGGATAAACCATGCCTATTTTTTATTACAAAGAACTAAAAAATAACGTTTCTGAATATTTAAAATTATTTTATTTAAAATTAATATAAACGGTAGTTAAATATATGTGGAATTATATTTATAGAAAAGTTAATTGCTCTTGAAATTCGGAAACAACATTAGTATTCTTGCATTATTTGAACAGCAGTTCCTTTTTCTTGTTTGTATTGTTTTTATTTTTTACTAGAAGAGGTACCCGGCGTTGCCCGGGATAATTACACTTGCACAAACTTTTCCTTTCATTGTTAGTCATGAGATATTGATTGTTGCTCCATGCAGAGCGTTTGTGAATTGCGTGTTGATACCATTGTTGATACCTATTGTTGTACAAACTTTGCCTTGCATTGTTGGTCATGAGATATTTCTCATTAATATGCCTTGCCATAACCATGAATATCGATTTTTTTATCGATATTTATTATTTTTCCGAAATCTGAGGTAGACAGTGACCTTCCTCATGCTTTGAAGGTCATGTATGCGAAATTTTATCAAGATCGGAATAAAACTGTAGATTTGTATAAAAAACATACACACAGACCCACAGACCCACAGACGCACAGACCCACAAACATCCTTCTTTATATATATATATATATATATAGATTTATTATGTATTTTTGTTATTGTCAATTGTTTTTCGATAATTTTAACTAGCACAGCCCTTTGGGGTATTTCTCCTAGGTCCGCGCTTTTCTTCTGTTAAAGGAGGTTCCCTCTCGCTATTGGCTATTGCTTACTTTTAGTTCCTAATTGGAGGAAAGGTAACCTCCTTCCTCTATAAATTGTTGTTATTTTACCAAATACTTACTTGGCATTTAATAATGAACTCAAAGAATTCGAAATAAATTCTAATTGTGGACTAGAGGTGTTCTCCCTGGTCATTATGCCATCATCCATGCTCGTCTAGTTTACTCCTGGCAACTCCAAGCATATTCAAAATGTTGGATTCTTCCATACTGTGTCTGTTCAGGATATTGTGTATGTATTCCTTTTGATCCAAATAGAAACTGCCATTTAATTGATTAATGTTGATTCCAAGAAATTTTGAGCAACTTTCGGAAACTCTTTTACGACTTGACTAAGTAGATCTATTAATTTAGAAGTTTCTTGTTCGGTATCTCCGATAATTATGCAAAATTCCTGTGGTTTGCCTAATATAGAATGTGTACTCATCCACAACGACGCCAGTGCAGATAAACTTCCCATTATATCTTACTTAGTAGATGCATGGATCAGCATATGCTTGGCAAAGGCTAATAGAGTTTAATATTTGTTTCAGTTTCACAAACCAATGTCTTCTGGCATTTGGCAAGCTGTAAATATTGCCAGATACTTTGAAAATATATTCAATTCTAAGTCCGATTATTTATGGTGTAACATGAATACATACCTCTGCCAAGTCTAGCGTTTAAACATGGTTTTTCAATGTCTATGTATATTATGCTGAGTTTATAAATTTCAAGTTGATGTTAACAGAATCCGTAATGACTCAAGTTTCCTAACTGAACTGAATGCTTTTTTGTAATCTTTACTGTATCATTCTCTTGAACCATCGGCCACTAAATGTACTTTGAATATCTTCAGATTGTCTCTCTCTCTCTGACAGTGAAAACCCATTTATTTCTAATAATATTCATGTTTTCTGTTCTCTTAAAAATTCTCCATGTCCTCCATATTAAAACCTCTATTCCACACTAAATATTTGTTAATTAGTATGTCCATTTCAGCAGCCATGCTGCCTTCCTTATCTTATACAGGACTTGATCAGGACAGAGTTAATCTGTTCTGATGAAGTAGAGAGATTACATCGTCATATACAGGGTGTTTCAAAATTATGTACAACAAATTTAGTGACATATTCTTCAGGTCAAAAGAAGACGAAAATGTTCTATAGCACTTTGTCTGGAAACGAATTATTTACGCGAAACAGCCAACTAGACCCGTGGCTCCAAATTACAGGAATTGTTCAAAGTGCCCGCCACCAGCTCGCACGCACGCTTCGGCTCGTTGCATGAGCGACCGTCTGATGTCATGGAAGAAATCGTCGCCAGCATTACGAACGGTTTGGCATGCATTTTCAATTCGTTGTCGCAGATCCATAATGTTAGGAACTTCTGTGCTGTAGACGATCGTTTTCACATGACCCCACAGAAAAAAGTCCAAGGGATTAAGGTCGGGTGATCTTGCAGGCCAGGCTACCAGTCCACCTCGACCTATCCACCGATTCGTGTATGCAGCATTAAGGTGTGCTCGCAGAACATGGCTGAAATGTGCTGGAGCGCCATCATGCATGAACCACATGTTAGATCTTCTCAAAGGAGGAACATCTTCCAGTAATTCTGGCAATGCATTCTGCAGAAACAAAAGATACGTTCGCCCAGTCAATCGTGGCGGCAACACATAAGGGCCAATTAAGTTATTTCCGACAATTCCAGACCAAATGTTCACGGAGAAACGCTCTTGATGCGCTCGAGCTCTGGTAACATGCGGGTTAGCATCTGCCCAATGGTGCTGGTTGTGAGAATTTACGATTCTGTCCGGGTGAAGGTTGCTTCGTCCGTGAAAAGTATCTGACTGAGACAACTAGGGTCTGCAGCATGACGACGTTGTATCCATTGGCAAAATCGTTGTCGGTGTGGATAGTCCGTTGGGTTCAGTGCCCTAACCAGTTGCAGGTGGTATGGATGCAAAAGCTGACGGTGAAGAATGCGCCAAACAGATGAGTGCGGAATGTGTACCATGGAAGAAATACGACGGGTGCTTGTCTGTGGTTCATCATGTATGATGTCAATTATCACATCCTCCTCATCCGGAGAATGTGCTACAGGTCGCCCTTGTCCTGTTTGACGGCCAAAGGAACCACGCTCCCTCATATGTCTGTCGACAGATACAAATGTTCGGTTATTTGGCAAACGTCTATTCGGAAAGCGTTCTTGGTAGAGTCTTCTTGCTTCCACAGCATTTCCGTCCGCAAGACCATACATTAGGTGCATGTCAGTGTATTCTGCACTGGAATACGTGTACATGACTTTTTTTTACGTAAATCGTAATGCGTATGTCAAAGCAGGCAAACGTTCTGAAATTGATATTCCTAGTGGATGTACAGTAGTGAAACTACAGTAATGGAAACAACCGTACACAACTAATGGAACAACCCTAAAGTAGGTTTAAATGGAACAAACCACTCAACCTAGTGTTGGGTCGAAACGCTGGAACTGCTAAAATATCGTCCGCTAAATACCGTGCTTCCCTACTGTATGATATTGGATTACTCGCAAACAAATCGTTTCCAAAGTGCTATAGAACATTTTCGTCTTCTTTTGACCTGAAGAATATGTCACTATATTTATTGTACATAATTTTGAAACACCCTGTATATATTTAGTAAATTAACGTTAAGGGGAGACACTCATAAAAGGTAGTTTCCTCAAATTTAGTTACAAAATTTTAATTTGTGGTCTCAAAATTCACAATTATGGTTCCCAAAAGCGGTATTTTAGAAATTATGTAACTTTTTTCGTATTATATATACAATTTGTAAAATTTGTAGAATTAAAACTGTTCTCTCACTCTATAAAATGGTAGAAAGATAATTGTGCAGAACATTTTGGTAATGTGTAGAAAAAATATTGAAAAACAATCACCTTTTTTGGGGCAAAAAAGTGCTTTTTCCAGAATTTCTAAATTTTTAACAAATAAAGTATTTTTAGAATTCAAAATATCTTTCTGTTATTGCATTCTACAACTTAACAAGTGTATGTAGTAATTTTTGAGCAGTTTTAAACAGAAACTTTTTTATTTATGTAATTCTAAAAGTGTATGATCACCTCTCATTCTGAACGCAATAAATCGGAGGGAGTGTGCACAATAAAGAGAGGAAAACAGAGTTTCATTTAGAGAGCCCGTAAAATTGCTGCCATCTCTTGACCAGAAATCTAAACATATTGTCATTTAGTGAATTGAATGCTGTACATAATAAAAAAAAATTTCTGGTTACGTGATATAGAAGTTACGCTGCAGCTGTTCGAAAATTGTCAAATTTGATATATAAAATCAGTATATAGGTGTCTAAAATGATTTATTTTTACAAGTTTCTTATCAATTATTGTTGAAACAGATACGTATTACAGACATACTTAAGTTTCAATTTCTAAAAAAAAAAACGTCTATTTTTTAGAGGAAAACTGCAAATTTCTGTGAGTGTCTCCCCTTAATTACAATCCAATCCCAAAAAAATAAATGTAATACAATGTACAATAAAGTAACAACTGGATAGCTTTACGCTAATTAACTTAATTTACTATATATATGACTAGAAGAGGTACCCGGCGTTGCCCGGGATAATTACACTTGCACAAACTTTTCCTTTCATTGTTAGTCATGAGATATTGATTCTTGATCCCTGCCTTGTGTTGGTGCATTGGGTGTTGATACCATTGTTGATACCTATTGTTGCACAAACTTTGCCTTGCATTGTTGGTCATGAGATATTTCTCATTAATATGCCCTGCCATAACCATGAATATCGATTTTTTTATCGATAATTATTATTTTTCTGAAATCTGAGGTAGACAGAAATTTCATGCGAATAAACCATGTATGCGAAATTTCATCAAGATCGGAATAAAACTGTAGATTTGTATAAAAAACGTACAGACAGACCCACAAACATCCTTCTTTATATATATAGATAGATGATGGAATTCCTCTACTTCACCAAAACAGATCAACTCTGTCCTGATGAAGTCCTGTATTCGCTGGGAAGGCAGCATGGCTGCTGAAATGCGCATACGATTTAATAAATATTCCGTGTGGAATAGCAGTTTCCGGTTGTTGTTTTTGAATTATGTTCATAGTTTCTGGCCCCATTGTCTTCTATCTCTACATATTCTTTAATTCATTTTCCATTGTGTCTATCCATTTGCTGCAGTCTTCTGATTTTAACGCCTCTCTGTACTATTTTGGTATAACTTCCTGTGTACTGTTTGAAGATATGAAGATCTTCTTACTCCAGCTTTTTTCAGTTTCATTTGTCTTTCTCTTTTCTTTGACATTCTTCTAATACTGATTTTCTTGAACTCTTCTTCCTTCTTCATCGTCTTTGAGGATGATAATCCATAGTATCCTCTGAAGAAGCATTTGAAACAACATCAGTCTCCTCATCAATCTTTTTCTTCATTACCAGTTCTGTTCTCCTCTTCTCTTGGGTTCCGTCTGCTGAGTATCCCTTATATTACTATCAATAAACATGTCTCTGGTCTCAGCATAATCTTCAATATGATGCTTTTGCAAAACGTTCCAGTTGATCTTGAAATTCTCCCTAGTCAGGCGCTCTCCCCATAGTCCATAGAATATTATTATCTTCGGGCTTCCCAAGATTACCTTGCCTGTTTACGTCACGGGACTCTATGAGTTTACCACGTTCTTCCTCATAGAGGTGATATGCTTTTCGATGCCTTGATAATATCCCTGGTGTCCCTTTATCTCTAATTTGCTGATACCAGGTCCTAATACTTTCTGGAACGCTTTACAAACAAATATTTGTAGGGGATTTACAGATGGCTTTCGTACCTTCCATAATTCCGTATGTGCTTTATCAACAGCCTTTTAGAGTATCAGGTTGAATAAATATATGAGTATTGATGCTACTTCAGCCCAGACAACTTTGGGTAAGTTCCCATCATTCAAATGTGTCATTTAATGTAATTTCATTTCCCTTCTGAACCGGTCCCCGAACCCTCTGAAACAGGATCAATGGGGCTACAAAGACCAATATAGATCCTCTCTAGAATGTCAGAAAACTTTGTGGTAGCTATCTGATGATTTGGTGTCGCTTTAACCTCAACTAAATTTGAGCTTGCGAGCTAATTTGGTGGGACAATCAAACCCCAACTAAATGGCGAATTAACACATGCCCATAGTAAGCTACATTTTGAATTAAACCTTCTACCTCAAAAAATGCAGAAATTATGAAGAGGATGGATGGATGGACGGACGGACAGATGGACTTTGTGAAACAAATAAGTAGCTCCATTCTTCGGCTACTTAATACAGTAATCACTAAGTTATGATTAATTATTAGCACGCATGATATTTATGATTGTTAATTATTATGGGGAAAGGTTGTCATGCCAAAGATATGTGAAATAGATTATGTCTTCTTAAACTTACATATGTAAGTAATATACTACCAGCATTGGCGGGAAAAGGGGGGCATGTGCAACCCTTTTTTTCTGGGTGTTATTATAGTTTTGAATAAATTAAAAGTTCTCAAAGGTTTATTTCAACAGGTAGAATACGTGATTGATCGGTTTTCTATAGGTTATAATTGGTGTTCGATAGGTTTTCAACAGGTAATCAATTGAATTTTCAACAGGTAATCAATTGAATTTTCAAGAGGTAACCAATTGATTTCTCACCAGGTTTCCAGGTGACCAAAGGGTTAGTCAACAGGTGTACTCGATGAACAAAGGGTTATTTACGAGGTGTCTGGGTGACTAATTGATTTTTCAGAGTTGAACAGGTGACCAATTGATTGATTTTTCAGCAGGCGACCAGGTGACCAATTGATTGATTTTTCACCAGGTGACCAGGTGACCAATTGATTGATTTTTCACCAGGTGACCAGGTGACCAAAGGATTACTCACCATGTGTATTTCATCCCTACCTTTTTTTCTCATAGTCCTGTTAAATTAGCCACCATCTTTTATTTTTGATTTAAAATAGATTACTCAATTAATTAATGATTGTTTTAATTCAAAATTTTTGTTTTAATTAGATTTCCATCTAATAAAATTTAATTCAAATAATTGTTATTTCAAATGTAATAGGTCTATAAAAATACGCATTGAAAATAAGTACATTTTTAATTCATTTTTTATTTTTCATTTTAATAAAAAATTCATTCATTTAATTCATAAAATACTCCCATTCGAGTCGTCGGGTTACTCCTCGCAGAGCTGAGATGGTACAATTATGATCTTGGTTAATTTCTGTTTTAAATATTGCGTTATTTGGTTGAGCTTCATTGTTCTGTTCCATAACCATAGATTGCTTTGAATTTTTTTTCCACTATTCAATCAGCACTGCCAATTGCGAATAGGGTATGTGTCTGCTGAAGATTAATGTTAACCCTGGGAGCATGTAATTTATTTCTAAATTGAATTGGTAGAGACCTTACAACAAAATAAAGGGAGAAGTTAGTTTCTGATTAGTTTCGCCATTTATTCCGGCTTTATCAAGGACTAGAAGAGGTACCCGGCGTTGCCCGGGATAATTACACTTGGATGTAAACAGAACAATCTCAAAAAATTATATTAAATTTTGCAATATCTTAAAAATAAACACATGAAACTGCTTAGAATTAATACAGTAAAAATTCTTAATGAAAATTCGAAAAAAATCTTTTTAAAGGCTCACAATGGATGGACTGCTCCAATAATTTCTTACTCAGATAATCTTACTTCAGATCTACACTTGATGTTGTTGCAATTTCCACTCTTCTCTCGCTGTGTTGAAGCAAAATTTGGCCTTTCATCACTTTGGGTAGTCTAGCGGTCGCCAATTCTTCTATTTACTTGCTTCCCATTTGCTCAATACAGCACGGAGCTAAAGGTTTGCTTTCTCTGTCGTCTTTCCACTCTTTCTCAATATCTGCTAACTCTTCATTATCTCCAGCTACTGATCATTTTTAAAGATTTTCAAGAAATTGTTAAGTACTAAGAACTCTCTTTTCTAAGAAAAACCTGAATAACAGGAATTCTATGCATTGTTACAAATTGAAACTTATCCATATTGCATCATCATTTTATGTTCATTGTTATAATTCTTGGAAAGGATTGCTTTATCATTGCATCATCATTTTGAGCTCATTGTTATTGGTGAATTGCGTGTTGAAACCATTGTTGATACCTATTGTTGGACAAACTTTTATTTGCATTGTTGGTCATGAGATATATATTGTTGGTCCGTGCAGAGTATTTGTGAATTGCGTGTTGATACCATTGTTGCAAAAACTTTGTCTTGCATTGTTGGTCATGCGATATTTCTCATTAATATGCCCTGCCATAACCATGAATATCGATTTTTTATCAATAATTATTATTTTTTCGAAATCTGAAGTAGACAGTGACCTTCCTCATGCTTTGAAGGTCATGTATGCGAAATTTCATTAAGATCGGAATAAAACTGTAGATTTGTATAAAAAACGTACACACAGACCCACCCACAGACAAACATCCTTCTTTATATATATAGATAGATTGCGTGTTGAAACCATTGTTGATACCTATTGTTGCACAAACTTTTATTTGCATTGTTGGTCATGAGATATATATTGTTGGTCAGTGCAGAGTGTTTGTGAATTGCGTGTTGATACCATTGTTGCAAAAAACTTTGTCTTGCATTGTTGGTCATGCGATATTTCTCATTAATATACCCTGCTATAACCATGAATATCGATTTTTTTATCAATAATTATTATTTTTTCGAAATCTGAAGTAGACAGTGACCTTCCTCATGCTTTGAAGGTCATGTATGCGAAATTTCATCAAGATCGGAATAAAACTGTAGATTTGTATAAAAAACATACACACAGACCCGCAGACCCACAGACCCACAAACATCCTTCTTTATATATATAGATAGAAGATAACAATCGACAATCGAACAGTGAAGTGTATATTTGTTAGGATGGGACGAAAGTAGCGCTTTCACAAAGCTCATCTAACCAGAATAAACTCCAAATGGAAACACTGAGGTAGTCAAGAAGCCTAACCAACCCAAGCGGTCTTCCATATTATACAAAAAAGAAAATAAGATTGACGATTGTCAGAAACAAAATACAAACGAAGTAAAAAATACAAGGAGAAAGAAGATTATCACATCTTCCAATAGTCCGGGAAATAGACGTTGCTAATATCTTCTAAATTGATGTCAAGAACCAGTCTCTGATCATTTTGTAGAGAAGGCCCTCATGCCACACTTGGTCAAAAGCTTTACTGACATCGAGAAATACCACTCCACAGTACCTGGAGAGGTTCAAGGGGTGCTCAGGTCTTCAAGGAGCCTCCATATCTGCATCGGACAAGAGTGGGCAGCATTAAAGCCAAACCGCTCTACCCGAAAAAGGTCATTTGCTAGACAGTGGTCTTGGAATCTGACGAGAATCGTTTTCTCCAACACTTTGGACATCGAAGGTAGCAGGCTAATAGGTCGGTAGCTCGCCGAAATTGCAGGATTTTGCCCCTGCTTGGGGATACTCAACACAATAGATTGCTTCCAAGCCACAGGAAAGTAAGAAAATTTCTAGCAGATGTTAATGATATTAGTGAGATAGTCAATAAAGTTCTTCGGGAGATTTATAAGGGCGTTATTACTCACCTTGTCTCTTCCTGGAGCCTTGTCTCTTCCTAGGTCTTTTTCAGTTTACTTATGACGGTGGCGACCTCTCCAGCCTCGATGCTATTCTTCGTTAAATGCTATGGGACATCATCAAAGTTGACAATACCTTCTTCCACCTGCGGAGACATGATTTGGCTCTCGGGCTTATCGTTGGTGTAACGAACTGCATTTCCAGTGAGTCTGCAATGACTTGGGCCTTGTCCTGATCCGTTTGCAAATAGTAACCTTGTGGTGTAAAGAGTGGAGAAAGCGTATTGTTATTCTTCTTCTGTAAAGCTCTGACCATACTCCAAATGGAATTGTCGCGAGCCGAGAAGCTTTTGAGTTTTTCATTCCATCTAGCGTCGCGAAGCTCTTTTATATCCTCTTGAACTCTTCTTACTAGCCTGTTGTACTTGGGTTTGGTCCGAGGTTCACGATAGCGTTGCCATAGTCTACGGGTCCTGTTTCTTTCAGGAATTAGATTCCAGGAGTGAGTTGCATTCGATGAGAAGGTTTATTCTCTGTTGGATACTTACTAGCTTCTATGGTGATGTCATCAACAACTTGATTGATTTCGTCTGTACAGTAAGCAACGTCGGGATGGCCGCCATAGTCCTTAAGAATATCTTTGTAGAGCTTCCAGTCTTGATAATGTACGAGTTCCTCTTGGAAATTTATGTCAACATTGTCAAAGTTCAAAACCACAGGCTTGTGGTCAGAAGAGAGCTCATCAATCGTGAATATACAAGGCCTGTCAGAAAAGTATCCGACCTTCGGCCGGGGAAAAAAATTACACACCTGGAGCATTGGAAACCTAATCACCCTCAAAGTAGTCTCCTTGGGACTCCACACACTGCTCGCAGCGGCGCCGTCATTGTTGGAAGCATTCCTGGAAAGCGTCTTTCGGAATGGAGTTTAACTCGGCTGTCGTTGCAACCATAATGTCCTCTCTTGTCTGAAATCGCGTTCCTTTCAATGGCCTCTTGAGTTTGGGGAACAGCCAAAAGTCGCAGGGGACCAGGCCAGGAGAGTAAGGAGCCTGTTGTACCACGGGAATCTGGTTTTTCGCCATAAAAGTCTGAATCAAGAGCAAAGAATGGGCTGGAGCATTATCATGATGGAGGCGCCAATTGCATGTTGACCACTACTGCGGTCTCTTGCGCCGCACTGCATTTTGGAGGCGATGCAGGACATCCCTGTAGTACTCTTTGATGATTGTTTGACCATGTGGTGCGTACTCGTTGTGTATCACACTGCGAGAGTCAAAGAAAGCAGTGAGCATCACTTTCACATTGCTGCGCACATGGCGGGACTTCTTTGGTCGCGGTGACGAGGAATGCTTCCACTGTGACGACTGAGCTTTGGTTTCCGGGTCGTACTCGTACACCCAGGACTCGTCACCAGTGATAATGGTGTTCATGAAGTCAGGTTCATATTTGCGGAGGCCAGCATGTCCTGTGAAACGTCAACACGAAGTTGCTTTTGCTCCGCTGTCAGCAGCTTCGGCACGAATTTCGCGGCCACTCTCTTCATGGCCAAATCTTCGGTCAGAATGGAAGGTGCCAAAAACGTACAGATGCCCACTTCTTCCGCAACTTCTCGGATAGTCACACGACGGTCCCGCATCACCAAAGCGTTCACTTTGGCAATGACCTGGTCATTTCGGCATGCTGATGGCCGACCGGAGCATGGCTCGCTTTCCACCGACGTGCGGCCATCTTTAAACTGGTTATACCAGTCCTTAATCTGTGTGATGCCCGTAGCATCGTTACCGAAAGCCATCGGAATCTTCCGAATGGTTTCCACCTGGCATTCGGCTAGTTTCTGGCAAAATTTGATGCAGTAACGCTGCTCCAGTCGTTCCGTCATTTTCCTTCAAATCAAATACCGACGAGACCACAATACACTACCTCTCTCTAATGCTGATTGCCAGCATCTGACGCTATTGAGAGACAGGAAATAATTCACGCATATGCACAAAGGTTCAAGGTCAGCTCATGCAAGCACGCGCGATCCAAATCCATCAGGTTTTCGTAAAAAAAATTAGGTCGGATACTTTTCTCACAGGCCTCGTATTGTACTCTTTGAAGAAACCCTTCCAGAGGGAGATGTCCAAAAAGTCACTACTAGGAGAGTGGTCGCAGTAGTAGGTGTCCTACACACGTCCAGCAGCGATGATATCATCTCTACCTTGTATGTACCTATAGAGAATCATGCCGTTGTAATTCTGCGTTCTGGAGTTTCAGCATGGATGTTTGGCATTTAGATCACCAGCCAGGACGACTGGAGTGTCACCACTGAAGAGTTCATCAAGTTTGCAAATGTCAAGATACTGTTTAGGTGAATTATAGAGCGCCACGAACTTCACTTCACCACAAGAGACGTCATTGATAATGAAAGAGGCCGATTCCATACCTGCATAGAACTTGGAAACTAATTCTTTGTGTTTAATTCCCATCTTAATGATGATCGCAGCGCCCCCTGAAGCACATCTTGCAGCATTTGAAGCCATACGATCCGTACGGTACTCACAATAGCCAGGTAGCTTGAAATCTTGGCTTGGTTTGAGGTGCGTTTCACAAAGGAAAGCAACGTCAATTTCTTGCTTTATCAAAAAATTACGAAACTCGATACACTTTCGGGGAATACCCCTAGCGTTTCGTATTAAACACACCGAAGTTCACCTTTGCTGAAAAATGTATAACGTTTTTGCATCCATAGTATAATTAGTTGGTCATAAGGAGCCCACTCAACTGTGGGTAAGTTTTGTCTAGATTAGAAAACAGATGAAAGGTACGTCTTAATTGCTTATACATACATGGTAGGTCGTTGATGTTGAGGCCTTTATCTTCCGGCGTAGACACAGCGGCAGCATAGGATTTGCCTGCTGTCACTTTAGAACTAGGCATCCTTTGAACCTGGGGGTATTTGGACATTTCGTGTAGCTTGATGTGTCCTGTTCACCATATCTGATGCACTTTGGATGGTCTTGTCCTTTGTTCTTGGGGCAATCTCTTGACTGGTGCCCCTCTGCGCATTTGTTACAACGAGCGCAGCCCATGGATACGTGTCCAAAGCGCAGGCAGTTAAAACACTGTAGTGGCTGCATGTTCCCTCGAAAAACCTTCACTGATACTGCCACCGACCCAATACGTAATATGTTTTTCAATGATTGGTTGTGTTCGGTGTTCGGGAGTAGAATCAAAACCATCGGCCTATCACTGGATCCTTTGGCTTTCCTTAATCGAATTACCTTTTCCGGGAAGTAGTTGGCTCTTTTTAGGTGTTCTTATAAGTCACCGAGGTCATACATAACATCCACATTATGAATTACGTATTTCAAGACCTTCTCCGACTTCAGTTGATGATGCTGAATTTTTAAAATATTATCAGACTTAATTCCAGAGACTAACCTGTTGTGGGTTTCTTCGTCTTCACATTTAACTTTGGCGGTTTCAGCTCTGCCTGTAAGAACGGTGATCATTTCCACTGGAACATGCTTCTCGAGCTGAGTTAAAATAGTTTTTAATGGGAAGCCATGAGTCCACATGATAAGTGGCGGTACATACCTCTTTGTGATCCTATGGTCTGTTTTAGCCGAGCCACCTTTTACATTCTTCGGATTCCTCATTCTAGTCGGGCTGAGACTTCTTCGTTTACTCTGGAGACGGTCTTTAGGTTATCAGTCCTTGTGCCTTTTTTGAATTTTTTTTTAGCAGCACCAATCCAGGGATTGCTGTCCACTCCGTCATCGGTTCCATCAGAGTGACTTCTCTTATAGCCAACGTTTGTCGAGCAGTCACTATTTTCAATTATATCCATATTTTCTAGACTTTTAGCACAGGAAATAGTATTAAAGACATTACTTACATTGCTGTTATCAACCGGTATATCTTCCTTGGTTTTACCTGCATTCGGAGTCCCAGAGCATTTCCAAAAGGCTTGCTCCAGTTCGCTTAGCTTGTCAATAACATCTCTACGAGAGTCCTTGAATTCCCTGTTGATACCTTCGAACTTCTCTTTATGTAGGGATTCGACTTTTTCTTCTAGTGCCCTATACTTAGCATTTATTTCATCCCGGAGAGCTTCTAACATTTCGTTGCACACCAGGTCAAAAGCAGCAAACCTAGCATCCAAGCAGGCATCCCTGTAGGCCTTTTCCGAGGACACATTTTTACCAGCTGCCACTAGCAATGGCATTTTAGCTGACTCTAACGTGGTTAATTTGGATGAAGCCATCATAATCATAAAATATAATTGTATACAACCGGGGGGGGGGGGAGTAACCTCGCAGCTAGTGTGTGCTAAAGAAGCCGTCCTAAGAAGGATGCACCTAGCTTTAAGGAAAAAAGAAAACAAGTCAGTTTTGTGAGAAAGTTAGTTCTATGCCAGGGACCCACTCGTGAATAATTAGAATA
Source organism: Rhysida immarginata (assembly GCA_023313115.1). NCBI lineage: Eukaryota > Metazoa > Arthropoda > Chilopoda > Scolopendromorpha > Scolopendridae > Rhysida > Rhysida immarginata. The sequence continues at coordinate 270,821 of JAHWFO010034639.1, forward strand.
ATAATAGATGATATAAAAAGTCCTTAGCTATGTTTGCGAGGAAATTAATCCCAACGCCAGGGACCTAGAAGGATAATGAGCGTCTTGATGGGAATATTAATTCCAATGCCAGGGACCAGCACATAAGACGTAACAGAAGGTGAATATCGCCTTGAAAAAGACGCACCGTGAAATGAGAGTAATGAAATGATACCTGAAAAGAGAGTAGAGGTGATACCTTGAAGAGCTAGTCCTGTCCTTGCATTGGCACATCCGACAATCAATCGACAATCGAACAGCGCAGTGAAAAAACAAAACGAATAGTCCGGAAGCAATGCTTTCACTACCATACTCGTCCAAGTAGTATCCAAGGGAAGTATGCTGAATTAGGAAAGAAGCCAAATGAACCTTGTTAAGTCATTCAGAGGATAAAGAGGAGTCCTTTCCTATTAGGACAGTGAAGCAGATTGTTGATTGACGAGGGACACGAAGGAGCTAGGAGTTCCAGTAGTCTGGAAAAATAGCCTTTTGGATGTCTTCGAAGTTGACGTCCAGGAGATGACGAGGCCTGCGATGCCTGAATAAACTTCAAAAAGTGAGCGGGTGATCCAGAATATCTGCAACCAGAGGATTAGGGTGGTCCTTGATCTTCGGAAGAAGCTTCTTTAACGACTCCTGTACGTAGTTTTCAATAGAAAATATATCAAAATTTTCAGCAATGGAATATTTGTTGCAGCTCTCCTGGCCAGTTGGGCGATGGTCCTCAGGGTAATGTTTTGGTAAGATTGTAAGTTCTTCCATCTGGACTTGCATATTGTGGCCCAGGCAGGCATACCATATAACAGAAAGGTCCGGATTACCATTTTATATAGCAAAAGTTTGTTATCTATTCCAAGAGCGCTGTTTCGCCCCAGGAGGGCGACCAGGCTGAACTTTGCCTTCTTAGCCTTATTGATAGCATAGGAGACGTGGTCACCCCAATTTAGCTTGGCATCTATTACCACTCCGAGGTATTTGTAATTCTTCACCCATTCGAGCTCTCTACCCGAAAGAAGGAGAGGCTTCGGGGGTTTCCGAAGTTTCTTGGTAATAAACATAGCTTTGCACTTGTCGACGTTTAGTTTGAGTCTCCACTTAGCAAACCATTACTCGCACTGATGTAAGGCATTTTGTAACCGAAATGTGACGTGAGCGGGATTGCGGTCGGTAGTCATGATGGCCGCGTCGTCAGCAAACAGATATAGCTCACACTTAGTAAAGATTGGGAAGTCGTGGATGAAGAAATTGAACAATGCAGGGTCCAGGACAGAGCCTTGGGGAACACCAGCATTGACGTCACAAGGGTTTGACATTGAGTAGCCAACCTTAACACGAAATTTCCTGTTCGTTAGAAAGTAACTAATCAAAGCAATCAGATCGTCAGGGAAACCACAAGTAACCATCTTGAATATGAGTCCGTTAAGCCAAACTTGATCAAAAGCTTTCCGGACATCCAAGAAGACAAGACCACTGTACTTTGCACAATTTAGAGGAGTGTTTAGATCTGCAACAAGCCTCCAGATCTGAAGTTGGCATGAGTGTCCAGGTCGAAAACCAAATTGCTCCTCACGAACAAGATTGTTGGCCACACAGAAAGCATTAAATCTGTTTAGGATGACGCGTTCGAAGACTTGGACAACATAGGTAGTAAACTTGTGGGTCTGTAACTGACAGCAAGAGCAGGGTTAAGACCTGGCTTTTGTATGGTAACAATGACGGATTCTTTCCACTGGTCGGGGAAGTAACCAAGTTTCCAGCAGTCATTTATGGCTTTGGTAATAGTTGAGACAATATTAGGAGGCAAGTTCTTCAGAGCACTATTGGTGATGGAATCAATACCTGCTGCTTTTTTGATTTTAAGTCGCTTTATGATATCGGAGATTTAATGACATCCTCAGGGGTAGGAACACGATGGGTGCACTGGTAAGCGATACAGCTATTGTTCACAAGCTGAGTGTTTGAGAGACTGTCCAGGTTGGTCCCAGTAGGCGTGGTAAATTGGATCTTCAGGGAATCCGCAATCAGTTTGGCCTTTTCCCCGTCACTGGTGACGAAATTGCCATTGTCTGCAAGCAGCGGCGGCAATTGGATGGGCCTGTTAGCCCTTACAGTACCCCAGAGTGAGTTGTCCTGGACAGACAAAGATTTCAGGTTTTCACTCCACCTTTGTGCTCGTAGAAGTTTAACCTCTTCCTGGACCTTGCGAGAAAGCTTGTTGTACTTCTTCTTGAAAAAGAGTAGTCGCTTGCGCTGCCATAGTCTTCTATAGGAATTCCTTTCAAGAATGAGTCGTCTGATGTAAGGAGGGAGGTCGAGGTGCTCGGGGTGCTTCCTATCAGTAGTTGAGGTACTTGAAGTAGTAGCATCATTTATAGCACGAGTGAATGCACTGATATTTTCGTTGATGTCCCCGTTATCAATAACTTCCCTGTATGGAATACTATTTTCTCGAAGAATATCCCTAAAGAGCTTCCAGTCTTACTTGGAGCGCAGCCCTAGCTTCACATCGATGTTTAGGCTCTCGAAGATAAACATGACCAGTCGGTGGTCAGAGGTAAAAATATTATACGGCTTGAGGAAGCCCTTAAGAACAGCAATGTCCAGCACGTCACTAACCGGCGAGTGGTCACAATAATATGTGTCATCAAGAGGACCAGCAACAAAGGTATCACTCTCGTTCACAGTGTATCCATGTAAGATATTGCCGTTTTGATTAGAGCATTTAGAATTCCATGCAGGGTGCTTGGCATTCAAGTCACCCGCCATAATAACTGGAATGGGCCCAGACAGCAGATCATCAAGCTCGCACAAACTAAGCTTGTGCTTAGGTGAATTATATAAGGAGGTGAACTTAATTTCGCCTGCGTCAGCATCGTTTATGATTAGGGAAATTGCTTCCATCCCTGCGTAATTTGGGGTGGCTATCTCGCGATGGTCAATGCCGTCCTTGACAATGATCGCTGCTCCACCAAACACTTTACTAGCATTATTACCCAGAGGCCGATCCTTGCGATTAAACATGAAAACCAGGCAAACAGAAAATTTGAGATGACTTTAAGTGTGTCTCGCACACGAAGGCGATGTCGACATTCTAATTTATAAGGAAGTTGTAAAATTCGATGCGCTTTCGATGGATTCCTCTTGCATTCCATATGTTGCAACGAAGTTTCCCGTGAGTGATCTTTCTGTAAATGCGTCTGTCCATAGTCAATTTTTGGTTTTGTGGGATGCAACCTGTGGCACTACTTTGCCACTGTCTTTGTAGATATTTAGCAAGTTCCCTAGACACCTATATATACTGCGCAACTGGTTATTATCAATGACACTTGTATCAGCAGAGTTGGATGCGAATGAAGCATAGGTTTTGTCTGCTACCACTTTTGTGCTTTTGAGCCTTCTTACTTGGGGATATTTAGGGCACTTGGTATAACTTGACGTGTGCTAACCATCACATCGGACACATTTAGGGGGGTCTTTCCCCTTAACATTGGTACAGTCCCTCGACTGGTGGTTGCCAGCGCACTTATTGCATCGAGGTGTTTCAGTACAACCTTGAGAGACGTGACCAAAAAGCTCTAACCATACTCCAAATGGAATTGTCGTGAGCCGACAAGCTTTTGAGTTTTTCATTCCATCTAGCGTCGCAAAGCTCTTTTATCTCCTCTTGAACTCTTCGCACTAACCTGTTGTACTTGGTTTTGAGCCAAGGTTCACGATAGCGTTGCCAAAGTCTACGGGTCCTGTTTCTTTCAGCAATTAGGCGTTGGATCCCAGGAGTGGGTTGGATTCGATGAGGAGGTTTATTCTCTGATGGATACTTACTGACTTCTATGGCACTGTTAATACATCTGGTGATGTCATCAACAAGTTGATGGATGTCCTCTGTACAGTAAGCAACGTCGGGATGGTAGTCATAGTCCTTAAGAATATCTTTGTAGAGCTTCCAGTCTTGATGATGTACGAGTTCCTCTCGGAAATTTATGTCAACATTGTCAAAGTTCAACGCCACAGGCTTGTGGTCAGAAGAAAGGTCATCAATCGTGAAGATGACAGACAAGAGGCTACGAGCCCTTATATACAGAAATATGGTACAATTAGCGTATGACACACTTCTTTCCATTTCCTGTTTCCATTTTATTTATTTTGTTTTATCATTATACTATGGTCAAGACTCGCTATTGGTTCTTTCTATTCGTTATTTCTTTGTATTCCTTGTTTTCATCGACAAACTTTGTATATCATTTGTAATTTCATTATCCAATGACGTGGATCACTTTGTGCTATATTTCTGTATATAAGGGCATGTGCTATCCATCTAGTGTGCATCCATATCATTCATATCATATCAGGAGGACGGAACCTAGGCTAAGGACGATCAGGACGATCAAAACGGACTAGCTCTTCAAGGTATCACTCTACTCTCTTTTCAGGTATCATTTCAGTATTTTCATTTCACGGTGCGCCCTTTTCAGGACGATATTCACCTTCTGTTACGTCTTATGTGCTGGTCCCTGGCGTTGGAATTAATATTCCCGTAAACCAGTACATCAAGACGCTCATTATCCTTCTGGGTCCCTGGCGTTGGGATTAATTTCCTCGCAAACCTGACTTGTTCTTTTTTCTTAGAGCTAGGTGCGTCCTTCTTAGGTCGGCTTCTTTAGCACACACCCAGCTACGAGGTTACTTTCCCCCCCCCTGGTTCTATACATTTATATATGATGGCTTCGTCTAAATTAACCAAGCTGAAGTCGGCTAAAGAGCATTTGCTAGTGGCGGATGGTAAAACTGTGTCCTGCGAAAAGGCCTACCGGGATGCCTGCTTGGATGCTAGGTTTGCTGCTTTTGACCTAGTGTTCAACGAAATGTTAGAAGCCCTCCGGGATGAAATAAACGCTAAGTATAGTGCACTGGAGGAAAAAGTCGAATCCCTACACAAAAGTTTTGAGGAGAAGTTCGAAGGTATCAATAAGGAAATTAAGGACTCTCGTAGAGATGTTATTGACAAGATAAGCGAACTTAAGAAAGCCTTTGGGAAATGCTCCAGGACTCCGAAGGCAAGTAACTCCACGGAAGATAATCCAGTTGATAGCAGCAAGGTAAGTAATGTCTTAAAAACTATTTCCTCCTAATGTAATGTCCTAATAGTATGGAGTCTATGGATATAATAGAAAATAGTGACTGTTCGACAAACGGTGGCTGTAAGAGAAGTCACTCTGACGGAACTGATGAAGAAGTGGACGACAGTCCCCGGATTGGTGTCACTAATAAAAAATTCAGAAAAGGCACGAGGATCGATAACCTAAAGACCGTCTCCAGTATAAATGAAAAAGTCGTCAGCGCTACTAGAATGAGGAATCCGAAGAATGTACAAGGTCGCTCGGCTAATAAAGACCATAGGATCACGAAGAGATATGTACGGCCAATTATCGTGTGGACTCATGGCGTCCCATTTAAGACGATTTTAACTGAGCTCGAGAAGCATGTTCCAGGCGAAAAGATCGCCGTTCATACGGGCAGAGCTGAAACCATCAAGGTTAAATGTGAAGATGAAGAAACACACAACAGGTTAGTCTCTGGCATTAAATCTGATAATATTTTAAAAATTCAGCTGAAGTCGGAGAAGGTCTTGAAATACGTAATTCGTAATGTGGATGTTACGTATGACCTCGATGACTTCCAAGAAGACCTAAAAAGA
>JAHWFO010034639.1:296533-323504 GCA_023313115.1 Rhysida immarginata
ACTCTTGTCTGATGCAGATATGGAGGCTTGTTGAAGACCTGAGCACCCCCCTGAACCTATCCAGGTACTGTGGGGTGGTATTTCTCGATGTCAGTAAAGCATTTGACCAAGTGTGGCATGAGGGCCTTGTCTACAAAATGATCAGAGACGGGTTCCCTGCCGAGTTGATTTTGATGGTGAAATCCTTTCTTGACGGCAGATCCTATCAAGCCAAGGTTGGAGAAAATCTTTCCACACCCCGTGTTGTAAAGGCCGGTGTCCCTCAGGGTTCTGTCCTTGGGCCTATGCTATTTAATTACTTTGTACATGATTTCCTAAAACCCGATAATTGTAATCTGTATTTTAATGCGGATGACACTGCCATTATGACATGGGCACACCAGCCGGCTCACGTTATCACTCGGCTGCAGTGCGCCTTGAAGCAGTTCGAAGACTGGTTTAACTGCTAGAAATCGAACCTTAACGTCGGAAAGTGCAAGGCTTTATACCTCAACAGGAAGCTCAAGCATCCCCCAGATTCTCTTGTTCTGGTCAATAAGAAACTGGACTGGGTGGACAACTACATGTACCTGAGAGTTATCATTGACTCAAGACTCTCATGGAACCAGCATATGTCCTATGCTCTGAACAAAGCGAAGAGGGCTAAATACACTATCATTGCTCTTATGGGTCGCAAGAGCGCCCTCAGCATTGACAACAAGCTACTTCTGTACAAATCGATTATCCGGACCATACTCCTCTATGGCATGCCTGCGTGGGCGACTATCTGTAAAAGCAGATGGTGTGAACTACAGTCATTCCAGAATGTTACCCTGAAGACCATTGCTCAGCTGGACAGAAGGACGGTGAAAAACCAATCCATCCACCTCGATTTAAACATGGCCCATATCGGTAAGTTTATACAGGATCTCCTTTTGATTATGATATAGAAGATGAAGACTCACGACAATAAGCTTGTGAAAGGGATACTGGAGAACTCAATGAATATGAACTGGCATACGAAGTATCGTAAACCGAGGCACGTTCTTGACATCAATTTTGAAGATATTAGCAACGTCTTTTTCCCAGACTACTGGAAGATGGGATAATCTTCTTTCTCCTTGTGTTTTTTAATTTCGTTTGTATTTTGTTTCTGACAATCGTCAATCTTATTTTCTTTTTTGTATAATATGGAAGACCGCTTGGGTTGGTTAGGCTTCTTGACTACCTCAGTGTATTTCATTTGGAGTTTATTCTGGTTAGATGAGCGTTGTGATAGCGCTGCTTTCGTCCCATCCTAACGAATGTACACTTCACTGTTCGATTGTCGATTGTCTTGCTGTATATATCTTTGACAAAGCCAGGAATAAATGGCGAAACTAGTTGGAACTCCTGATGTCCCTCTGTTATACTGTAAGGCCACCACCTGTTTAATCAATAGGAACAGTATTATGATCCACCCTTCTACCGAAAAACATGATCTTGCACTTTTTGACATTCAGCTTTAATCGCCACTTAGTGAACCAGCTCTCGCACTGATGTAAAGCATTTTGTAGTCGAGTGATGACATGTGCTGGGTTTTGTGCCCAAGTCATGATGGAACCGTCGCACTAACGAGCATTTTGCTTTCAAAATCGGACAAAAATATTTTGAGTAATTTTCAAACTGGAAATAAATGAAAATGCATGAAAAAGCTTATTAAAAGTATATTTTAGTGAAAATAAGTACATATTTAAAAAAATATACATTTATTCTTCTTCATTTTCATCCATTAATGAATCATCGTTATTTGGTTCGAGCTTGAAAAGGTCTATTGTTTCTTTTAAAAACGGCTGGCTTTTGCTGGGTTTTCTTTTTCTTACACAGCTGATCAATGGATCTGATGTGAGAAGAAGCCTATTTAATATGTCTTCGTTACATCGTAACCGCGAAAACTTCCTTCAAAACCGCAAAAAAAATTCCTGTTTCTGATCAAAATTTTCCCGACCTTAAAGGGTTAAAGTCCTTTTATTCAAAGTGGTGGAAAGATGTGGAAAATGTTTTTACTGTTATAGCAGGGTAATATCCTATGGAATACTATAAAAAAAAATTTTACTCGATCTTCCTCGACACTATAACATAAACACCTTTTAAATTCCGTGACGTTTCCGTGAGGTCGATTCTTTTTTAAATTAAGTACATACCTTGTTCCAAAGGATCCATAACTCAAACTCGTCACTTTAACTCCAAAAAAATATACTTTAACTATAGAGCGTATCGAGAATGTAGGCGTGCGTTCTGAACGTTGCATCGCGATGTATAGATTCCGACTACCTGTGCAGCGGGGGGGTGCGGAAAGGGTCTAATTCAAACCCTTTCCCGGATAGTACGTTAAGTCAGGTACAAAATAACTATGGTCTTGATGTCATTAGCTACATTTGGATTTTTTTACTTTGGTCCGATTTTGAAAGCAAAATGCTCGTGAGTGCGTCGTCAGCAAACATGTAAAGATTACACTTTGCAAACTTGGGGAAGTCATGGATAAAGAAATTGAATAAAGCTGGTCCCAAGACAGAGCCTTGGGGTACACCAGCAGTTACATAGCAGGGTTCAGACAAGGAGTTCCCAATCTTAACACGAAAAGTCCTCTTTGACAGGAAGGAGCGAACCAGAGCAATTAGATCGTCAAAGAACCTGTAGGTAATCATTTTGAAATGAGCCCATCATGCCAAACATAGAGAGGTTGAGAGGACCGTTTAAATAAGCAACGAGCCTCCATATCTGAAGTTGAAAAGAGTGGCCTGGACGCAAGCCAAATTTCTCACAACGAATAAGGTTGTTTGCCTCGCAGTACTCGTTGAACCTCTTGAGTATAGTGCGCACAAAGACCTTCGAAAGCATGGGCAATAAGCTAATGGGCCTATAACTTGTGGGAAGAGCAGAATCCAGTCGAGGTTTAAAAATGGTGATGATGACTGAGTCCTTCCAGGCACTAGGGAAATGGCCACTAAGCCAGCAGTCAGTCATGACCTTAGTGATGATGCAGATAACACTGGGAGGCAAATTTTTGAGAGCAATGTCGGTAATGGTGTCGATGCTGGCTGCCTTTACGCTTTTCAGGCGCTTTATGATGTCCAATATCTTAGAGGTGCCAATGATATCAGGAGAGCCAAGAGCGAGCTGTGTGTGGCCATACTTATCACACACGTCCATGACCTCACGAGTGATATTGACCAGATCATCCTCTTTGGGCGTAGAGAATTGGTTCATCAGTGAATCGGCGATAATTTGTGCTTTGTCCTGGTCATTGTTAACGAAATCTGTAAGCAGAGAAGGGAGAACAATAGTCCTGTTGCTTTTGAGGGCCCTGACCATCTAGTATCTGCGGCACCTACTCCTACGAGGGAGTTTTGCGCTATCCCAGTAAATAACGACTGCTACAAGTTGACAGTAGCAGCCGGGACCGACGGCTTAACGTGCCCTCCAAAGCACGGGGGGTTTCATGATGGAAGAGCTGCTGGGGATAAACGAACCAGAGGCTGTCACCAACTGCTGGAAAACCAGCTATGGTCAATCGGCAAATGGGTCAGACCAAAGTCCCCCAACAGCCGCGCCCGAAATAGCCGTTCCGCCAGCAGTGGCCCTCATGCCCTGGCCGTCACCCAACCAGCAGCTGGCCGTGCCTGAAGTTGCTGAACTCCATCGATTGGCAAGCCAACCGACGAGACAACCAGGCCACGGCCACCCCCGGCCCTGACCATACTCCAGAGAGAGTTATCCTGGGCGGACAGACTTTTAACTTTGATTCCTTATATCTTTAATCTGATCACTTACCCTGTGGGATAGCCTGTTGTACTTCGTTTTGATGTGGAGAAACCTGGTACGCTGCCAAAGTCTTCTGAAGTGGGTTTTTTCGTGGGTGAGTTGCCTGATGGAGCGAGGAAGTTCCAGATGGCCTGACCGCTTGCAGGAGCCTTCTGATGGAGTGAGTGACCTTTTTGATATTTTCGTCAATGTCACTGCTGGTGACGGGATCCTGATAGGAAATGTTACTGTCATTCATAATTCCTCTAAAAAATTTCCAGTATTGCTTAAAACAAAGATTTATTCTCAGGTCGATATTTATTCCCTCAAGATTTAGTGCAACTGGTAGGTGATCAGATGATATGGCATTTACTGTAAAAATATTGTAGGGTTTGAAAAACCCCCTGAGAACAGCAATGTCGAGCACGTCACGTCGAACAGCAATGTGAGTGATCTAAGTAATATGTGTCTTCAAATAACGGAAGTATCGGTCTGATCTACCATGTACCTATAAAGTACCAAGCCACTTTGATTACTGCATTACTGCTGCTACTGACGCTACCTCTGCTACTGCACGACGATTCTACCACTAGACGGACGACGACGTACCTATTGCAGTCTGGACAACTTTCAGTGCATCGGTAAAATCTCCAAGAGGACTAACAAGGTAGGACTTTTTTAAGTCTTTTAAACTGAGTCGTTCTTTTAAACTGAGTCGTTCTGAGTAGGTGCGTCCTTCTAAGGACGGCAAAACCCAGCACCACACCTGCTTCATGATGACATCAGGCACAGCGTCAAAATCTCCTACATGTACTGTTAAGTATGCTGATGGTAAAGTGTTACCTTGTGAACTGGCCTACAAAGATGCGTGTAAGGACCCGAGATTTCTGGTATTTGACATTATTATTAACGGACAACTTGAGGCATTACGTTCTGAACTGAACAGCAAATATTTAGAGCTAGAATCAAGGGTGGAAGCGCTGTCTAAGGAACTTGGTAGCAAAATTGATAGTCTAAAAAGTGATATTCAGAGTGCTAGTTTAGAGACTGCCAATGGCTTTGCTAACCTTGGCAATATTATCAAGGAGTTTATGGGTTCTCCCATTACTTCTGATTCGCCCATGATAGTGGTAAATCCTGATGCAACACATAATAATGAAAATGTTTCTACTTGCCTGGAAGCAGTCGACGAAGGAAACTCCTCACTACGAACTAGTGTCAAAAGAAGGCATGAAAATGATTCTGCTGACAGTGATAGGGGTAATTGGCGTATTGCGCAGAATAAAAGAAATAAAGGTGGTGTTAGGATAGACAACATTCAGTCTACTGTCGATATCAAAAATGGTGTTTCTGTAGCCCTACGAGGTAACAAAGCCAAGCTTGGTTATTCCCAAAGCAATGTCACCCATGGAAAGGGAGTTATTTACATTCCTCCGATTATTATTCGTCATCACGGAAAAACAATCAAGAAAATTCTAGAGGAAATCACAAAACATGTGTCTTTAGATAAAATCATCTGCCACACTGGTCGTAAGGACACCATTAAAATTAAGTATCTTGATGAGGACACTCACAAAATTCTAGTATCTGGAGTAAAGAGTAACGATGTGCTAAAAATCCAGCATCATCAGCTCAAATCAGAAAAGCTGCTTAAATATGTTGTCCGAAATGTTGACACAACGTATGACCTGGAAGACTTTTGTGATGACCTATGGAAGGCAAATTATTACCCAGAAAAGGCAATCAGGTTGAAAAAGGCAAATGGTTCCGTTGAAATGCCACTGGTGTTGGTTTTACTCCAAAACACTGAGCATAATAAGTCCTTTTTGAGTTTAAAGCGTGTCGGTCCTCTTGCTGTTACTGTAGAATTATTTAGAGGCAACAAAAGGCCCTTACAGTGTTACAACTGTTTACGTTTTGGGCACGTCTCCCAAGGTTGCACCGAATCGCCTAGGTGCAACAAGTGCGCAGGTGATCATCAGTCGAGGGACTGTGCTAATGTAAAGGGTAAAGACCCCCCTAAATGTATTCGTTGTGATGGTCAGCGTACTTCAAGTTACACCAAGTGTTCGAAATATCCCCAAGTCAAAAGGATCAAAAGCACTAAAGTAGTTGATTGCAGAACCTATGCTTCAGTCGCATCCAGCTCTTCTCATTAAGATGTGGTCGATCCAATCCAATTGCGTAGCATTTATAGGAGTCTGGGTAACCTTCTTAATCTCTGTAAGGAAAGTAGCAACGTACTGCCACAGGTTGCGTCCCACGAAACCAAGAACTGACCATGGACAGACATCACTACAGAACAATTACCCACGGAAAGCTTCGTTGCAATATATGGAACGCCAGGTGAATCTATCGGAAGAGCATCGAATACTACAATTTCATCAATATTTGGAATATTGACATAGCTTTCGTGTGTGAGACGCACCTGAAATCAACTCAAGCTTTTAACTTGCCGGGTTATCATGTTTATCGAAAGGATCGACCTCTGGTTAACAATGCCAGTCAAGCATTTGGTGGAGCAGCTATCATTGTCAAAGATGGCATTGATCATCGTGAGACTATCACTCCCGACTATATAGGTATGGAAGCCGTTTCCGTTATTATAAGTGATGCTAACGCAGGCGAAATTAAGTTCGTCTCATTATATAACTCGCCTAAGCACAAGCTTAGTCCATGCGAACTCGACGATGTGCTGTCCGGACCCATTCCGGTTGAAATGGCGGGCGACTTAAATGCTAAGTATCATGCATGGAACTCTAAATGCCCCAATCAAAATGGCAATATCTTATATGGATATACATTGAACGAAATTAACACCTTTGTTGCTGGTCCCCTTGAAGATACCTACTACTGCGACCACTCCCCTGTTAGTGACGTGCTCGACATCGTTGTTCTTAAAGGGTTCTTCAAGCCCTATAATATATTTACGGTAGATGACTTATCCTCTGATCATCGACCAGTGATGCTTATCTTTGAGGGTTTGGACATCGATATGAAGATTGGGCTTCGCTCCAAGCAGGACTGGAAACTCTTCAGAGATATTCTTCGCGAAAAAAGCATCCCATACAAAGAGGTTATTGCCAACGATGACATCAACACAAATATTAGTTCTATCACTAGTGTTATCCATGAGGCTAGTTGTTCCAGTGCCTCCACTGCTAAAAGGAATACCTATAGAAGATTATGTCAGTCCAGGACAACTCCCTGTGGGGTATTGTAAGGGCCTTAAAAGGAAACAGGCCCATCAACTTGCCACCACTACTTACTACAGGTGGTGATGTTGACACCAGTGATCGTGATAAAGCTCAACTGATCACCGACTCCCTGGAAAAGCAGTTTACCACACCTTACGAAGAAAACCCCGATAGTCGCTCAAATACTCAACTTGTCAACGATGTGTGTATCTCCTATGAACCATCCCAGAGTGTTCCTACGCATGAGGAAATTATTAGCACAAATGAAATCTTCGACATCATAAAGCATCTTTAAAGCAGGAAAGCAGCAGGTTTGGATTCTATCACAAACAGTGCCCTTAAGAACTTGCCTCCTAGTGCCGTCTCGATTATTACCAGGGTCATAAATGACTGCTGGAGACATGGATACTTCCCTGACAAGTGGAAGGAGTCCGTCATCGTTACGATACCGAAGCCTGGTCTGAACCCTGGCCTCGCTGTCAGCTACAGGCCCATAAGCTTACTACCTACGATGTCAAAAGTCCTTGAACGTGTTATTCTAAGGAGGTTTAATGCTTTCTGCGAGGCCAATAATCTTGTTCGCGAGGAGCAATTCGGGTTTCGCCCGGGTCACTCTTGCCAACTACAGCTTTGGAGGCTTGTTGCTGATCTAAACACTCCCCTTAATTGCGCCAAATACGGTGGTCTTATCTTTCTAGATGTACGGAAGGCTTTTGATCAGGTCTGGCATAACAACAAGATACTTACAAGATGACGACAAATAACAAGATGATTACTTATGGCTTTCCTGACGAGCTGATCGCTTTGATTAGTTCCTTTCTGTCAAACAGGACTTTTCGTGTCAAGGTTGGCTGCTCCATGTCTAACCCTTGTGGCATCAAGGCTGGTGTTCCCCAAGGCTCTGTCCTGGGCCCTGCGTTGTTCAACCTCTTCATTCACGACTTCCCAGCATTTACAAAGTGCGAATTATACCTATTTTCTGACGATGTGTCCATCATGACTTGTGCCCGAAATCCCACTCATGTCATATCTCGGCAACAAAATGCTGTGCATCTGTGTGAGAAATGGTTTGCTAAGTGGAGGTTAAACCTGAACGTAGATAAATGCAAAGCCATGTTCGTTACCAAAAAACTTAGAAAACCCCCGAAGTCAATCTTCCTATCTGGCAAGGAGCTCGAGTGGGTAAAGAACTATAAATACCTCGGAGTTGTGATAGATGCCAAGCTGAATTGGGGCGATCATCTCTCTTATGCTATCAACAAGGCCAAGAAGGCGAAGTTTAGTCTGGTTTCCCTTCTGGGACGAAACAGTTCGCTTGGAGTGGACAGCAAACTGTTGCTATATAAAATGGTAATCCGAACCATTCTACTGTACGGTATGCCTGCCTGGGCTACAACCTGCAAATCAGATGGAAGCACCTACAAACATTCCAAAACGTCACCCTTAGGACCATTGCCCAACTCGACAGGAGAATAGCAACTAATACTTCCATTGCTGAAGATTTCGGTATACCTACCATTGGAAACCACGTCAAAGAGTCGCTGAAGAAGCTTCTTCCGAAGATGAATGACCATCCCAATCCTCTGGTTGCAGGTATTCTTGAACATCCGCTCACCTTTAGAAGCCTCCTTAGACATCGCAGGCCTCGTCACATACTGGACGTCAACTTTGATGACATCCAAAAGGCCATCTTCCCACCCTACTGGATCACCTAGCTCTTCCTCGTCCAATCGTCAATCAACAATCAACTTTAGCGTCCTGTTAGGAAAGGACTCCTCCGTAAACTGTGGATGACTTAACCAGGTTCATCTGGCTTCTTTCCTAATTCAGCGTATTTCTTTTGGCTGTATTACTGGACGAGTATGGCAGTGGAAGCATAGCTTCCGGACCGCTCTTTTGTTTTTCTTCCCTGCGCTGTTCGATTGTCGATTGTTGTTGATTAGTGCATCTGCAGTTCCGGTGTGGGTGTTTCGCATTCAAATCACCCGCCATAACGACTAGGGTGGGCCCAGACAGTAGTTAATCCAAGTCGCTAGGGTCTAACCTGTGCCTGGGTGGGTTGTATAGGGAAGTAAAGCTGACCTCTCCAACATCAGCATCTTTGATGACAATGGAAACCTCTTCCATATTCACAAGGTTAGGTGTGACAAATTTAGTGTGATTAATACCTCTTTTTACAACAATAGCTACCTCACCAGAGCCTGGATCTGAAGGTTTTTTAGGGGGCCTATCTTTCCGATAAACATAGTACCCTGGTAGATTGAAAGCCTTACTCTGTTTGAGATGGGTTTCGCACAAGAAGGCCACATCAATGTTCCAGCTTGTGAGGAAATCGTAGAACTTATGACACTTGCGAAAAATGCCCCTCGCATTCCATAGCTTACCTTGATTTATAACTTTGTAGGGGTGTCTATCCATGATTATTGTCTTGTCTTGTTTCAGTTTGAATGGTCTGCTGCAACACTATGCCACTATCCTTTAACATATTCATTAGGTTACCCAGATACCTTTGAATTTTAACCAATTCGTCGTGGTCAGCGACTCCCTTACCAATACAAGCAGAAGCAACGGATGCAAAAGTTCTTCTTTCAGCTACTTTGGAAGTTCTATTGCTTTTAACTTGTGGGTATTTGGGACACTTAGTATAACTCGATGTGTGCTAGTCTTTGCATCGAATACATTTATGAGCAGTGTTGGGCAAGATAAAATAAAAACAATATCTAGATTAATATTAAGATGAGAATTAAATATTTATCTAGATAAGATAATAGATAATATAATTTAATATGATCAAGATAAAGATAAAAGATAAAAACAAATTATCTAGCAAATTAGGATAAAATTTTAGCCTTTATTTAGCCATCTTTTCAAACTATCGATATATCATGATAAATATCAGAGTTTTTGCGATAACAGGCTGTTTGCGCCACGCTCTCTTTCGATATGTTGCTGCTCATTACATTTATATCGTGGAAATCTAATGTTAATGTCGCACACGAAAAAAGGTCGTTGCGCAGAGAGGCTACTCGGTACGTTTACGCTTAGGACTGTGGGTACAGGAAAAGGCATTGTCTTGCTTTCGAGTTTCGATCTACTCCACCAAAAAACTCAGAAATCACAATGTTGGTTTCGTGCTTGGTGAAACAAAATCTTTTCTTTGTTCCCACTCATGGTTAATTATTTATTATACATATATACCGTATATCTTCCAATAGTAGCCCCCAGCGTCTCTTTTTTCAACTGAATCACTAACCGGGCGTTTATTAGAGACCAGCGTTTATTTTATTCGTTTTGGATGCATGCCTTTTTGTTTAAACAGAATATGGTACAGTAGTGTGCATTAAACAGACCTTACTAATAGGATGACTTGAGAACTTAGGGCTGAATACCAGAGTGCTTAGGATATCGAAACTCAAAGCAATGTACTAGGAACCCCCTCAAGCCCGTGTACATGTGAACCCCAAAAGTGGCTCACGTGAAAAGCCGCGTATAAGAGAATCCCCGGCGTTTTTTTGGAGACCGGCGTTTTTTTGGAGACCGGCGTTTATTTATCAATTTAATTTTGAAACCCGGCGTTTATTGGAGATCGGCGATAATTGGAGACTAGGCATCTATTAGAAGATATACGGTAATTTCTTAATTTGTTTTAACGCTTCGAGAAGTGACTTGAAGAGCCCAGTCGGGGAATTTGAAAAAAAGCTCATATAAGCGGAATCGCAGAAGACAAGACAGTTATTTTGGGGAAAAGAAAAGTGGCTCTTATAAGCACTTATCTCTTTTATGCGGAACTCAAAGAATTTCTCAGCTGGTCACATGATTACTTGTAAAATTCAGTGACTTTGTGTAAAAAGAAAGAGCCACGAGCCCATGACAAGTCGTGAAGTTGAATGCAGGTCTCCTCTATTCAAGGTTAACCAGATCCTTACAATTTTAGAAAAGTTGTTTCAGTAAATTTTTTAAAACCTTTATAAAATTTATAGAAATTTTTGAAATAGATAAGATAAACTATGGTTAGATAAAGGTAAAGATAAAAGATGACATAATTGAAAGTTTATTTAGATAAGATAAAAGATAAAAACTTTTCATCACGATAATTATCTCGATAGGTCCCAACACTGTTTAGGAGGGTCTTTTCCTTTTATATTGGTGCAGTCCCTTGCTATAACGCGGCGACTCGGTGCAGCCCTGGGACACGTACCCAAAATGTAAGCAATTGTAACATTGTAAGGGCTTCTTGATGCCTCTAAACAATTCAACTGTTACAGCAAGTGGACCAATGCGCTTTAAATTTAGGAAAGATTTATTGTGCTCAGTGTTTTGTAGGAGTACTAGAACTGCCTTATCGGGGAAGTAGTTAGCGTTTCTGAAGTCTGAGAAAAAATCTTCCATATCATACGTTATATCTACATTACGGACAACGTATCTTAACAGTTTATCAGATTTGAGCTGATGATGCTGGATTTTAGGGACAGCATTCATTTTGATTCCTGACACGAGGTTTTATGAGTTTCCTCATCGTGGCATTTAACCTTGATAGTGTCTAAGCGCACGGTATGTGCAGTAATATTATCTAACGTTTCGTGATTTTTTATCTCTTTTAGCACTTCCTTAATTGTTTTCCCGTGATGTCTAACGATAATAGGGGGAATGTAAATAGCTCTCTATTCACTTACCTTATTCTGGAAATTCTCCGTCCTCGTCCCCCTTCTGGGTTTTTTTCTACGAACAACTGGCCAGGTACTGTCTTCCTTTTGTTGCCACCGTTTGTCGAACAGTCACGATCATCACTTATTTCCATGGACTCCAGTCCATGCACTTTATTATCAAGCGAGGTAGGTTGAAAATTTTCTCTTAACCTATTTTCTTCCATGGAGTTTCCCGCCTTTGGAGTCCCGGAACATTTCTCAAAGGGCTTCTCTAAAATCATTTATCTTGTTGATGATGTCTGTACGAGAGTTTTGAAATTCCGTGTTGATTCCATTGAACTTCTCATTAAAAGTTGGTCATACAGTGTCAAACTTCGCCTCCAGTGCATTTTACTTGGCGTTTATGTCATTCCTGAGAGATTCTAGCATTTCATTAAATACTAGGTCAAATGCAGCAAACCTAGGATCCAAACAAGCATCCCTGTAGGCCCTTTCGCAAGACACACTTTTACCGTCAGGTGCTAGCAAAGACTCCTTCAGTATCATTAATTTGGACGAAGCCATCATATTCTTAAAAGAGAATTGCTCAGAAGCAGAGGGGAGGGGAGGCGAGAATAACCTCGCAGCTAGGTGTGTGCTAAGGAAGCCGTCCTAAGAAGGACGCACCTAGCTTTAAGAAAAAGAACAAGTCAGGTTTGTGAGAATATTAATTCTATGCCAGGGACCCAATTGTGAATGATTAGGATGATAGTAGATGATATGAGAAGTTTCCTTAGTTATGTTTGCGAGGAAATTTATCCCAAAGCCAGGGACCCAGAAAGATAGTTAGTGTTTTGATGTACTGGTTTACGGGAATAACAATTCCAATGCCAGGGACCAATAAGCGCATAAGACATAACAGAAGGTGAATATCGCGCTGAAAAGGGCGCACAATGAAATGAGAGCAATGAGATAATACCTGAAAAGAGCATAGACGTTATACCTTGAAGAGCTAGTTCCTCCTGATCGTCCGCGGTGATCCCATGTCGTCCTCGTGTTTAGGTGGTCTCGTGGTAAAGCGCACACCTTCTGTTTCACGAGGACGAACAGTTTCCCTTTTATTTCTGCCTTTATCAAGGATACAAATGAAGAGGCGACAATCAATCGACAATCGAACAGTGAAGTGTACATTCGTTAGGATGGGACGTAAGCAGCGCTTTCACAAAGCTCATCTAACCAGAATAAACTCCAAAGGAAATACACTGAGGTAGTCAAGAAGCCTAACCAACCCAAGCGGTCTTCCATATTATACAAAAAAAAAGTAAGATTGACGATTGTCAGAAACAAAAAACAAACGAAATAAAAAAAAATACAAGGAGAAATAAGATTATCACATCTTCCAGTAGTCTGGGAAAGAGACGTTGCTAATATCTTCAAAATTGATGTCAAGAACGTGCCTCGGTTTACGATACTTCGTATGCCAGTTCATATTCATTGAGTTCTCCAGTATCCCTTTCACAAGCTTATTGTCGTGAGTTTTCATCTTCTGTATCATAATCAAAAGGAGATCCTGTATAAACTTACCGATAATGCCTTTTTATAGACTGATTATGTTGGTGTAAACAGGCATTGATTGGTGTATGCAAAATCATAGGTTTGTTACAAATTCATTGATTGGATGGATAAAAATTCATTGATTGAATGGATACAAAATGTTAAGTATTTTTATATTGAAGCAATAACCGCTTATAGATTGCTTTATGATTGTCAAACGGAAATCATCTTTTTGTTTCATTGTTAGTTTATTCTTATTGAAAAACCCATTGTTAATAAAAGCTTTATGCTTATGTTCCACTCCGGTGCACTTATTTCATGCACCTAATATTGGTTATGGGCCCAGATATGTCTCCAAAAGCGTAACTACAAGTCCATGAACTTATCCAGACTGTCTACATTAACTTCCGCAACTATAAACTAAAATAATAATGGAATAATTTTCATTTTGAGCGAAGGAAAACTCATCCTTGTCTACGCTCGCTCATCCAAGAAGGCCTACAATAAAGAAAATTTTGCCTTTCCTTAACTAAGAAAACGACGCCAGTGCAGTAAGAGAACTATTTCATTTCAAGTAAAGTTACTATAATGGCATCTGTATCGGAAGATTACATTAAATTTACTAAGTTAAATGATACCAATTACCGAACATGGAAATTTAATATGAAATGATTATTAAAACAACGTGATTTATGGAGTTACATAGATGGATCAACCCCGAAACCGTAACCAGATAAGCCCAAAGAATTACATGCGCTCATTAAGAAAGATGAGAATGCTCATGCCATGATTGCATTAGCAATAGAGCCAGATGCACAACAGCATATTATGAACTGTATGAGTGCCAACGAAGCTTGGATAACGTTGGAGAATGCTTTTGAGCCTAAATCAAGACCTCGAATAATACAACTTATTCAAGAATTAATGAAAAACGAGTTTAATGATACAGAAACCATGGACACTTATGTTATGATACACTCAACGTCAAGAACAACTGCAAGAAGTGAAATGTATTTTCACTGATGAACAACTAGCCGAAAACCTATGATGGTGTTGCCTCTTCAATTACAAACTGGGATGACCAGCGTTTTACATTCACCAAAGTCAAAGAAGCCTTACTCACAGAATAAGAACGACGACAACTTAAAAGTAATCGCAGTACATCTGAAACTGCTGAAGCATATGTTGTGCGTCCACAACAAAAGAAAATCGAACCGAATCCATCATTTAAAGATTCAAAGTCCAATTCAATTAAGTGTTTTCGATGTAACAAATTTGGACACACCATAAAAAACTGCAGATTCCGTAAACAAACAAATGCCAAAACTTGCAAGTCGTAAGATCACAATTCATTTATACTCTCTCTATCAGCAATTAAAAGTGATGGTACGTGGCTTATAGACAGTGGGTGTACTAACCATGTTACAAACCGTCGTGACTGGTACATGATGTTTTGTGAACTATCTCCCACATCTGTGTTCTCCGCTGATGGCAACACAAATGAAAGCAAGTTGTGTGCTACTGGTGTCGGTGATATAAGTATAAAATTTTATTACAACAAAAATGAGTTCACAGTCGGTACACTCCGAGATGTTTATTACATTCCAAATGGCCGTAGAAATCTTATTTCAGTGTGCCAAATGGAAAAGAAAGGCAAAATAAAAGCAGATGACCTCTATGTAGCCAGATTGAAAGTGCTGAATTCAAACAATAACATTGTCACTCATGTCATAGAAGTTTCTCTGATTTGGCATCATCGATTTTGTCATATTAGTCAATCTAAATTACAAAAACTCATGGATAAAGACATGGTGCATGGAATCATGGACACTCACACCTATACAATCGAACATTAACTACTAAAGAAGTATTACAGTTAACACATTCTGATGTCTGTGGTTCTCTTCCTGTAGAATCCAATGGTGGATCAAGATATTTTGTCACGTTTGTAGACGATTTTTCAAGAAAGCTAACAGTAACCAGCATTCGTAATAAATCTCAAATATCCGATGCTATTGTAAAGTATGTTACACGTGCAGGAAGATTTACCGGAAAGAAAGTGATCAGATTTCGCAGGAGCTGAAGAAATTTTTTGATGATCGTGGAATTATCCATGAACACTCCAATATCGAATCGCCACAAATGAATTCAATTGCAGAAAGAGTTAATCGCAGTCTATTCGAGATGACACATGCAAGACTATCATCTGCCAAACTTCCACAAGAATTTTGGGCAGAAACACTCGTATGTGCTGCAATGTGAAGAATAGAGCACCCCACATGTTCCGTCTTCTCCGAATATATGGTTGTTTAGTATATGTCTATACAGTTAAACAAGGCAGGAGAAAACTAGATGATAGAAACACCCCAAGTGTTATGGTTGGATATGCATCCCACACACTGTGGAATCCCAAGGTCAACAAAGGCAATGGTGGTATTATTGAGACCAAACATGTAAAATTCAATGAAAAAGTCTCAGGTAATGAACACATTTATGGTGAAGGTCATAACTACATTGATGAAAACTGGTTCCAGGTACGTTCTGAAACTGAAAATGTCATTTGCACTGATTTAACAAAGGAACACCGAGATGCTGAAATCACTTATGGTCATGAAGACCATGAACCTCCACAACAAGAAGATATAGTCAATAATGTGATGGCCAGAACAACTAATAAGTTACAAGCTAAAGAAAGAACCAAAGTTATTCGAAATCTGTGGGGTCGAAAAGTAAAGCCAAGGCAAGTTGAACTCAATATATTAAACGTAAAAGAACTCACCACTGTTGACAAAGCATTATCCTCACCACAAGCAAGTGAATGGACGAGAAATTAAAACATTAATAGAAAGGGATACATGGTTTATTACAGATCTTCCTAAAAATAAAATTTGCAATGGTAGCAAATGGGTCTACAGAGTCAAGACCAATTCTAATGGAACAGTTGTGAGATTTAAGGCGTGACTCGTTGCACAAGGTTTCAATTAAGAATATGGAGTTGATTACTTTGAAACTTATGTTCCAGTCGCAACATTTAACATAATTCGAATATACTTAGCATTTACAATTGCATTTGGATGGTACACTCGCCACATTGATTAAATGCGCATACCTATACGGTAAGTTACAAGAGGGTATTGAAACTACCAAAGGGATAAGAATACCCGGAAAAGAAAGTTGCAAAATTGTTACGACCAATCTATGGACTGAAACAATCAGGAAGAATTTGGAACGACACACTAGACAATTTTCTGCAGCAACAGAATTTTCAAAGACTAAGTTCTCATAGTTGTGTTTACGTTCTCAAAGGCAAAGCGATATTTGTCGTATATGTTGATGACACAGCACTGTTCACCCAAACTAAAGAAGCAATTGATGAAGTAATCGACATATTTGCATTTAACTTCGATATGAGAGATCTTGGTGAAATCACATATTTCCTTGGAATTAAGATAGAACAACAAAATGAACATATCTCACTACAACAAAACATGTTCATAGAAAGCGTACTAAAGAAATTTAATATGGAATAATACAAAACCGCTTCAACACCTCTTGATAGTAGCGTTATACTCACCATGGAAGACTCTTCTAAATCTCAACAGGAAAAGGAAGCAATGTCCAAAGTTCCTTACCAACAACTTATAGGAAGCTTAATGTTTATCGCTCTTTGTACACGACCAGATATACAATACGCTGTGTTAAACTAAGTCAGTTTTGTTCAAACCCTGGAAGACAACATTGGGAACAAGCGAAAAGAGTTCTTCGATACTTAGCTGGAACTAAGAACTATAAACTGCGTTACCAAAAATGTGATAAGGTCAACATACGTTTTGAGACTGATGCATCATGGAGAAACGAATATGATGATAGATGCTCACTTTCAGGAAGTGTAGTTCATTTGTAATAATCTTGTATCATGGCATACAAGTAAACAAAAGTGTATTGCCACCTCTACAATGGAGGCTGAATACGTAGCAATGTCTACTTCTGTAAAAGAAGCTATATGGCCTAATATTTTCTAACTGAATTAGGTTTAAATGTACATTTACCCTTTGAATTAAAGTAAAAAAATAGAACTGCTATCTCATTTGCACAGAATAGAATTGAAAGATCTAAAACTAAACACATTGATATATGTTACCATATTGTACTTCAAAAGGTTAATGAAAAACTAATTGCATTGAAATATGTTCAATCGAATGAGAATGCAGCAGAAGTGTTCACATTTAAAAGCTGTTAAATTACTTGGTTTATGTTTAATATTATATATTAAATTAATATTATATAATTAAGGGGGAATTTGTCAAGTATTTTTATATTGAAGCAATAACCGCCTACAGATGGCTTTATGATTGTCAAACGGAAATCATCTTTATTGTTTGAGGGTATGAGGTAAAGGTGGGATGAGAGAACGTTTGCAAGAAGGGGATGTACAGAAAGAAGCACGTAGGATGAAGGAGGTGAGGAACTTGGAAAGACAGTAGCAATGCGGGCTGAGTAATGGTATAAATACCAATTTGTTAGGTTTGGTAGCAGGGAAGGGGGGACGACGTAAGAAAAGATTTCTGAAGTGTATAAGGTTGGAAATAGTGCAGTGGGAGTAACCATTGGTGGAGGCGAGGAAGTGAATTTTGTGGAACTATTTGGATCTGTCAGAAGGGCTTAGGGGAAGATTAAGGGGACGATCAACAAGCTAACAGAAGAAGGCAAGTTTGTGGGATGAATCCATTTCCAAATTCTTATGCACGCTTAACGTGGTATCAACACGCAATTCAAACGCAATCTGTACGGACAAAAAATATATATCTCATGGCCAACAATGCAAGGCAAAATTTGTGCAAAAATAGGTATCAACAATGGTATCAACAGGCAATGCACCTACACTATGCAGGGATTAACAATATATTTCTCATGACAAACAATGCAAGGGAAACATGAGAGAGAGAAAGGAGACTCCACTTGTCCACAAGAACATTTTAATACACCAGGAGTCATACTGAAGAAGGCCACATTGTGACCAAAATGTATACATATATGGTGTATTAAAATGTTCTTGTGGACAAGTGGAGTCTCCTTTCTCTCTCTCATGTATTCTAGCATCCACAGATTCGTAAGGTCAGTTTTTAATTTATTCTTTAGCTTAGTAATGCAAGGGAAACTTTGTGCAACAATAGGTATCAACAATGGTGTCAACACACTTACTTATTTACTTTTCAAACCCGCTTATCCGTTAGGTTCGCGGGGGCAGCAGCCCTATGGAGGATTTCCAGCGATCGCGATCTTCCGCCATCAGGTGCATGTCCTCCCTGGTAATACCCAAGCGACTCGAACCAGATTCTTCATGTAGTCTAGCCACCTGGTTCTAGACCGACCCCTTGGTCTCTTACCCACCGGCTTGGTAAATAACAATGCCTAGGAAGACCAGTTTGTGGCATCCGTATCACGTGGCCATACCAGCGCAACTGAGATCTCTCAATGCAGAGAAGTATCGGCTCAACACCTAAAGACCCCCTTATTGTGCTGCTGTGCACTCCTCTTGTAGGGTAACACTTGCCACACCTCTCAGAAATCTCATTTCGGCCGCTTGTAATCCAAAAACACTGTATGGACCAAAAATATATATCTCATGGCCAATAACACAAGGCAAAGTTGGTGTAACAATAGGCATCAATAATGGTATCAACAGGCAATGCTCCAACACTATACAGGAACCAATAATATATATTTCATGACCAACAATTAAACGCAAAGTTTGTTCAATATAGATAAGGTTGAATTTGTAACAATGCAGAGAATTCCTGTTATTCAAGCTTTTCTTAGAAAAGAGAGTTCTTAGCAGTTAACAATTTCTTGAAAATCTTTAAAAATGATCAGTAACTGGAGATAATGGAGAGTTAGCAGACTATTAAGAAACATTACTTTAGCTCCGTGCTGTACTGAGCAAATGGTAAGCAAGTAAATAGAAGAATTCGCCACCGCTGGACTACATGGATGGCCAAGTTTTGCTTCAAGACCTTAAGAGAAGAAAGCGAATAACAACAACATTAAGTGTACATCTAAAGTAAGATTACCTGAGTAAGAAATTTGTTAGACTAGCAGTGGCTTCCTTGGGAAGGCCCATAGATTTTGAGGCTTTAAAAATTTTTTTTTCGAATTTTCTTTAAGAATTTTTACTTTATTAAATCTAAGCGTTTTCATGTGTTTATATTTAAGATATTGCAAAATTTAATCAAAAAAAAAAATTGGGAGCTATGCCGGGGTTATCACCTAGCTTATTTGGCAGCACATGAGTTCCAAACATTTCGTAAAAATACATTTCGACTATATTCTGTGGGAATGTGTATATTTTGGAAACTGAGATGCTGATAATTCGATGATTGAACGTTTGTTTCCAAGAACTATTAATAATGAGCATAAAATGATAATGCAGTGACAGGAACATAAAAAAGGCAACCTCTTCTGAGGAGGAAAAGAAGTCACACGTGTCTCCCTTGAGCTCCCTATCAAACGTCCAGAGGACTGGCAAAAATCTGCGTCTGGAAATGAAAGAGAAAGAAAGATTATTGGTCATAGAAACTCTGAAAGTAAAACAGAAAAAGCTATACGGGCATTTGAAACATATGAACAACGAGAATTTCAAACAGAACAAGAGGATATAAGAGCTTGTATGCCATGGCAAAAAAATCTTGGGTCTAAAGTATATGGTGATTCTCTACAGTGGTGAGGCAAGTCAAGTAGAGTTTAGATAAAGTCCCGGTATATCACCTAGAATTCCTATTTTTCGTATTTTTCGTAGAATGGATAGTCCCTTTGCTCTGTGTTGTATTGATTCAGTTATTATTTAATTAATTGGGAGGTATGCAAAATTTCATCAACATCGAAATAAAACTGTAGATTTGCATAAGAAACAAACAAACCCACAAACAAACAAACAGACCCACAAACATCCTTCTTTATATACCGGGTGGGCAAGAAATAACGTAAGGTGTTCAGAGCTCGCTAGCGGTAAGTTTATTAGGCCAATTGCAGTACGTTTTGGTGTATATACTTAGTGGAACATGCAGTTTCGATTTCTGCAAAAAAATTTACCAAAAGTCGCCATAGGGGGCGCTTATTTCAAGAAAACAATGAATACCTAATTGTCAAATGAACAAATACCGTACAAACCAACTTTAGTAACAACAATAAACAATGTTTTATTTTTAATTACAAATTTGTTTCAATATGACCACCAGTGTGCTGTTCCAATAGCTGCATGCGATACACGACATTTTCTACGGCAGCTTGCAGAATATCTGCATTAATTAGTCCTGATAAGTGATAAGTAACGTTATTTGATCCTTTAAGGTTGAGAGGTCAGGATCATGTGCTTTATACACAAGGCTTTTCAAATATCCCCATAACCAAAACTCACAAGGGTTGAGATCAGGCGACCTGGGTGGCCATACCATGGGAAATGCATGACTAATTATTTTGTTGTTTGAAAAACGTTCCCGCAAGATCTGCTGCCCCTAACGTCCGATGTGCGGTGGCGCACCATCCTGCATAAAAATTGTAGAATGCAGACAACCCTTTTCCTGCAATCGTGATATCACAAAATTCTCAAGCATATCAGCATACCTGGCAGAATTGACGGAACAAGTCACCGGTCCACGGGGGTGGATTTCTTCAAAAAAGTACGGGCCGATGATGCATAGGAGTTGAATCAGTTGATGATGCACCATACTGTTAGTTTCGGTGAATGCATAGGAGTTGGCAGCACCATACTTGTGGATTTGATGCAGCCCAAATACGGCAGTTGTGGGTATTGATTGGTTTGGTTTGGTTTGTTTTGGTATTAACGTTCTTTTCAACTGCCATGGTCATTTCAGGACGGCGTTATAGGGGTCGCAAATTTTTGCCTCGAAAGGGTTCTTTAACGTGCAGCCGGTAAACGACTACATGGGACCAACGGCTCTAAAGGAAGTGCGTAATCTCAGGATTTTCCCACTGAAAAAATCCTCGTCGTCCTCGGCCGGGGTCGAACCCGCGTCCTCGGGCAACAGAGGCGATCACGCGACCATTGAGCAACCAAGGCCGATGTGTGGGTATTGATATCACCATTCAAATAAAAATGTGCATGATCACTCCATAAAATTTGCCATGGCCATGCATCATCCAATTCCATACGTGCTAAAAATCTCAACGAAAAGTCAGTTCGGGTACGTTCATCTCCAGGAAGCAATTGTTGAACAGGTTTGAGTTTATAGGGATAAAATGTCAATACCTTATGCAATATTTTCCTTACCGTCGAACACGGGTTATCTGTTTGGCGTGCTATTGCGTGTGCACTGCTGGTACCCAGCACAGTAGTCATCTCCTGTTCCACAACAGCAGTTGCAACTTCTTCAACGTGTTGCTGCCTGATTCGTTTGGGTCCCCGGCCTGGTTGCACTCCTAGAGTTCCGGTAGATTCAAATCGTTCAATCATTTTCCGTAAGTTAGTTATGCTCATCGGTCCTCTTCGTAACGTTTTCAATCGCCGGAATTCACGAAGGGCAGCACTTGCATTGTCGCTCTTCTGATAAAACAACTTGACTAATAACGCCTGGTCAGGCAGAGTAAGCATCATCGTCAGGCCATTCGTTCGTGAATGATGGGAAATCCTCAGCCTTACCTTTTATTGTCATGATTGCTCAACACGGAACGCGCTTATCCAAATATATTAATTGTTTTCTTGAAATAATCGCCCGCTATGGCGACTTTTTTTTTGCAGAAATCAAAACTGCATGTTCCACTAAATATATACACCAAAATGTACTGTAGTTGGCCTAATAGAATTCCCGCTAGCAAGCTCTGAACACCTCACGTTATTTCTTGTCCACCTGGTATATAGAAAGAAGATGTTTGGGGGTTTGTTTGTTTTTTTATACAAATCTACAGTTTTATTTCGATCTTGATGGAATTTTGCATACTTGACCTTCAAACCATGAGGTCTTCATTAGATTTCGGAAAAATAATAATTATCGATAAAATATCGATATTCATGGTTATGGAAGGGCATATTAATGAGAAACATCTCATAACCAACAATGCAAGGCAAAGTTTGTGCAACAATAGGTATCAACAGTGATGTCAACACCCAATTCACCAACACCAGGCAGGGATCAACCATATATATCTCATAACCAACAATGAAAGGCAAAGTTTTTGTAATATAGATAAATATCAATTTGTAACAATGCATAGAATTCCTGTTATTCAGGCTTTTCTTAGAAAAAAGAGTTCATAGTACTTAACAATTTCTTGAAAATCTTTAAAAATGATCAGTAACAGGAGATAATGGAGAGTTAGCAGAATATTGAGAAAGAGTGGAAAGACGACAGAGGAAGCACTCCTTTGGCTCCGTGCAGTATTGATCAAGTGGTAGCTAAGTAAATAGAAGAATCGGCGACTGCTGGAATACACAAAGTGATGAATGGACATATTTTGCTTCAAGACCTCTAGAGAAGAAAAGGAGTATCAACCACATCAAGTGTAAATTTAAAGTAAGATTTTTTAGAGTAGCAGTGGCATCCTTGGAGAGGGCCATCGATTGTAGAGTTTTAAAAAAATTTATTTTCGAATTTTCTTTAAGAATTTTTACTGTATTAATTCTAAGCGTTATCATGTGTTTCTTTTTAGGATATTTCAAAATATATTCTAAAAAAAAAGTCCAAGTCTGGGGTTATCACCTAGCTTATGTGGTAGCACAGCAGATCCAAACATTTCCAAATATGACTATATTCTGTGGGAAGGTGTATATTTTAGAAACTGAGATGCAGATAAGGAGATGACTGAACGTTCGTTTCCAAGAATTATTCCTAATGAGCATAAATTCAAGATGCAGTGATAGAACATTAATAAGGTAGTGTCTATTGATTAGGCATAGGAGTCACGCATGTCAACCTTGAGCTTCCTGTCAAACCTCCAGACGACTGGTAAAAATGTATGTGTCTGGAAAGGAAAGAGAAAGAACGAGTATTGGTCAGAGAAATTCGGCAACTAAAACAGAAAAATCTATACAGGCGTTTGAAACATCTGAACAACGGGAGTTTCGAATAGAGTAACAGGGTGTAAGTCTTTCTACGTCAAGGGCAAGAAAAACTTGAGTCTATAGTATGTGGTGATGCTTCGCAGTGGTGAGACAAGTCAAGAAGAGTTTAGATAAATATACGGTATATCACCTAGACTTCCTGTTTTTCGTATTTTTAGTAGAATGGATAATCCCTTTGCTCTGTATTGTATTGATTGAGTTATTATTTAACCAATAGGGAGTTATATATTCATTTTTTGAAATAGTTATAATTACCAAGAAGTATAATAATCCCGGGCAATGCCGGGTACCTCTGCTAGTCTATCTATATACGTCGTATATAAAGAAGGATATTTGTGGGTACTTTTTTTATACAAATCTACAGTTTTATTCCGATCTTGATGAAATTTTGCATACATGACCTTCAAAGCATGAGGAAGGTAACTGTCTACCTCAGATTTCGAAAAAATAATAATTATCGATAAAAAATCGATATTCATGGTTATGGCAGGGCATATTAATGAGAAACATCTCATGACCAACAATTCATATAAAATTTCGTGCAACAATAAATATCAACAATGGTATACACACGCAATTCACAAACACTCTGCCAGACCAACAATATATATCTAATGACTAACAATGCAAATAAAATTATTGATCAAAGGAGCTTAAATGTTTAAATTTAAATGAGGTCAGTCTCCTTTTAATGGGGAAAATCGTGAATTAATAAAAATAAAATAAATAATAAATAATGTCACCAATCTTGAAGAAACTTGTGAGATGGAAGAAAACTCAAAGGATGAAGTCTATTGAAGATGTTGTTGATATAAATAAAACCAGTCTATTGAGGATGTTGATGAAGTCTTGTGCAGGTAATGTTGATAGGGGAAAACGATAATCTTGAAGTACAGATGAAATTTTGAAGAGGGTAATCCAAATATTTGTGATAAAATTTATATAAAAAAACGTTTTCGAGAATTTTTCTGATCATCAGTTGGTTAAATATTTTTGAATGGTGAAGACATTTGAAATAAGAATTTAGCAATTGATATAAAGGTGATGAAGCTAAGTTGGTTGTAATTGTTGTTATGTTTGTTGGCTATTGTATATTAAGGTGATTGTTGTTTAAAAGTAGTGTCCATTTATTAAAAGCTTTTTATAACTTTGCTGTGTTAGTTTGTTTAAGTCAAATCTTGTAATCAATATAAAACCAACTTTCCGACAAGCTAGGGAGCTGCAATTTGACACACTTATGCAGAATCGATGACAATTAATAATAAAGAAAAGAATTTTCAAATCGGTTCATAGGTTCGTGTTCTAATGGTACTAACTCATTACTACGAATTGATTGTTGTAACAATTGGACATTTCGTTATGGCGAGAGGTAAATGTATCTATTGTTTATTGTTGCAAAATTAAGCTTTATTGTTGCCACTAAATAAAGCATTATAAAAGCTTGGTTTGATAAAACCCTTTTTACATAATCTTGTTAAAGAGCACTTCGCCGCAAAGACAAAAACAACCATTTAGTAAATCATTGTATCAAAGAAAACCACACACCAGAATGGAATAACACAAAAATCATTGGAAAAGAAGAAAATTATAAAAAAGATTAATTAAAGAAACAATAAATATCATTACAAATAACAAAAATTTAGCTAAGCCATCAATAGAGATAAACAATAAATGGACACTACTTTTAAACAACAATCACCCTAATATAGAATAGCCAACAATCATAACCAACAATTACAACCAACTTAGCTTCATCACCTTTATATCAATTGTTAAATTCTTATTTCAACTGTTTTCAACATTCAAAAATATTAACCAACTGATGATGAGAAAATTTCTCGAAAACGTTTTTTTATATACATTTTATCACAAATATTTGGATCACCCTCTTCATAATTTCATCTGTACTTCAAGATTATCGTTTTCCCCTATCAACATTATCTGCACAAGACTTCATCAACATCCTCAATAGACTGGTTTTATTTCTATCAACAACATCTTCAATAGACTATATCCTTTGAGTTTTGTTCCATCTCACAACTTTCTTCAAGATTGGTGACATTATTTATTATTTATTTTATTTTTATTAATTCACGATTTTCTCCATTAAAAGGAGACTGAACTCATTTAAATTTAAATGCAAATAAAAGTTTGTGCAACAATAGTGCAACAATGGTGCCAACATGCAATGCACCAACACTATGCAAGGATGAACAATATATGTCTCATGACCAACAATGCAAGGCAAAGTTTATGCAATATAGAATTCTATGCATAGAATTCCTGTTATTCAGGCTTTTCTTAGATAGAGAATTCTTCGCACTTAACAATTTCTTGAAAATCTTTAGAAATGATCAGTAACTGGAGATAATGAGTTAGCAGACTATTGAGAAAGAGTGATGATAGAGGAAGCACACCTTTAGCTGCGTGCTGTTTTGAGCAAATGGTAAGCAAGTAAATAGAAGAATCTGCGACCACTAGACTATAGAAAGTGATGAATGGCCAATTTTTGATTCAAGACATCGAAAGAAGAAAGGAAATTGCAACAACATCAAGTGTACATCTAAAGTAAGATCACGTGAGTAAAAAATTATTTAGTCTAGCAGTGGCATCAGTGGAGAGGTCCATCTATTGTTGAGGCTTTAAATTTTTTTTTCAAATTTTCATTAAGAATTTTACTTTATTAATTCTAAGCGTTTTCATGAATTTATTTTTAATATATTGCAAAATATAATCAACAAAAAAAGTCCGAGCCACAGGGATTATCACCTAACTTATTTGGCAGCACATCAGATCCAAACATTTAAAAATATCTTTGGACTATATTCTGTGGGAAACTGATATGCTGATAAGGCGATGATTGAACGTTCGTTTCCAAGAATTATTAATAATGAGCATAGAATGATGCTGCAGTGACAGGATATTAATAAGGCAGCGTCTATTGATGAATCAAAAGAGTCATTAATGTCTCCCTTGAGCTCCCTGTCAAACTTCCAGACGACTGACAAAATATTATGAGTTTGGAAGGGTAAGAGAAAGAACAAGTATTGGTCAAAGAAACTCTGCAGCTACAACAGAAAAAGCTATAAGGGTTTTTGAAACATCTTAATAACGGGAGTTGCGAATAGAGCAAAAGGTTATTAGAGCTTCTACTTCAAGGGCAAGAAAATCTTGAATCTAAAGTATCTGGTAATGCTCCGCAATGGTGAGTCAAGCGAAGAAGTGTTTTGTTTAATTCCCGATATATCACTTAGACTTCCTTTTTTTCGCATCTTTCGTAGAATGGATAGTCCCTTTGCTCGCTGTTGTATTGATTGCGTTATTATTTAACCAATTGGAAGTTATAATTTAATTTTTTGAGATTGTTCTGTTCACCTACAAGTGTAATTATCCCGGGTAACGCCGGGTACCTCCGCTAATACGAGGCTCGTCCAGAAAGTAAGTTCCGTTCGGTAATAAAAACAAAACTACTACATATATATTCAAAATTTTTTCTTTACCAGATTCTATGTACCTTTAACTATTTTTCCACATAGTTTCCAAGTTTATTTAAGCACTTGTCATAGCGCTCAATGTACTTCCCCATGATCACTTCGTAGAAGCTGCCGCCAGTGAAGAAAGTCACGCAGTTTTCACTTGTTCATCGTTGTTGAAATGCATGCTGCCGATGATCTCCTTTAGATCCCGGAACTGGTGGTAGCCACTGGATGCGAGGTCCGGACTGTAAGGCGGGTGGTCAAGTTGTTCCCAAACAAAAG
>JAHWFO010034639.1:343504-369385 GCA_023313115.1 Rhysida immarginata
CTGACAATCGTCAATCTTACTTTCTTTTTTGTATAATATGGAAGACCACTTGGGTTGGTTAGGCTTCTTGACTACCTCAGTGTATTTCCTTTGGAGTTTATTCTGGTTAGATGAGCTTTGTGAAAGCGCTGCTTTCATCCCATCCTAACGAATGTACACTTTACTGTTCGATTGTCGATTGTCTTGCCCTTTTGAGCAATTTGGCTACCGTTCAGGCCACTCTTGTCAGCTTCAGTTATGGAGGCTCGTTGCTGATTTAAACGATCCTCTCAATCTCTCTATGTTTGGTGGCCTCATTTTCCTCGATGTCCAAAAGGCCTTTGATGAAGTCTGGCATGATGGGCTCATTTACAAAATGATTACCTACGGGTTCCCTGACGTTCTAATTGCTTTGATTCGCTCCTTCCTGTCAAAGAGGACTTTTCGTGTTAAGGTTGGGGACTGCTTGTCTGAACTCTGCGATGTGAATGCTGGTGTACCTCAAGACTCTTTCTTGGGGCCAGCATTATTCAACTTCTTTATCCATGACTTTCCCAAGTTTACAAAGTGTAATCTTTACTTATTTGCTGACGACGGGTCCATCATGACCTGGGCACGAAACCCAGCACATGTCATCACTCGACTACAAAAAGCTTTACATCAGTGCGAGAGCTAGTTCACAAAGTGGCGATTGAAGCTGAATGTCAAAAAGTGCAAGGTCATGTTTATCACTCGAAAATGCAAAAGCCTCTCTTCTTATTTGGCAAGAAACTTGAGTGGGTAAAAAGCTACAAATATCTTGGTGTCATGATCGACGCAAAACTAAATTGGAACGACCAAGTCCAATACGCGCTCAACAAAGCAAAGAAAGCGAGGTTCAGTTTGATTGCACTTCTGGGGCGAAACAGCGCTCTTGGTGTGGTTAACAAACTCTTGATATACAAGGTTGTGATTCGTACTATCTTACTTCATGGAATGCCTGCTTGGGCTTGTATTTGCAAATCCAGGTGGAAGGATCTCCAGACCTTCCAAAATGTTGCTCTCCGGTCCATTGCCCAACTTGACAGAAGAGTTGCCAACAACCACTCTATCTATGAGGATCTGGGGATGACCCACAAAGGCACCTTTGTCCGGGCTCTTATGAAGATCATGCTACCCAAGATGGAGAATCATGAAAACACCCTGGTTTCTGGTATCCTGGACCACCCACTCGCTGTTAAGAGTCCCCTCAGGTTTCGAAGACCCCGCCATGTTCTGGATGTCTGCTTTGATGACGTTAACAAGGCCATCTTCCCCAACTATTGGATCTTCTAGATCCTGCTAATTTTTGGTGACTCTATTCATCAATCCACAATCTGAATTGTCCCTTCTCGGGACTCATTCTCTGGAGGACTAAAGAGGTTCATCAGGCTTCTCTCCCAGTTCAGTGTACTTCCTCTGGTTTACTTTTTGGGCGAGCGTGCAAAGTGAGCTTGGCTCCTGGACCACTCGTGTCTTTCTTTTTCACTACACTGTTCGATTGTAGATTGTCCTTGCCCTTTTATCATATCGTTCAGGACGGAACCTAGGCTGAGGACGATCAGGACGATCAAAACGGACTAGCTCTTCAAGGTATCACTCTACTCTCTTTTCAGGTATCATTTCATTATTCTCATTTCATGGTGCGTCCTTTTCAGGGCGATATTCACCTTCTGTTACGACTTATGTGCTGGTCCCTGGCGTTGGGATTAATTTCCTCGCAAACCTAAGTAAGGACATTTTCTCATATCATCTATTATTATTCTAATCATTCACGAGCGGGTCCCTGGCGTAGAATTAATTTTCTCGCAAACCTGACTTGTTCATTTTTCTTAGAGCTAGGTGCGTCCTTCTTAGGACGGCTTCTTTAGCACACACCTAGCTGCGAGGTTATTCCTCAACCCTGGTTGTATACATTTATATATGATGGCTTCGTCCAAATTAACCAATTTGAAGTCGGCTAAAGAGCATTTGCTACTGGCGGATGGTAAAACTGTGTTCTGCGAAAAGGCCTACCGGGATGCCTGCTTGGATGCTAGGTTTGCTGCATTTGACCTAGTGTTCAACGAAATGTTAGAAGCCCTCCGGGATGAAATAAAAGCTAAGTATTGTGCACTGGAGGAAAAAGTCGAATCCCTACACAAACGTTTTGAGGAGAAGTTCGAAGATATCAATAAGGAAATTAAGGACTCTCGTAGAGATGTTATTGACAAGATAAGCGAACTTAAGGAAGCCTTTGGGAAATGCTCAAGGACTCCGAAGGCAAGAAACTCCACGGAAGATAATCCAGTTCATAACAGCAAGGTAAGTAATGTCTTGAAAACTATTTCCTCTTCTAATAGTATGGAGTCTATGGATATAATATAAAATAGTGAGTGTTCGACAAACGGTGGCTGTAAGAGAAGTCACTCTGATGGAACTGATGAAGAAGTGGATGACTGTCCCTGGATTGGTGTCACTAATAAAAAATTCAGAAAAGGCACGAGGATTGATAACCTAAAGACCGTCTCCAGAGTAAACGAAGATGTCGTCAGCGCGTCTAGAATGAGGAATCTGAAGAATGGACAAGGTCGCTCGGCTAATGAAAACCATAGAATCACGAAGAGGTATGTATTGCCGATTATCGTGCGGACTCATGGCGTCGCGTTTAAGACTAATTTAACTGAGCTCGAGAAGCATGTTCGAGTGTAAAAGATCACCGTTCATACGGGCAGAGCTGAAACCGTCAAAGTTAAATGTGAAGACGAAGAAACGCACAACAGGTTAGTCTCAGGAATTAAGTCTGATAATATCTTAAAAATTCAGCATCATCAACTGAAGTCGGAGAAGATCTTGAAATACGTGATACGTAATGTGGATATCACGTATGACCTCGATGACTTCCAAGAAGACCTAAAAAGAGCCAACTACTTCCCGGAAAAATTAATTCGCTTGAAGAAAGCTAAAGGATCCATTGATATGCCGATGGTTTTGGCTCTGCTCCCGAACTCCGAACACAACCAGTCATTGAAAAACATAACACGTATCGGGCCGCTTGCAGTAACAGTGGAGGCATTTTGAGGGAACAAGAAGCCACCACAGTGCTACAACTGCCTGTAATAAATGTGCTGAGGGGCATCAGTCAAGAGATTGCCCTAGGATGAAAGGACAGGACCCCCCAAAGTGCATCAAAGCCCAACAGTGGACAGCACACTTCAAGTTACACGAAATGTCCAAAATACACCCAGGTTCAAAGGATGCCTAGTTCTAAAGTGACAGTAGGCAAATCCTATGCTGCTGCTTTGTCTACGCCGGAAGATAAAGGCCTCAACATCAACGACCTACCAGGTATGTATAAGCAATTTGGACGTATCTTCCATCTGTTTTCTAATCTAGGCAAAAGTTACCCACAGTTGAGTGGGCTCCTTACGACCAACTAATTTTACTACGGCTGCACATCGTTATACTGTAATCAACAAATGTGAACTTCGGTTCGTGATATGG
This sequence comes from Rhysida immarginata, assembly GCA_023313115.1. Lineage (NCBI taxonomy): Eukaryota > Metazoa > Arthropoda > Chilopoda > Scolopendromorpha > Scolopendridae > Rhysida > Rhysida immarginata. Next base: position 346,985 of record JAHWFO010034639.1, read on the forward strand.
AACGCTAGAGGCATTCCCCGAAAGCGTATCGAGTTTCACAATTTTCTGTTAAATCAAGACATCGACGTTGCTTTCCTTTGTGAAACTCATCTCAAACCAAGCCAAGACTTGAAGCTACCTGGCTATAGATGTACCGTAAGGATCGAATGGCTTCCAATGCTGCCAGATGTGCTTCTGGGGGCATTGCGATCATCATTAAGAAGGGAATTCAACACGAAGAATTAGTCTCCAAGTCTTATGCAGGTATGGAATCGGTCTCTCATTATCAATGACGTCTCCTGTGGTGAAGAGAAGTTCGTGGTGCTCTACAATTCACCTAAACGTTACCTTGACATTAGTGAGCTTGATGAACTCTTCAGTGGTGACACTCCAGTCGTCCTAGCTGGTGATCTGAATGCCAAACACCCAAGCTGGAACTCCAGAACGCAGAATTACAATGGCATGATTCTCTATAGGTACATAAAAGGTAGATATGATATCATCGCTGCTGGACCTGTTGAGGACACCTACTACTGCGACCACTCCCGTAGTAGTGACGTTTTGGACATCTCGCTCTTGAAGGGTTTCTTCAAACCATACAATATCTTCGCGATTGATGACCTTTCTTCTGACCACAAGCGTGTGGCGTTGAACTTTGACAATGTCGACATAAATTTCCGAGAGGAACTGATACATCAAGACTGGAAGGTCTACAAAGATATTCTTAAGGAATATGGCTGCCATCCCGACGTTGCTTACTGTACAGAGGACATCAATCAACGTGTTGAAGACATAACCAGATGTATTAACAGTACCATAGAAGCTAGTAAGTATCCATCAGAGAATAAACTTCCTCATCGAATTCAACTCACTCTTGGAATCCAACGCTTAATTTCTGAAAGAAACAGGACTCGTAGACTATGGCAACGCTATCGTGAACCTTGGCTCAAAACCAAGTATAACAGGCTAGTGCGAAGAGTTCAAGAGGAGATAAAAGAGCTTCGAGACGCCAAATGGAATGAAAAACTCAAAAGCTTGTCGGCTCGCGACAATTCCATATGGAGTATGGTCAGAGCTTTACAGAAGAGGAAGCATGATACGCTTCCTCCACTACGTACTCCACAAGGTGACTATGTACAAACTGATCACGACAAGGCCCAAGTCATTGCAGATTCACGGGAAATGCAGTTTGTTACTCCTATCCATGATAAGCCCGAGAGCCAAATCATGTCTCAGCGTGTGGAAGAAGGTATTGTCAACTTTGATGAAGTCCCGCAGCATTTAACGAAGTACAACATCGAGGCTGGAGAGATCGCCAACATCGTAAGTAAACTGAAAAAGAAGAAGGCTCCTGGAAAAGACAAGGTGAGTAATAACGCCCTTATGAATCTCCCAAAGTACTTTATTGAAATATCACCAATATCATTAGCGACTGCTGGAAATTTTCTTATTTCCCTGTGGCTTGGAAGAAGTCTATTGTGTTGAGTATCCCCAAGCAGGGGTAAAATCCTGCAATTCCGGCGAGTTACCGACCTATTAGCCTGCTACCGACGATGTCCAAGGTGTTGGAGAGAACGAACCTCGTCAGATTCCAAGATCACTAGCAAATGACCTTTATCGGGAAGAGCAGTTTGGCTTTCGTGCTGCCCACTCTTGTCCAATGCAGATATTGAGGCTCGTTCAGGACCTGAGCACCCCCCTGAACCTATCCAGGTACTGTGGGGTGGTATTTCTCGATGGCAGTAAAGCTTTTGACCAAGTATGGCATGAGGGCCTTGTCTACAAAATGATCAGAGACTGGTTCCCTGCCGATTTGATTTTGATGGTGAAATCCTTTCTTGACAGCAGTTCCTATCAAGCCAAAGTTGCAGAAGATCTTTCCACACCCCGTGTTGTAAAGTCCGGTGTCCCTCAGGATTCTGTCCTCGGGCCTGTGCTATTTAATTACTTTGTACATGATTTCCCAAAACCCGACAATTGTAATCTGTATTTTTATGCGGATGACACTGCCATTATGACATGGGCACACCAGACGGCTCACGTTATCACTCGGCTGCAGTGCGCCTTGAAGCAGTTCGAAGACTGGTTTAACTGCTGGAAGTTGAACCTTAACGTCGGAAAGTACAAGGATTTGTACCTGAATAGGAAGCTCAAGCATCCCCCAGATTCTATTGTTCTGTTCAATAAGAAACTGGATTGGGTGGACAACTACAAGTATCTGGGAGTTATCATTGACTGAAGACTCTCATGGAACCAGCATATGTCCTATACTCTGAATAAAGCGAAGAGGGCTAAGTACAGTATCATAGCTCTCATGGGTCGCAACAGCGCCCTCAGCATTGACAACAAGCTACTTCTGTACAAGTCGATTATCCGAACTATACTCCTCTATAGCATGGCTGCGTGGGCGACTATCTGTAAATGCAGATGGAGTGAACTACAGTCATTGCAGAATGTTACCCTGAGGACCATTGCCCAGCTGGACAGAAGGACGGTGAAAAACCAATCCATTCACTTGGATTTAAACATGGTCCATATCGGAAAGTTTATACAGTATCTCCTTTTGATTATGATACAGAAGATGAAGACTCACGACAATAAGCTTGTGAAAGGGATACTGGAGAACTCAATGAATATGAACTGGCATACGAAGTAGCGTAAACCGAGGCACGTTCTTGACATCAATTTTGAAGATATTAGCAACGTCTCTTTCCCAGACTACTGGAAGATGTGATAATCTTATTTCTCCTTGTATTTTTTTTTATTTCGTTTGTTTTTTGTTTCTGATAATCGTCAATCTTATTTTCTTTTTTGTATAATATGGAAGACCGCTTGGGTTTGTTAGGCTTCTTGACTACCAAAGTGTATTTCATTTGGAGTTTATTCTGGTTGGATGAGCTTTGTGAAAGCGCTGCTTTCGTCCCATCCTAACAAATATACACTTCACTGTTCGATTGTCGATTGTCTTGCCCTTTTATCTGAACAGATTTGTCTGTTCTGATCAATATCCTTGTGTACGCTGAAGAAGGCAGCGTGGCTGCCGAAATGCGCATACATCCGATTGAAAGTTTTATGTGGATCATTGGTTTCCTGTTATCTTTATTGAAGTTCGTGCACAGTGTTCGGCTCCAGTTCTCTCTTAAACCTTAACATTAGCTATCCTTATGACTGTATTAATTTTTAATATCCAATTAATTTATTATTGTAAATAATTTGTAAATATTTTTCATTTATATTTATTATATGTTATATTCATCTAGTCAATTATTTAAATTATTATTTTGTGTTCAAACTTGTAAATACTATTAAATATACATTAGTCAATTAACAAATGCTTAAAATTATTGTTTTTAATTACTCCCTAGTCAATTGTTTAAAATTATTTTTTTTGTAATCACACTTGTAAATTTTATATTATAGTACTATTATAATATTCATTTTAGCATTAATTTATTCATGCTTGTAAATATTATAATACTTAATTAAACCCTTGTATTAAAATAGTTTTTAGTACAATTATAATATTCATTTAGTTACTAGTCAATTATATAGCTATCCAAAATTACATTTCATTCCCGACAAGAAAATGATTCATGATCAAATTCCTGAACAAGCATTGTTGATATTGGATGACTTTTAAACAAGATAAAAATGCTGAAATTATAGAAGATTTAGACAAGATGTAGTCACCATCTTAATTTCTCCATTTTATTATTAACACAATATGTATTCGCTAAATCAAAAATCATTTGCACCATAAGTTTAAATACTCAGTTCATATTTCTATTAATAACACCTTCAGATATCAGGCAGATACGAACTCTAGCTTCAAAAATAGGGTACGATTCTTTACTTATAGAAGCACTTAAACACACAATGCCAGAACTCCATAGTCACTTATTATTAGGGCATACACAAAGCTGTCCCTACATAATTAGACTATGGAGTAAAATTTTTCCACATGAAAATTCAAATATTGTTTATGCAAATAAAACGTGTGTTTAAAATGCATTGCCTGTCATTTTTCAACAAACACTTGCAGGGAGTATACAAGTATTCTTGTAACCCTAAAAAATGCTAGCACTAAACAACGGAAAAAATTATTGCAGCATGCATAATTAAATCAGGTCAAATCTCTTTTTGAAATTTGCCATAACATCTTACTGCATTTGAGGACACCAATAAAGTCATAAAGTCATGTGGACACGGAAAATATGAAAGCATTTGAGGAAGATAAAAGACCTAGGACATAAACATTATCTTTAAATTTTGACTCATTGTGGTATTGTATCCATATTACCTTCGTTATTAGGCAGCATTGCAGGTCCATTACTGAATAAAGTAATATATTAAAAAGAATTATTACCTTCTCATGAATACCAAAGCATTAATAAATCAATTTTCAAAAACAACAACAACTACTACTACTACTACTACTACTACTACTACTACTACTACTCCCACACAACTCCATGGTGAACATGACAAAACAAGATGACGACGACACGTGAAAAGCAATTGGATAAACAAATGAACGAGATTTTAAATTCTCATAATATGAATGCACATCAGGAATTCGAATGTTATTTAGACACGTTACAGAAATGTCTGTAAGAAAAGAAACGTGAAGAGGTTGAGCAGAAACAACAGATTCAAATCCAGTTAGAAGCACAGCAGACTGACTCTCAGCCAGTACAATCACTTTTAACTTGTTCGGCTGATTCAATTCCAAAACTAATTTCGCAGCAAGTTTTTTATATGCCAGAGTTTCAGCGTTTGCCATTAGTATTAAAATCAAGCCATAAATCTGCTGGTGATGATTATGACAAGCCATTAAGTGTCATCATTGCACAGAATACGTGGCAGAAAATATTACTTAAATATTTACAGAAGTTTCCTGAAAACTTCAGTTGGAATGCACATGGAACTATCTCCATTAACTGAAAAAAAATACGGGATTCACAATTCATAAGGGAGCGGGGTGGCCAACGAACTGGTTCTCCTCGGCCAATCCATTGTTGTCCAAATATCTCACTTAGAGGCTCGCGAACATAAGCTTGATCACTGACTTATTAACCTTCTGCACAATCAAAAGAGCCCTACCATTGGACAGAAATGTTTCGTAAAAGCGCTTCAAGAAAGTGAAATTCCAACAGATTCATAATTAATTCCTTTTGTCAAACTCAACTGCAAAAGGGGAGGGGAATTAGCGGCGATCGAATTAAACAAGGAAGCAATGGCACACCAGATATTCGCTGGCTACCAAATAAGTAATTGTAATAGCTTTTTTCAAATAATGAAAAAATATAATGAATTCATTAAATTTTAAAATGTTTTAACATTCTGAATAAAAATTGTATTTTTAAATGAAAGAAAATATGTCTGTGTGACAAATTTTATTTAATTAATTAATAGAGATTTATTTAATTTTTTATTAATTAATAATTTTTTTAATAATTTAATTATTTATAAATCCATCCGAATGTTATAAATGTAAAAGTGTGTAACAAGAACAACAGGAAACCACTATTCCACATCAGAGGTTTATTGCAACGTATGCGCATTTGGGCAGCTAAGCTGCCTTCCTCAGCGTATACAAGAACTTGATCAGACCAGAAGAGTATCAGAACAGTGCATACGTTGCAATAAACCTCTGATGTCGAATAGTGGTTTCCTGTTGTTCTTGTTAATCTGTGTCCACAGTTTCTGGCTTCATCTGCTTCTGTAAAAGTGAGTTTTTGTGTTTGTTTGTCCATCTTTCATATCGAAATGCAGCGACGGATCCATGTGGTTTTCTGTACGGAGATAGTTGGAGGCTTTGAGAGTAATATAGGTTACTTTGTACTATGGAAAAATATTGGTTTCCTGCAGGGAAAACACCGCTACTGTAAGTCCGTTTAAAATTCCTGCTTTTACATTGTAATTGCCCTCAACAGATGGTGCAGGCAAGCGAAGCCATGGGAAACGATTAATATTTATATACAGGGTGTCCGAAAAGTCTAGCAATATGATGTACATCACAGATCAGAAGCAAATGCATTAGATATAGCAAAAACGTTTTATAGCAATTGGATAGTGGGATTTCCATTTCCGACCCTCAAACGTGACCATCAGAGATAGAAGAAAGATAGGTCATCTCTCAGATTATTCAAACTGTAACTTTTTCCCTATCAGAGATAGAAGAAAATTTCCAGTTACGAACTTGTAGATCACCCCAAAATTAGTCTAAATCCATGTCTTACTTTAACTGATTCATCGGAAAATTGAGTGAGATAAATGAGAATGAGATTGGTATGCTACCCTACCACCATCATGTTGAGAAGTCACAGCCAAATCAGTTAGTGAGCTTTTTATTTCTAAACTCAAAAGGGCTGAATAATACATGTAATTTAAGTCCTGAATTCCAAAATCTAACAAAGGTTATTTTAAAGTATGTTCAAAGTGTTGGCCTTCGTCTGCAAGGCATAACTGTGCACGACAGGTGATTGGCTTCTGGATAGCTGTAATTGTCATGGCAGGAATTTGCCTAATGGCCACTTCAATTCGTCCATGAAGTTCACACTGTTTCCTGGGTTCCGTGGCATAAACCTTTTCCTTTAAATACCCCCAAAGGAAGAAATCTAAGGGTGTAAGATCCGGTGACCGAGATGGCAACGAAAATTGTCCGTCACTGCCAATCATTCCTTTGGAAACATTTCATCCAAATGTTCCCTTGCTGTTTTTGCAAAGTGTGGCGGTGCAACATATTACTGGTACCATTGTCTTGGACGTTCTGCCGATGGCAAATTATCTAGATACTCTTCCATCCACACCAGTCAGTATTTCATCCCGGTAGCGCTGGCCAGTTAGGATACCTTCATAAAAAAACATCACCTACGACTTGTGGCCCATAAATCCCACACCAAACATTCATTTTCCAGTTCACTTCGTGTGATGTTGTCTCAGTCACCTAGGATTTTCCTCTGCCTAGTAGTGTAGATTATGACTATTGACAGTACTGTTTTATGAAAACTGGGAATTATCACACAATAGAATCTTGCTTATGAACTGTGGGTCATCATCAATTTGACCGAGCAGCCAGTCGCAAAACTCTGCACAGGAACCATAGTCTCGTAATTCCAGAGCTTGGACACAATGAATATGGTTTGGGTGGAATTTTGTGTGGAGAGAATGTCCCACACAGAAGATTTGCTAATACCCAGACCATGTGCAATTGCTCGGACCCTTGTATGAGGATCAGCTGAGTCTGCTGCTAGGATCATAAGTCTGGCATTATCATTTGTTGCAATCCTTGATGACCTTCTCGAGGTAGCTGCTGAACAGATCCTGTGGTTTGGTATCTGTTGATGATGTGCTGGAGTATTCTCTAGTGAGGGTGGCGTCAAGTCGGAAATAGCTCTGCATACAGCCTATTTGCATCAGCAATACTCTCATTACTTGCACCATAGCAGAAGACCATGTCGACCATCTCATGCAGTGGCTATTGCATCATCGTGTTACAGGTAACTGTGCTTTCGTTCTTACGTAAAATAAAATGACGATATAATCAGAAACACGCAACAAATGTTGCCACCCTCGTTGGCGAATGCTGAAGCACAGCTCGAACAGAAATAAACAAAAGATATGTAATGTTCTTAGTCGGACTTCGATAAAAAGCAATGAATTAAAACCTAATAAGTCTATTCTGTTACAGGTACACGGGTCGAGACATCGATGCGATGCAGGTGCGTAAAACAAATAAATACTGGAATTGGAATTCAGTGATTATGATGTAACTAATACAGAACAGTAAGTGGCAGGAACACTTAAGTTGTATGACGAGCAACGAAAAAGGTCTGACGGCACAATTTATGGGGTCCGTGAAGAAACTACATGCAAATTAACTTTGAATAACTTACAGTTTCACGTGAGAAACTTGGCCGCTCTTGTGTGAGGGGGGGGGGGATGACGAGTAGCATACCATTCTTCATCCTCATCTCATATGTATCAGTTAAATTAAACTTGGATTTAGACCAATTTTGGGGTGCTTTACAAGTTCGTAATTAGAAATTTTCTTCTATCTCTGATAGGGAAAAAGTTAAGGTTTAAATGACCTTGAAGATGTCCCTGAAGGTCACTTTTGAGGTCTGAAATGAAAGCCCATGATCCATGTCCATGGTGGCTTATTGGTTAGACCATTAGGACGGTAACCTGAAGGGTCCCTGGCTCGAATCCAGGCCGTGGAATTTTCTTTACTGTTTTTTTCTATTTATTTACTATGAGTGATCCACTTGTTATAAGACGTTTTTGTTCCATCTAATGCATCGCCTCTGGACTGTGATATACATCATATTGCTAGACTTTTCGTACACGATACATAATTTAGTCATTAATTTATTTAGCAATTTAGTTTAATTACCTTTTTGAAATTTAATATATAATGGTTTATTTATTTTATTAATTAAAAACAAGCAAATAATATAGACAAATGAAATACTAGGTAACCACAAAAGTCCTTGCTGTTTTTATGTCGCCATAAATGGAAGTGGTAGAACATATGGAAATGAGTGTACAGTGTGGTCCAAAATCTGTCAGGGAGGGAGAGCAGGAAGGTTAGCCTGTATAAATTACAGGGCTGTTGCTCATTCACATCAATCACATCTTGTGCAGAAGTGAAGACAAATGGAGGTATCGAAGAAGATGCTTAGGTGTTGTTTGCTTTATGACTTCAAGGTGGGCTTGTCAGTAGCAGCATCACGTCGCCGGATGTCTCTTGCGTTTGGGGATGATGCTGTGAATGAATGCACCCCAAGGCATTGGTTCCGAAATTCAGGTCGGGAGAATTTACCATTTATGATGAACTCTGTAGGGCTAGTGTGTCTGGTGGACTAGATTTCAAATGGTTCACTACGAGCTGCTGTTAACTGGCCAAACTATCAGTGGGACCTGTACTCCCAGCAGTTGTAATGTGTGCAACAGGCATTGCAGAAGGAGTACTCTTCCTTCATGACAATGCCTGGCCACATGCGGCGCAGGGTGGGCAGATAAACCATAGAATAGCTTGGCTTGGAAACTTTGTGTCTCTACCTTACTCACCAGATCTTGCTCCAATGGATTATCACCTTTTCCATTCTCTGGACAACCATCTTTGTAGAAATGACAGTCACATTAGTGAGATCACCTGTCAGTAGCCAGAAAAACCGCCTTTCATGGCGAGGACAGAGAGTCAATAAGGTTCTGGAAGATATTGACAGGGATGTGAAGCCATGCTGACTCCAGTTTTGCAGTGAACTGCCATAGGTTGCGCAGTGCAGGATCCATGGTGCGAACAACCCGATCGAGGTGGTCCCACAGATGCTCTATGGGGTTAAATCCAGGGAGTTTGTGGACTATGAGAGTACCGTAAACGCATTCTCGTGCTCTTTGAACCATGCTTGAACACTGCACACTGTATGCCACATCTCATTGTCCTGCTGGAAGATGCAATCGTGCTGAGGAAACACAATCTCCCTGTAGGGTGGATCTGGTCCAAAAGGACAGATGCGTACTTCCATTGATCTATGGTGCCATCCACAATAATTAAATAATGAGTGCATCCAGAGAATGCAATGAAAACATCCCCCAGACTATTGCCCTCCCTTGGGCCTGGACCCTTGCGGCATGTGTTGCAGGGTGTGTTCGTTTTCTGAATGCCATACACACCATCACTCATCTGTCTGATCGAGCATAAACCGTGATTCATAGGAAAAGCCACCTTTTGCCACTGTTGCTGTCCAGATGAGGTAATGGCGTGCAAACGTCAGTCTTTGTTGCCAGTGAAAAGCAGTCAGCACTGGTGCATGAACCAGCCATCTGCTGCAGAGACCCATATGCAACAACGTTCGCTGAACTGTCCTTGAGAATACACTTTTGGTAGCTCCCTGGTTAATCTGGGAGGCCAAATGATCTACAGTTGCACATCTGTACGCATGTCTGTAGCAGTTGTTAATCTATGGCCCCTGGTGCCCCTCACTTGGTGCGTCACTAATTTTGGGTATTGCCATTCTGCCACGCATGGTACTTTCACCATGGCGACATGCAAACAGTTCAAAAAGCTAGCCATTTCGGAAATACTGCCACCCTTGGCTCAAAAGCCGATGATCATGCCCTTTTGGAGGTTGGATAAATCACTGCATTTCTCCACGAATCCAGCAATTGCAATGTTTTCTGCTTCACTCTGACACCCTTCCTATATCCCCACCTCTGATACTGGGACATACCTTCTGGACGTAACCATTTTCCACTGAATTTGAACCTAGGGGATGGTCACATTAATGTGACTGGACTATGTATATTACTATTAATAGGGAAGACTGGAAACTAGTAAAGTGACTGCAACCATTCGTTTGGATAAAGGAAAAGTAAGGATCAAGCTTGGAAAGGGAGGAAGACAAGGAGACACAATCTCCCCAAAACTTTTCTTAGCAGTCTTAGAGGAAGTTTTCAAGGAACTGAACTGGACCAAGAAAGGAATTAGAATAAATGGTGAATTTCTTAACCACTTTCGTCTTGCCTATGATATCATTATCACCAGTAGTTGTGCTGCTGAATTGGAGGAAATGCTACAAGAATTAGCAGAGGCTAGCCTGCGTGTAGGATTGAAACTGACCACACAGAAGACAAAACAGAAGATCATGGCAGGCAGCATCGTGATTGAAGAAGTACAAAGCTACATTTACCTATGACAATTGATCATTATGGATGGCATCATTCTGAAGGAAGTTAACAGATGAAATAGAAGAACATGGAGTGCTTTTGGCAAAAATAGCATTATCTTAAAAAGCAGCATGCTACTTAGCTTTAAACGTAAAGTTTTAAAACAGTGTGTTTAACCAACATTTACCTATAGAGCTGAAACATGGACTTTAACGAGGAGCACAACACAAAGACTACAGACAACACAGAAGCAAGGAAAGATGTATGCTGGGAATTACAAGAAGAGATCGAATATGCAACAAGTAGATAGGAAGCCAAACGAATATGATTCATGTCATCTAATGGATCAAACATTCTAAATGGCAATGGGCTGCTTATGTCGCCAGAAGAGAAGAAGTGAAATGGATCACAGTCATTCTGGATTTGTATAGGGCCATCCATATATTTTGTAAAATGAATTTCATGATATTTGGATTCCCCCCCCCCTCCCCCATCCTTATCATAGGTGGTTACATTTGTGTCATCCCCCTCTCCTGGTGTGATGTCACATATTTTGCAATTTTAAATTTAGGAATTTTTAAATTAAAACAGGACTTCAAAAATTAATTTGAAGTCCTATATATAAATCTTTTTTCATAAAATCAACAATAAATCAAACATTTTAGAAAATTTACAAAACATAACAAATCAAATAACAATCAAAATTTAATCATCTTGTGTCCATGGACTTTGAACCGATTCCTTTATATTATTAATAACTGGCATAGCAGTTTCTTTGTTCTCGATTTCGATAATGTTACGAACATTGGATGTGTCAACATCTTCATCCAACCATATAGCATCGTCATCATTTATCAAATAAAGCACTTGCTTGACATGCTGACCTGAAGGTACAGCGACCATGATCTCGTGCAGCAGCCACGTGCCAAAAAGTGATACAAGGCCCAGGGACAATCGCTTAGTGTGGCATTAACTTGGAAATGCCAAGTTTTTCACATGGGCAATTATATGCAGCTTGCTCAAGAATCGGCACCCCAGATAATTTGTTTGCTTACGCCCCAGACGGACAAACGAAAAATAGTGTACCATCAAGCTTTGGAGTAAAAACTGGGATATAAATCATTCGAACCTCGGCTGGCGAATCCAGACATCAGAAACCATGAGTCTTTTTTATATACCCGAAACAAGTGCAGGTGTTTAACTGAAGCAAATCAAGATCCCTCTTGAGGTTGTTCTGCTTACCTATAACTATAATTATCTCGGGCAACGCCGGGTAGATCAGCTAGTCTTTCTATATATATAAAGAAGGATGTTTGTGGGTGGGTTTGTGGGTTTGTTGGTTTGTTTGTTTCTTATACAAATCTACAGTTATATTCCGATCTTGATGAAATTTTGCATACTTGACATTCAAAGTATAATGAAGGTCACTGTCTACCTAAGATTTCGAAAAATAATAACTATTGATAAAAAAATCTATATTCATGGTTATGGAACGGCATATTAATGAGAAATATCTCATGACCAACATTACAAGGCAAAGTTTGTGCAACAATAGTTATCGACAATGGTATCAACACGCAATTCACAAACACTCTGCACGGACCAAAAATATATATATCATGACCAACAATGCAAGGCAAAGTATGTGCAATATACATAAGTTTCAATTTGTAACAATGCATAGAATTCCAGTTATTCAGGCTTTTCTTAGAATTGAGAGTTCCCAGTGCTTAACAATTTCTTGAAAATCTTTAACTATGACCAGTAACTGGAGACAATGGAGAGTTAGCAGACTATTCAGAATGAGCGGAAAGATGAGAGAAAAAGCACTCATTTAGCTCCGTGCTGTATTGGGGAAATGTATAGAAGAATGGGCGACCGCTAAAATACACAAAGTGATGAATGGCAAGGTTTTGCTTCAAGACATCAAGAGAAGCGTGGCAATTGCAACAACATCAAGTGTAATCTAAAGTAATATTAAGTGACTAAGAAATTATTTAGATTAGCAGTGGCATACTTGGAGAGGTCTATCCATTGTGATTCTTTAAAAAAAAATTTCGAATTTTCATTAATAATTTATACTGTATTAATTCTAAGCGTTTTCATCTTTTTATTTCTAAGTTTGAAAAAGTATGGAATTATTTAAATTATTTAAATTGAACTTTATTTGAAAAAATTATGGAATTTCATACAACAGATAGATACAGATTAAGGAATAGTTTTTACCTTAGAAACGTATTTTTATATCTTACTGAAAGAAAGAAATAAAAAAAAGTTGAATAATTATAATTAGACTAAAATTCAAATCTGACAACAAATTATTAACTTTAAAGGTATTGATAAAAACCTTATGATCTACAGTGTTGAAACCCTTATCTAGTACCCTTAATAAAACTCTTTTATCTCTTTTTATGATGTTACCAAATTCCTTAAGCCGTTTTGGTAAACCCAAAGATGGCGGAGGTCTGGAGGGCATCTATATAATTATAAGTAACTTTTTTTATTTTATATATATTACTAATAAAATTATTTGTTCAGGCTCGGAAATAGTTCGTTCGCGTTTCCCATCACTGTATTATAGCCAATTGAAAATTATAAGCTTAAATTTCGTCTTTTTTAATCGAATCAAACCATACGGTAATGTTGTCATAAACATAGCTAATATAGAGATTATAATTATTATTTTTTTGTTTATAAACAATTTTTCGTAAAATATATACTTTATAAATTACTAGCAGGAATAAATGGACAATTTCATAAAATATATTATTTCATAAACTTCCTGTTACAGCCAAGGTCATCTTGCAAAGTTACTTTTTTAAATTTACACTTATCTAAATGCCTTTGTTATTACGCACCATTGCAGGACCGAAATGAAATAAATTAATACGTTAAAACATGCAGAATTACGTATTATTATCTTCGCATGAATACCAGAGATTAATAAAAGCATTTATCAACAACTATTACTACGACTACACCTAACACTAATGGCTGGTTCCCATAACTCTGACAGGTTGCTACTACTGGCCACTACGACACTACAACTGCGCTTGAGAAGCTCGATTTGGTTTTATTTTAATATCCACACCAGTCACACTCGATTATACGCAGAGGGTGCCCTTTCCCATAGGTGTGATATGCAATCACAATAGATACGTAGGGGAGCGTGCTTTCTTATGTTGTATACAGCTTTAAAAAGCCGTATACCCCTTAAAAATTATCAAATAATAAAGAGGGGAATAGTTAGACATTCATCTGTGATAATTTATTTGACATTCATCAACACACAAAGGCAAGAGCATGGGAAATCACACCGCCGATTCGATGAATTTCCCTGCTGCCCCACTTTGCTGGAGCACGTGGCTAATCAGAGAGCTGGAACAGAACTGGCTTTGGTGCTGATAAAATTGAAAGTTTAAAAATTCATTTATTTCACAAATTAAAAAAAAATTAAGCCTTTCTAATGTTTTATTTTTTATACTATAGATTGTTGAGATAATTAGATAAGTTTACAAGTTTAAAATTCAATATTTTACACGGTAAAAATTGTTTAAAAGAGTATCTAATCAAAATAGATTATAAAAAAAATTCTGATCAGTTTTTTATAAAATAAAATATTTAAAAGTGAATCTGCTATGGAATCAAGAAAAGGATTCAAACTACAAATATTTTCAAATTCTGTAATTAATCCTTAAAATGTATAATTAAAATCTTTATTTAAATATTTATCAAAATATTTTTATCAAAATTATATTGAAAATCGTGGAATTACAGTTATAGAATAAACCTAAATGATATAATAAGCAAGAAGAACACCCCAGCATATAACAGTTTATATTTTTACTAGATTATAGAGATCTTTTCATTACTGTAGATTCTCAGGTATTCGTCAATACCTTTAAAGTTAATAATTTGTTGTCAGATTTGAAGTTTTAGTCTAATTATAATTATTCAACTTTTTTTTTATTTCTTTCTTTTATTAAGATCTAAAAATACGATTCTTAGGTAAAAACTATTCCTTAATGTGTATCTATCTGTTCTATGAAATTCCATACTTTTTTCAAATAAAGTTCAATACTAAAAAACTTTTGTACAAAAGTGAATGCCAACGTGTAAGTGTGCAAACATTACAATGACCTTGTATTGTCTATATCACGTGATAGCTTGTACAGAATTAGGTATATAGTGAATATGAATATTAGAAATATTAATCTATATATATAAAAGAGGAAACTAACTGAGTGAGTGAGTGATCAATGCACAGCCCAAACCATAAGGCCTAGAAATTTGAAATTTTTTACAGAGGTTCTTTATAAAATGTAAGTGAGCACTAAGAGAAGAAAGGGGGTTGAAAGTATGTTAACACCTTAACTGGTGTTGCACTGTATACTTAACACATTAACTGGTGTTGCACTGTATATTTAACACAATTAAATATACGTTATAATTAAATAACTGGCATGGCACTACATAATTAATCATATTAACATGTTTTAGGGAGGGGGTAACGAATTATTAAGAACGAGCATAAACATGATTATGCAATGACAGGACATAGATAAGGCAGTGTTTATCGAGGAGACTAAGGAATCACACGAATCTCTCTTGAGCTCCCTAAAAACGTCCAGACGACTGGCAAAAAGTTGTGTTTAGCAAAAAAAAGAGAAAGAGCGAGTATTGATCAGTGAAATTTGCAATAGAAAAATAGAAAGCTATCCGGGCATTCAAAACATCTGAACAACGGAAGCTCTGCTAGAGCAGGAGGGTATAAGAGCTTCTACGTCAAGGGCAATGGAAATTTTAAAAGATAGCTCTAAAGCAGGGCTGTCCAAGATTTCTGTCCGCGGGCAGCGCCCGTGCACCCCCCTATTGCACATTACGTTGACAATTTCCTTAAAATCGAGTTGCTAATTATCAATTCGACATTCAATGCGTTTACATGCACACTTTCGATCCGGATCGAAAGACAAGTTTCAAGTCAATCCTGCAAAAAGTGGCATGTAAACAGGCTTCAAAACCCCGATCCGGATCGAGTTCAATCCCGTCGAAAGAGGTGGTTTGAAACCAGGGAAGCACCCTCAGGAAAGAGGTCAACCCAATAATAATATCCGGATCGAGTTTAAATTTGCTGTTTGGTTGAAAGAAAAAATATAGAAAATTTTAGCTAAAATAAGTTCTTGGTTGATTTATACCTCAACACAATAAATATCTATAAATAAATAAATGAATAAATTTTAAAACAAATTGCATGTTTAAATTTTTTTTTGTAAACTTTTTTATCAAAATGTCATTTTTCCTAATTAAAAATTTTCAAATTGTCAATCAAATTGGAGTTTTATATATATATTTTTTATCAAAATTTAATTTAATATTTTTTTATCAATTTATAATTATCAAATTAAATATTATATTTATATCAAAAATTTCAATTTAACAATTTCTATTTTATTAAATTATAATTTTATAATTTTTATTATTTAATACAATTAAATAAACAATTAAATTGAAGTTTTTGATATAAATCTAAAAATTAATTTGATAAAATCTATTAAAATTATGTTTTGATAAGAATGTATAAAATTATATTTTGATAAAAATAAGTATAAAAAACTTAAACATGCAAATGCATTTTAAAAGTTATTAAGGATTATTATTTTGAGGTGTAAATAAATCAAAAACTTAATCTAGTTTAACATAAATAACCTCAACCTTATTATTTATATAAAGAAAATTTTAATTGAAAACAAAATTTAAAGTAAAAATCAATAATTACAAAATGTATTGATTGTCAATAAAATTTCTAGGCGAAAATAATGAGAAAATTTTAAAAAATTGAATTTCAGCCGTATTTTAGAGGAAGCGTAATTCAAGTGATAAGGTCGACTGAGCCAACAATGGCGGATTTTGTAGCAGATGACAAAGTCGGGCGTACTTTCCTAATCTAGAGCTTTACCCACAGGGCATCTTATTGGACTCGATCCGGATCGAGTTAGATGCATGTAAACGCGAGGCAATTTTGGATTAACTCAAGTCGATCCGGATCGAAACGTGCATGTAAACGTAGTGATTGTAAAAAAAAAACCGAGGCAGCTAACCATTTTATTTCCTTTGTTTTAATGTGATAATTATCTCGATGTCAGGTAGAATTATATTTTTTCCCCAGATATGACATGATTTAAGCATTTCGAATCCGATCTGTGAACAATGAAAAAAAAACCATATTCTCCCACTGCAGTTTAAATACTGGATCAGTGATTTTATGCTTTTTAGGAATGTGTGCCATGTTTTGCGAGATGAAAAAGAAGAAAGTATCAATAATAAAAGAAATAATGCCTCATTTAATGTTGCATAGGAAAACTATACCCACTCCCGTCCTGAGTTTTAGACTATCTCCTCAGCTTTGCACGTGAACTTTGTCCGCGAGTATTTTATGTTGCACGCGGGCGATATGCACGAGGTGGACGGCCCTGATATAAAGTATCCAGTGATGCTCCCCGGGGGTGAAGATGGATAACATTTTAATCTGAGATAGAACAACAAGAGGGTAAGTAAAGCCCTGGCAAAGTGTATAAAATGAGTAGGTTCATTAAGAATGATGGTTCCATCCCACCTTAAGAATTATAAAACAAAATTGAATTTGTAACAATACGTAGAATTCCTGTTGTTCGGGCTTTTCTTAGAAGTTAAAGTTTTCTTGGAAATATTTAATAATGATCAGCAACTGGAGATAATGGAGAGTTAGCAGACTATTGGGAAAGAGTGAAAGATGACAGAGGACGCAGTCCCTTCGTTCGAGCTACAGTTGGTGACATAACTGATAACAAAGCATACATGAACTCAACTCTTTAAAACCAATAACCATATGGTGTTACGTACTATAATAATCTTTAGAAGGATTATAACAATAATTCATATCTATCGAAATGCCAGCGAAGAAATGAATGAGTATTGGGCGGAGATGACAAAAATTGGGCATCGGAAACATCTCAACAACTGCTTCGTCTATGAGAATGAAATTGTAGAATTATTGAAAAAAAATTTATTATTTAACTTTATGAGGTTGTTCTGTTTAACCTACAACTGTAATTATCTCGGGCAACACCTGGTCTCTCTGCTAGTTTTTAATATAACTGATTATAATGTTAATGAAGACTGACATATTATAAAAACATGTAAGAAAATAATTTATTTACTGCAACTAAAGAAAGTATATAAGTATACAAATATGAAATTTTTTTTATAAATGACAAACAGAATTTACTGAATATGATTCAAAAGAGAAAAGAGAAAATAGTGTAAGGATCCGGGGATAATATTCATAGAAAATGGTCGAGTGATTAATTACGAAAATTTGGAAAAGATTGCGCCAGTGAATTTAATATTCACAAATTTGTTTATGATAATTTATAGTTTATCCCTCTTACATACTAGATACCTCTGCTTAACAGGTCCAGCCGAAGAGGAAAGAATAGGCACATAGACTGACTTAACAGATAAAATATAATGTTTATTAACCACATAACAAAAGATATATAAAACAATAACGTTTAATGGTATGGCAAAATTATAGATAAATCAATAGTGAAATTCAACTTGGTTAACGCTCTATTTGAGGTTCAGAAATAAAATAATTCAGTTGGTAATAGGGAATGGAATTGTATCAAATTGGATAATTATATCGTTTCCATAAGAAAACACAATTTCAGGTAAGTATTTGGTAATTGAAAGGTACGGTATACAAGAAAGTAAATATCCATTTAAGAATTCAGGTAAACTAACGCTTATGAGATAATGATTGGTAATTTCCTGTATAACACTAATTTTGTATCAGATAAAGTTGTATAAATCTTACGTGAGAATGTAATTCTAACTTTCAATTTAGGATTTTAATATCTTTAAGAGAATCTGGCTATACGGAATTAAAGATTACTGAACAATAGTGTCATGGAACAGATGAATCTAACTGTAAAATGTTCAATTACTCCCTGAATATGAAACCAGAATGACGGACTTAATAGCTACGAAATAACAATGAATGTAAACAACTGAATTAGAAGTTAACTTATGTAGTTACTTAATTATGGTCTGTATCTAAGAGTTTAACTGGATTAATGCAGAATTTAGGGAGAATATAAATTTAGCTCTGTACAAATAAAATAAAATCTTGAATGAAAGTGTATCCATCTTTCCCACTGTATAATAAGTCTAACTCATCCGTTCCCAACTAGGAATGTTATAAAAGAATACTCTCAAGGTGTGTAAATATATAAAGAATTAAAGGAATGGCCATTTGAGACATGAATGAATTTAGGCTGTACCGTGTCTTCTCAAATCTGTCCGCTTAGAAGTTGCTCTCGCTCTCGCTGCTACATCAGTCCTGGGTGGTTGGGGGGTCATCTTGTCTCATCCAACGAAGTGGCTCGAAGATAGGTCATCTCGGATCTTGCTTCTAATACTGGAACAGGGTACCTTTCGGGGCTTGGTATGCATTCTTGAAACTAACACTTGTAAACTATTAACACTTGGAATTGTTGAGCTGATTCTCAGCTTGGCGGGAACTCCTCGATAAAACGAGCTAACTAAACTTTAACTTGGTGTGTAGCTAAATAAACTATAACTCAAAACTGGATTAATACTAAGATTTAAAACTTCCCATCTGAAATTTATAATTTAACAGATGGAGGCCGAATTTATACTAAAAACTAGGAGTTGTTACTCTGCACACCTGTCTACGGGAATCGTTACATTTCTACTATCTATTTTCTCACTTAGCATTACTGAGAAAACAATTTCAATTTCGACAGCCAGTCAAACGCTCGTCATCCATCACAAAAAATGTGAATCTCCCTGTGAATTAACTCTTATATTAACAAGATCTTTGCATTCACGTAATCATTTCTTGTCTCTTTGCTCCCTTCAGATTCTAAAGTTCAATCCATACATTCGTCTTTCTTGCTCTCTATCTGATCATCCGGTTCTCATATTTACCTGTCTAACTCTAGCAATACTCTTTCGGTCCTTGAATACCATCATAACAAGCAAAACAGTGATGTGTAAAATGATTCTTACTTTCTCCCTCTGTGTCAAACACAAAAATGATTCTATTTAGCGACTCTTAAAACTCACGCAGAAAAAATATTCAAGACAATTAATAAACTTTATTTAATTCTTCTTTGCATTAAAATTCTTCTAAAACTTTATATAGAATCTTAAATTCTGAATCGAAATTTTGAACGCGAATAATATGTGACTCATTTACACAATTATTCTGAATATTCTAATTCTGGCTAACTAATCCTCAAAACCTTACAATAGTTATTTTAATTTATGTAAATAAATTTAAAAAGTATTTAGGTATACAAATATGATATTTTTTTATAGCAATGTATAAAAATGTGGAATAGCATCTACTGAATATAATTGAAAAGAGAAAAAATAAAATAAAACTGCGACCTAATTTATTTTAATACATATAAAAAGTATATAAGTATATAAATATGAAATTATTTTTAGAAGTGTGACTTTATACTTTTATTGTATAAAAATCATTTAAAGAAAATGGTTGAATGACATATACATGTGATAATTTATTTTATGCTTTGTATAGATATTAGGTTACTCTATTAGTAAGCATTTTCAGATTCTCTTTTTAAATCGGTCTGCATCAAAATACTATTTTGTTCGTTTCAACCCAGTAATATAATTGAAGAAATAACAGAGTAATACGAGCAGTCACTCGCAAATCCAAGGTATTACTTGCACGGGGAGCTCTCTGTTTTTTGTGTTTAATGTATTTTGTGGTCTAGATCTGTAAATTTAAATGCGTTCGAAAACTCTATTCAGCTTTTGTATATTAATTATGGGGATTGCAGACCATAGAAATTTTTTCAATCTTTACACTATGCATTACCATGTGCATAGAAAACTTTACAGGTCATTAAAAGTTTTGTTATTATCTCAAGAAGGTTGAAAACGGCTAAATCACCTTCATGGAAAATAAGCCCGCCTGGTAAAATGTAATTTACTGTCTTTAAATACTCGTCCTCATTTGTGCTTAACTCTAGTCAGCTTGGTGGGTATAATATAAATTCTCCCATCACTCCACCTGGTCCTTGGGTCCCATGCACCCTGAAGAAGTAATGTGTACGGCCCTATAGAGGGTGATGAGCTTGCGTGATTTAATGAATGTATACCCATTCTGACAATTAAACCAACCCTATGCAACATAGCGACCTAATGCTAAGAAAACAGAAAAAAATACATTGATTTTGAGATAAAATAATGTACGAAAACACGGACTTGAAACTTCAAACAAATAAAGCTTACTATATGTTTTTTCAGCTGTCTGGAAGGCATTTTCAAGATTAGCTATTGTTGAACAACTTTGGGTTGTGAATGAAAACATTATGAAATGTTGAACTATACCTATATGTGGCAAATTAGTATAAATGTTGCTAATACTTGCTTATTTCCTACGTTAAATTAAATTAAACACAAATAAGTACTTTTGAAGATAAATAAAATAAGACAGCCCGAGTTGTATGGATTAAAAATGTCCTGGATGTCAGTGAATTGTAAAACAAACCCAAAGAAAATGAATAATACGAAATAATACTCACAGCAAAGGAAAAATTGTTATAAAATTCTTAAATGCGCTGGGTTGAAATGAGCAAATAGTATATCGATGCAGACCAATTTAAAAGAGAATCTGGAAATGTGTACTAAATAGGGCAACCTAATATTTATACGAATCATAAAAAATAAATTATCATGCATTACAAAATTTAACCAATGGGATGATACTGCTATTTACCATCCTCCTGTTGAATCCTTGAACAAAAACTGAAGAAGCAATGGCAAGAACACACATTGATTAATATGTGTTAGACCTATGGATCAAGTGTCTGCGAAAAATATCTCATTTTATTACTTGTTGAGCTGAATTACGCTAGTATGAAAATAAAAGAGAGTGAAACGAAGAAAGAAGTGAAATTATTATAAAAATACTTGTCAATAAAAATGTTCAAATATTTGAATGAAAGTTAGTGAAGAATTAGAGAAATGTATACGCTGTTGAACCCTTAAATTAGAATGAAAAATTAAACCTTTGAAGCTGTAATCATTATAATACAGTATTAACAATTTTCTAAACAATAAAATGGATATGGAAACATTCTATATCCATTAGGAGCAAATTATAGGAGCATAAGCAAATGCTTGAATAGACAGTTTTCATGAATATTATTGAACATGTATGACGCACTTGAAGTGATATAAAACCTTGTAATATAGGTAATAAAGCTAAAAAGATTTTCCTTTATTTTCTTAAGTTTTGATATTAACTAATTTTATTTCTATATTTGTGATTTTATTCTAATCTCATTAACTCTGTTTTGTGCTTTGGCCTGTTTTAGGGGACAACATTGGGTATTTTTCCCTCTTGTTTATCTTGTGTGATAGTCCTGTTGTTGTGCCATTATTATTATTAACATTGTTTGGGGAAGCCAAACTCGGATCAAGTCCGGAAGCCAATCCCAGAGGCGGACCCAAAAAAGGGCTAAAGCCTAAGGGACTCAAATGCGAGGGAGGGAAAGTTATGCACTCGTGGGAGTATTGATGTTTGGGTGTAGGAATTTCTTTACTATATGACAGGTGTTTAGAATTGTGGCTTTCTGTAAAGTTTTGTATAAGTGTGGGTTTATTATTATTATTATTATTATTATTATTATTATTATTATTATTATT
>JAHWFO010034639.1:369395-435493 GCA_023313115.1 Rhysida immarginata
TTATTATTATTATTATTATTATTATTATTATTATTATTATTATTATTATTATTATTATTATCTATCTTCCTCCAGTATCTCAAACGAAAGTTCCGTAATTACGACAACCACCTTACACCATTACGTGACGTCCGACTCCAAAGAGATATGACCTTTCTACAGAAGATCATCAAAGGATCCATTAACACAGTCTTTGTACAAGGTCTCCATTTCTATGCTCCTATTCGCCGAAATAGGCAATCTGCTGCACTTTTCAAACCGCCACTTTATAAACATGCCCATGCTCAACGGTCATATTTTATCTTACTACCTTTTTAATTTATTTTATTTTGCTATGCCGTCTGTATTTTCTGCATAACACTGCATTGTTGCCCATGTTTTACAATTTTTTATTATAATTTAACTTATTATTTTAAATCAATTTGTAATCAATTGTACATTTTATTTTCAGTCAAATTATATTGCTCTGTTTGTTAGTGTTACTTATCTCTTTATTACCATTTTGGCAATTTGCACGATTTATTAATCTTTTGTTTTGTATACCTCTTACTGTTCTGTCTTGGCACATTGGTGCTGTTTGAACGGCAATAAACTTGAATTGAATTGAATTGTATTGAATTGAATTATTATTATTATTATTATTATTATTATTATTATTATTATTATTATTATTATTGCTCTTGACCTATAAGATCAGTGCCTCATTTAATGTGAAGCTGTGAGTAGAAAAAGAAAATAGAGTGATAGTGTGAAGAAAAAAGTGAAATTATTATAAAAATACTTTTTAATAAAAAATCTTCAAATATTTGCATGAACGTTAGTGAAGTTTTAGAGAAAACTGTATATGAGCTTGAACCCTTAAATTAAACTTTTGAAGTTGTAATCATTATAATATAGTATTAACAATTTTCTAAACAATAAAATGGGTATGAAATCATTCTAGGAGCATAAACAATTGTTTGTATTGACAGTTTTCATGAATATTAGCTGAAATTATTGAACATGTATGACGCACTTAAAAAAAGATATAAAACCTTGTAATATACACTATATGATCAAAAATATCCGGACACCCCTCACAGATCATCGATTGGCCCAATGTCACATGATAATGACTTGCACATCATTTAAATAGCTTCCCACACCTTCAGACACAACTCTGCTTGGACATTGGCAAGAATGGGTCATTCGGCAGAGCTCAGTGAGTTCCAACGTGGAACCATCGTTGGATGTCAAATATGCGGCAAGTCCGTGCGTGATATTTCCAGCCTTCTTCAGATACCCAAGTCAACAGTAGGCGATGTCATTATGAAATGGAAGACCCGGGGATCAACAACAGTTCAACAACGAACCGGTAGACCCAAGAAACTAACGGACAGAGACCGTCGAGTGCTTCTTCGTGTCACCCGCAGCAACCGGAAGTCCTCGGCGGAAAAAATTGCCACAGAGTTTCGAAACGCCTCTGCAAATGATGCCAGTACCATGACAATTCGTCGGGAACTGCACACGATGGGATTCCATGGCCGTGCTGCTGCCCACAAGCCCCACATCAGCAGGGTCAACGCCAAGCGATGTCTGCAGTGGTGCAAAGCCCACAGAAACTGGACAATGGACCAATGGAAACGTGTAATGTGGACAGACGAATCTCGCTACACACTCTGGCAATCCGATGGACGAGTTTGGGTTTGGCGCATACCTGGAGAACGCTTCTTACCTGAGTGCACAGAGCCCACAGTCAAGTTCGGAGGAGGAGGAGTCATGGTGTGGGGCTCATTTTCATGGTACGGACTGGGCCAGCTCGTTCCTGTGCAAGGAATCATGAACTCCGACCGTTATCTGAATGTTTTGGAAAACTGTGCACTTCCAACGTTGTGGCAATATTTCGGAAACGGGCCATTTCTCTACCAACACGACAATGCTCAGTGCCACAAAGCGAGGCGTGTACAGCAGTGGTTTGCGGACTCAGGGATCGAAGAAATGGGTTGGCCGGCACAAAGTCCCGACCTCAATCCTATAGAGAGTCTGTGGGATGAATTGGAAAGACGCTTGCGGGCCAGATCACATCGGCCAACTTCTGTACCTGAACTGATTCTCGCTCTTCGGGAGGAATGGAGGAACATTCCGGAAAGTACCTACCAACATTTGGTGGAAAGTCTTCCCCGAAGGGTGGAAGCTGTGATTCGGGCAAAGGGATGTGCAACGCCCTATTGATTTCCATGAAATCGTGGCTAGAGCGCAAACGTGCATGTGTCCGGATATTTATGATCATATCGTGTATATATAATACCTATAAGAGCAATGCCTTGTTTAATGTGAAGCTGCATCTTGAACATTGTACAAGAAAAGTAAAAGTTATTTTGAGAACCCTGTTGATAGGTTATTCTATACACCAATTATTAAATTAAATAAACTGCGTTTCTTAATATCTGCAATGCCTGGCTCCTTAGTTACAGTTTGTTGTGGTAAAATAAGTCATTTAAAATGTAAATAAATTTTCAAATATTATTCTTGAGGTGTGTGTAAGATAGTGACATTTAAACTATGATGTCAAATTAAATTTGTGATTTGACAAAAACACTGTTAAGACAAAAGGTCAAAGCCTGGGTTGTAATGAAAGAGTTACATTGTAAATGCAACATACCCCTTGTTGAATGTATCATAATCATAGAAGGGAAGTAGTGAAACTCCGTAGTTCCCCCGCATGATGGTGCCACTGCTGTTTTGGCTCCAAGCTTATTTTCCTGATAACTTTTATTTACCAAATGATAAATTCTAAAATGAATGACAACATATCAAAAATAAAATTTCAATTGTGCATTTATTACACTTTATTACCTTTGATTATTAATAATTTTAAAACATAATTATTCTCTTAAAAATAAATAACAGTTCAAGTATAAACAGAGAAAGAGTTCAAATATTAAGACAGCAATTTTGCAAATTTTTTATGTGTTTTACTTTTCACTGCATTACAAACATCTCTCCTCAATTATCTAGCCAGAAAATAAAAACTAGTCTTGAAATAATACAAAATATAGGGTGAACAAAATACAGTCGCTAAACACTTAAATTATCGTGGCCACTCCTTACAGGACGTTAGCCTTTATATTCTTCAGAACAACTTCCATAACAAAAAAGAAAGAAAGCAATTCGAGTCCTTTTCTCATGAAATTCATTTCCCAAAGGCACCATTCTTTCATTACCTTTCCCCCACTCCCTCTCCCTCCAACTATTGTCTAATTTGTCAAGGGGCTTTCTACAGCCCCTTTCAGTGTCTTTGGCTTTCTCTCCCCCTTCCCTCACCCCTCTAAAGGCCCCTGTTTATAAGACATCTTCTAAGCCCCTATTATCACTTTCACTCTATCCAAAACGTAAGTTTTTTTTACAGAATCTAACCACGCTATGTTCACTTATTTTCAATAAATTAATTATAAATTTAAAGAAACATTTTGTGTACCATAATCATGATATGAGAGCACTATGACTATGCATTTATTTGATTTTTTTAATTCAATTTATTTTTAAAAAAATACTTACTTTCATTAACAATTTATTTAACTACATAACAAAGAAAAAATAAATAATATTTGTTCTACAATATCTTTTAAATCAAATTAAATAAACGACCCAAACTGCAAAACAATTTCTGCGATTGGAGCCAAATCTGCTGCAGCGCCACAGTTTCACAAAACTGCTGTGGAGACAATTTCGAGTGACTGCACACTTTTAAATCTTCAGTAATAAAAAATTATTTTCTTCTATGTCAGTGTAAAAGCATAAGGAATGTATGAAAGCAGCTAATTTAAATAACGAATGAGTTATTCTATTATAAATGAGTTGGAATGTTTTAATAGTCGAATACTGTGTCAAAACACAAACGCGACTTATGTACCAATACGACAAAATCAAACAAGAGGCAGACTAACACCTATTATCTCATATTTTCTTTAGTTCTTTATAAATAATTAATAATGTGTAATTAATAATTGGAACGATCTGTATTTTGCCTCTTTAATCACTGTATAGTTTTGTCTTGCAATGGTGTAAAATCCCGGTAAACTCTCTTCATAGACTAGAAGAAATTGTTGAAAATTTTTTACTATGAAAATTCAGAAAAACGAATTATAACCAGTTGTAATTTTGTGAAATTTTCAACAGTCATCGTGTATGCTAAACCATTTGAAGGCTCAAAGTTGAAATCAGTGCAAAATATATTATATGATAAATAAAAATACAAATGATGATAATTACAAAACAATACCCTTTATGAATATAGCCCTAAAAATTGTAAAAATAATGTTATCTTTAATGAATAACAAACCACTGTTAAATTAAAACAGTAAAAAGACAGAAAAGTAATAAAAAGTTAGCAAACAAGCATTGGTAAAGAATTTTAGAAGAAAGGACGAGACACAAAAACCCTGGAATAAAATAGATAATAGTTAATAAATAAAAATGAAAAATAAAATAATAATTAACAAATAACAAAATAATAGTAAAAATAAGTAAAATCAAAATGAAACTATAAAATCAAATAAAAAAAAATCATAACTTCAGGATAATTCTCTAATATTCTATTTTACTTATTTTTACTATTATTTTGTTATTTGTTAATTATTATTTTATTTTTCATTTGTATTTATTAACTATTATCTAAAGAATTTTAGAAAATATAAAACGAAACAAGTGTATAAGTCATAAAAAGAGTGGTAGGGGTAAAAATGATATCAAATAACGGACATATGAAGGCAGAGACAAGGAATAATGAGCCTAGGGTAAATGTTATGTTCATGTGTGAGTCATTAATTTTTAAATATAAAAATTTTAAAACTATGAATATTTATAAATGGATAGCTATTTTTATAAAAATTTAAACATAAGTTTTAATCTGTTGGAATGACATAAGCAGGCCTGACTGACTCAGATGTGATGAAACATGTGAAGTGATAATATGTATTTAAACTTCCTTGATGCTCAAAGAGATTAGAAAAAGTAGTATAGTCAGCCCCCATGAAAACAGAATTTGTAAAATATTCAACATCCCCATGGTTGGTAAACCATTTGAAGGAACTAAGTCGAAATTAATACAAAATATGTGTATATGTCTAATAATAATCACAATACACTTTATGAACAGACACGAAAAAAATTGTAAAAATAATGTTAACCTTAATGAATGATAAAACAGCGTTAAAATTAAATACATTAAAAAGAAGTTAGAAAAACGAGCATTGGAAAAAGAATAAAAAACCAATCCAGTATCTTAAGTTGTGAAAAGAGGAATAGGGATGAAAATGACAAAATAAGTCACATCTGCTAGTCAGAGGGATGAACTCTGCAGGGGTAAAAGAATGCCAGTGCGTGGGAAGCAGCTGGGATCAGCTAGACAACCCCTTAGAGTCTTTAGTAAGTGGCTGAGCATTAGACAGTGAGCAGCATCCAGCAAAGTCTTCAACACGAATATACCTTCAACAAGTAACGAGAAAAGTAGGTACTTGAACTATTTTAGAAATTATTAGAGAATTAGTAAAATTGTATTGAGTAGCCAACTAATTGAAGTTTATTATAAATAAATATTTTAAAGTAAAGTAGTCAACTTAATTGGAGTTTATTTATATAAAATATATATATTTAAACTAGAAGCGAACGCACCCATTTGTATAATCCGAAAATAACCCATTGTTAGATAACCCATTGTTATTACAGGAATAATTGCCGAAACTGTGGATACCAACGTATAAAAAATGGAACAAAAGAAAACACTAATCCACATCAATTCTTTTATTTCCACAGACGCGCATTTCGGATTTCACAAATCCTTCATCGGATTTCATTCACTCACTGATGGAGGATTTGTGAAATCCGAAATGCGCATCTGAGGAAATAAAAAGAATTGATGTGGATTAGTGTTTTCTTTAACCCATTGTTAGATTTTTTCTTTGTTGTGACAAAATCCACCGTCGCTGATTTTATATAAATGATTTATTTATAAAACTAATATATATATATTTAAAGTAGTAGGAGTTGCTGCGTTAATTATGTGAGTAGTTGAGAAAAAACAATTTCAAATGTATGCTTATATTATCTCATTTTAAATCGGTCTTGAATGCCTTCGATATGAGCTGTGTATAAATCCTTGTAAAAAAGAAAATAACGCTTGCGTATGTAAATAATATCTGTTAATGGAAAAAGATGCTATAGTTGAACTAAATTGAAGTGTACCATAAATTATTACCAACAAAAAATGAAATTAATATATCTGATGAAGATTGGTATTGAGTGAATGTAAACTTAATATATATTCTAAGATTAAGCGCATTGTTAATTAGCTACTTGAGTGGAGTATTAAGAAATAAACAGTTAATGATTCACTGTAATTAATAAATCAATTTTTTTAGTAATTATAGAAAAATAATAGTGCTATAACGTCAGATAACCGACACATTTAGTAGTAACATGAAACTTGAGGTTTAACTCAGAAAGAGCTGACGAGTCAAAATTAGATCATTTAGCACTAGAATGAGGAGACTAAATAGCATGAAGATAAAAAAAAGTTGAAATGTAAATTTAACCAAAAGAGCAACACAGTGTGAGAAAGAGCAAGAGAGAGAAAAAGAAAATAATGAGTTGGAAACACATTTTAAAAGTGAGTCTAAAATGTGCAAGAGTAATAATTGAATAAGAATTTCAGTATTAGTACATACAGATATAAACTGAATGTATATTTTATGTGTTTGGACTTCGTGAATTATTTTCAATGAATTTTATCTATTAGATAACGAAAATGAAAGAACTTGGTAGTAAAATGAAGTCATTTGAGAAATTAAAAATCTGTATGAATTAATTTATTCTTTTTATTGTCTACATTTTTAAGAATAAGGACTCATGACATATGTGTGACCTGGACAAGCCCAGCCCAAGAAACAAGTTGTAATATTTTGTAATAATAGATAAAATTTAAAAATAAAAATAAGTGTAATGGTAAGGTAAAATAAAGAATGACTATAACTTGTACTTCGTGTCAAGACATATTTTTTAACACGTAATGACATTTGATTTAATCTTTAATTACTTTAATATGAATTAAATTTGGATTAACTTAATATTTAATAAGTCTGGAATTGGTAATATGTTATATTGAATAATTTTGGAATTGGTAATAATTTAAAATGAAAAAAACTTGGCTTAAAATTAACGTAATTATGAATAAATCTGGAATCCACAATAACTTAATATCGAATAATTTTGGAGTTGACAATAAATTATTTTGACCTTGAATCAATAATGATAATTAGGAAGAAGCAAAAAAATTCAGGTAAGTTTGAACACAATAGAAAATTAGTAATTAGGTAAAAACAAATGTGATGGACCAAAACATTTGCCATCAACTGTTTTTATGGAAGATGAGTTAACTGTTTTAAACCTAAAACCACTTCGGCAGTGAACCCAATTCCTATTAAAAAACCGTAAAAAATCAATAAAATCAATGTAAAAAACCATTAAAATCGATGAAAATGTGGAAAGCAACACCTGATCACCTGTAAACCCTTTGGATACCTGTAATGTAATACCTGGGTATTTTGCAGTTTACCTGGCAGGTAATTCATCAAAAATCAACCCATACCTATAAAAATTAATAAACCGATGGCAAAAATCAATGAAACCCTATCAAAAATTAATAAATCGATGGAAATTCAATTGAAAAGGTTGCACATGCCTCCCCCCTTCACGCCCCGAGTGGGACTATACTACTACTGGCATCCTTGGAGAGGTCCATCTATTGTGAGTCTATAATATTTTTTTTCAATTTTACATTAAGATTTTTTACTGTATTATTCCTAAATGTTTTCATGTGTTTTTTTAAGATATTGCAAAATTTAATCAAAATTATTCATAATGAGCATAAAATGACGATGCAGTGATAGGCCATAAATAAGGCAGTGTCTATTGAGGAGAAAAAGGAGTCAAACATCCAGACGACTAGCAAAACCTTACGTGCCTGGAAAGAGAAAGATCGAGTATTGGTCAGAGAAACTCTGGAGCTAAAATAGAAAAATCTATACGGGCATTCGAAACATCTGAACAAAATGGAGTTTCCAATACAGCAAGAGGGTATAAGAGCTTCTACGTCAAGGGCAAGAAAAACTTGGGTCCAAAGTATCTAGTGATGTTCCCTAGTAGTGAAGATGGATATCAAGAGGTAAATAAAGTCCCGCTATATCACCAAGATTTCCTGTTTTTCGTATTTTTCTTAGAATGGATAGTCCCTTTGCTCTGTGTTGTATTGATTGGGTTATTATTTAACTGATTTGGAGTTATAATTTAACTTCTGGAGATTGTTCTGCTTACCTGCAAATATAATTATCCCGGGCAATGGCAGGTCCTCTGCAAATTATATATAAAAATGAATGTTTGTTTGTTTATTTTTACCATACATATTTCTATACATTGCGTTGAAACTTTGCTCACTAGGTCTTCAAAGCAAGGGGAAGGTCACTGTCTGCCTGAGATTTCTCAAAAAAGTTTGTTTTTTCTCCGACAAAATTCCAATTTCTGGTGGTCGCTGACTCTTGCCGTCATCCTTGAAGCCAATTAGGAAAACTCGCCTTCAAGTGTCGACATAGGCCAGAAGTAAGTGTAGGAGATGTAAAAAAATTTTTTTCATGAACTTTGCTTCTTTTTGTTTTTCTAATAGCGAATTCCAGTCAGCACTCTAGGGGAAAGTAAGAGTAGCCTAAATCACCTACCTCCTCTTTATGAGAGGAAGCAAAATTGCTTGTCAAGTTGAACAATCACATTGCTCCAGAAGAGAGTCATAGGGACGACGAGTTTAGAATGAGTTTCAATTTCAATTAGTAATGTTCGATTTCAAAATCTCACTATATTCCCAGAATACCGATAAAAGTTTCAATTTTCAGTCTTTTACACTTCCGTTGAATCATGGAAAGTAGCAAAGGAAGAGCATTGCACTTCCTTTCATCTTCATCTTCTGTACTAGCCAAAAAGAGCATTACACTTCCTTTCATCTTCATCTTCTGTACTACACAACCCGAGCTGGAGTAGCTGGAGTACTCAAAAAGCTGCAAGCAGTGAGTGGAACGTCTTGGAGCAAATGGAGCAAAAAAAGAGTGCTCTAGGACAACGAGTGGAATTCGCCATAATTCGCAATTCTTCGAACATGGTTTCACTTTCACTTTCGTCATGAACATCTTTCAGATTCCTTTTGCCATTTCAGTTATGTCTTCTTGCGTTATGTTCTCAGCGCAAGAGGAAGGCCACTGACGGAAATGGCAACTTAGGTTTTTGGGTTTCTGGAAACTGTGTGCAATGCAATGGCTAAATACGGAATGGAAGTGAAAAATTCACCCATTAATTTTAAAACTCATCTTCAAAACATAATTTTTTTTCGCCAACAGAAGGTGTCACATTCTAAATGAGACAATCTTCTTTTTGGAGTCCAGCAGAAAAACACAGCATGGCTCGAGCATTTTTCAGAATGAAATTTTGCATTTGAAAAAGTGAATAACCAGTCAAAATGAACACTTGAAAAAGCTAAGCAGCTCGCGACATATACTGACCCTTACTTGTCTCAGGTGCAACATGGATTTCGTCCTAAGAGATCCACGCAAACGAATTTAGCCACTTTTTTATTAAATTATATCACTCATAATATTGATGGTAGATCGCAGGTTGACGTACTATATCTTGACTTCTCAAAGGCTTTTGACAGTGTTAACATCAAGCTTTTGATAGACAGGCTAAGTTTTAAAAATCTCTCGATTTTCATAATAAAATGGTTCCAATCGTTGTTGTTGGGTAGAAGCTTTAGACTAAGACATCAGGATCCTAGAGGCACTGTTTATCCAATTAAAAATGGGGTGCCACAGGCGTCTCCTTTGGGCCCCCTCCTTTTTAACATCTTTATAGCGGATCTCCCTGCTGCCATGGAGAATTTTATCATCAGAATATGCTCTATGCTGATGATATTAAGCTGTGACTCCTGTGATTGACAGATTTTGACTGTGAGCTATTTCAGCGCAGCCTATCTGCTGTCTTGCAATGGGCTAACAGTAATGGCTTAGTACTCAACGTATTGAAATCTTTTATTGTATCTTTCAGTCGCAAAACTGCCCCATTTATTTTTGATTATTACATAAAGGATGGTCCTCTAAGTCGGAAGAATGGGGTGAAAGATTTGGTGGTTATGTTTGCAGCAAATTGTTCGTGTTTGAGCCATATGGAGTTACTTAATAGTGATATCTCTCGGAGACTGGGAATCATTAAACGTCTTACACATTTTTTTAGTGACATTAGGATTTTTATTTAAGGCTTTTGTTATACCAAAATTACTATATTGCGCCTGGATTTGGTTCGGAGGCTGAATGCAAGCATTAGCCTATATTCAATGCAAACTGCTCAATTATAAAAAGTTTATTCAGGAAAGAATTAAGCTTCAGGTATACACTATGATATGAGGAACGTGTTTGATATCAATATCATCATTAAACGTTGTCTCTTTAACATCTTACTAAACCTATTTCATGAGAGGATGAGTGTTCCAGCCATTCTTGATGATTTTCATTTTAATGATATATAAAAACGCGCAAAGGATTCATCTTTAGAGATACAACTGGAGGACGAATCTAAGAGATGTGGACCCTATAGCGAAGCTCATTAAAAATTTTACGGAAAATTTTATACACACAAACCTTGAAGAGTTGAAAGAAAAACATTTTCCTTTATTTGATTGAAGTGTTCTTACTTTGTCTTTTTTTCTTTTTATTGTTTCTTTTAATTTTTTTTTATTGTTATGTGTACTTCGGTGGTGGTAATTTTTTGATTGTAGTTTTAGTTTAAGTATTGTCTATTAACCCCTTTGTCAGGCAACCTGGGATGTTTCCCTCCAGATTATCCAGTAGAGTCTTCCCTGGTGTTGTCAAATTATTATTATTATTATTATTATTATTATTTTTATCATTATTATTAATATTATTATTATTAATAATTATAATATAATTATTATTATTGTTATCTTTTCCTTGTTGTTTAATATTATGGAATTACTTTTTTTGTTATCTGACTTGCTTTTTTTGGCTTTGACTTTACTTTTTTTACCATTAGTTTTATTTTCTTTTTATTAGTTCACTTTATATGTATTTTCATCATTAACCACGTTTTGGGCTTCGGCCTGTTGGGGGGCAACATAGGGCTTCACCCTCCGGTTTATCTGGTGGACTGCTCCTTATTGTTGTTACATTATAATTAATTAATTAATTAATTATTATTATTATTATTATTATTATTATTATTATTAATATTATTAAAGTCGATCAAAGCGAACACTTGTTCCTTTTCCACTTCTATTATCAGCATTGACGTCGTCGGCATCGAAGTTGTCACCTGGTGTTTCTCTGTTGGTAGTTGCAGTTTACGCATCTTAACCGTGTATATTTCTCCATCCCTACATATGCGAGATTTCGAAGTTTTTCTAGAAGAGCTCTCAGATTTTATCTTGCATTCTTCTTCTGTCTTTATTATACTTGGTGATTTTAATTATTCAGACTTTAGGGACTACTCCAATGAATCTTTCTATCCTAAACATAGAAAGCTTCTTACTAACTGCTGGGCCAGTGAATTGGACTTTGTTAATCACAATTGTGTTCAAAACAAATTCGGCGATAATCTCGATAAAGTTTTTACTAATCTCGAATTACTCTATCTGTCAGTAATTCCGACTGTGTACTTGTTGGCGCTGATGATTATCACCCTCCCTTGTCGGTTGTCTTTTCTAACACGTTACAGGAATACCCTAAACCCAGAGACTCGCTCTTTAATTTTGGTAAGGGCGATTATCAGCGCCTCTATCATATTGCCGCCAATAAAAACTGGGAGCAGGCTCTGAGATCTACTGATGTGAATGAAATCTGGACTACCATTACTGATGGTTTAACGGATGCTATTAGTGAATCAGTTCCTCTCTTTAATAATACTAGGGGTAGGAGGCAAAAATAGAAGATCATCGCCAACTTTTCCTATTTGGACTTCTACTCAAACTAGATCTAATTGGATATTAAAACAAACGTTGCACAAAAGATTTAAATTTTCCAAAAATAGCGACGATTATCTTAAATTTGTGTCAGCTAGACGTAATTTTAAAAAGGGCTGGGACAATGATCGGAAAACCTATTTTAATAATCTCGAATCTCAGATAAAGCACAGGCCGACGTCTTTCTGGGATATTTCCAGAAAGTTTTTAAATGTTAAAAAATCTAATATCGGTTTTCCCGATGAAGACACGCTTAATGAGCTTGGTCGTTCTTTTGCGTCCACCATGAACGATGTCGCCAGCTTACCTGTGGACGCCAACTTGCTCAACGATTGTTGGAGTGAGATTAATAACAATTTCTCTTTCCAACCGTTCTCTGCACAGTAAGTGGTTGATCGTTCGCATAAAGTGTCTGCTTCAAAGGCCTGTATTGTAACAAACATCCAAGATTATGTTTTTAAAGGTTGTCTTACTGCAATTATTTCACTATTGCTTCATCTGTTTAATGTCTCCTTGAGCTCGGGATGTTATCCGGACGCCTGAAAACAAGTTCTTATTCATCCTATACCCAAGAAATCAAGTGTCAAAGCTAAAAAGATGTATAGGCCTATTACGTTGTTGCTGTTTCCTGCAAAACTCTAGGAAAAACTTGTTGCAGATCAACAATCTCTTCATGTTGAACCCATTCTTGCTTCTACACAGCATGGCTTCAGACCAAAGAGATCCACGCAATCCAACTTAGCGACTTTCATGCATTATCTCACTTTATATGTTGATAATAGGAAGCAGGTTGACGCCTTATTTCTGGACTTCTCTAAGGCATTTGATCGAGTTAATATTCAACTACTGCTTGATAAGCTGAAGTACGTAGGCCTTTCAACTACAGCAATCTCCTGTTTAACTTTATGTTGTTGGGGAGAAAGTTTAGAATTAGATTCCAAAGTCCTTTAAGTCCAGCTTATCCTATTATGAGTGGCGTCCTGCAGGGTTCTCCCTCAGGCCCGCTACTTTTTAATATCTTTATAGCAGACCTTTCGTACGTATTAGAACATTCTCCAACTCAAATTCTTTTGTATGCAGACGATATTAAATTATTTTCTGTTGTCGAAGATTGGATTGCTTGCTCGTTTTTGCAAGAATCTTTGTCAGTGGTTTTGTCATGGTCGGTCAATAATGGGCTTGATCTTAATGCTCAAAAATCGTTTGTTATTTCTTTTCATCGTAAGACAGCCCCGTTTCTGTTTGACTATGACATAGCTGCAAAACAATTATCTAGAGTTACTAGCATTAAAGATCTGGGGGTTATTCTCACTGATAGCTTTTCTTTCCTTAATCATATTGAACAGATGCATTTGGATATCTCGTGCTGCTTAGGCTTAATTAAGCGTAATATTCATTTTTTTACTGATATCAGAACACTGTTTTAATTATTCAAAACTTTTGTCATCTCTAAACTTCTTTATTGTGCTTGGAGCTGGTATGGCGGCAATCTGCAAGCTATTTGTCACGGAATTCCGTCGCCAACACTAAAGCGTTTTCCCTCTCGGGTTTTCTATTCGTCTGAGAGGAGGAAGGAGCGACGTAAAACCCGTCGTGACGTTCGTCAAGAGCATCGTCATCGGGAGAGGACGAATAGGAGCTCGAGAGGCGATTTTAAAAGACACGACGGAGGAGATCGACAAGAGGAATTTCTGAAGAGACACGCTACAAGGAGCACACGAGCGAAGGACCCATGGAGAGCAGTAAACACCATTTCAAAGATTGAAAGGAAATTATCGTCCGGGAGCCTTGAGCGGGGACGCGCTCGAGCAACGGCGGCAACGACGACGAGAGACAGGGACGACGAGCAACGTGCGTCGTCAGACGCGGCGGCTGAAGCGACCTCCGCTATACCGAAGTCGTCGGCGAGGGAACCTGGTAGCCGAAGTGCCGAGCTTCTGGAGCCAGCCGGAACCATCCGTATTGCTAGGCTTCCACGACGGACGACATCGACAGGCATCATATTCATGGTAAGTGCGAGTCTTTATGCGAGCTCGTACGCTCAGCAGTTTTGTGCCATTTTCCCGGAGCTTCGCTACTACGAACTCCGCTACTACGCCGTAGTACAAGGTTTATGGCCGTGTGGTTTAACTGCGTTCTTCAGGGACGATATGGGCTTCGTGCTCGTGCTTAGAAAACGGTAATGTTTTCTAAGTTGTGTCTTTGAAATTGACTATTTCTTATCCTGGTTCTCGTCATCCGTCTTAGGCAACGGGTTTAGTGCGAAGGAATGTTGCAATTGATTTAGTAAAATTAATGTGATAATTTGTGACATTTTTATTTGTCTTTTAATTAGTGTTTGCCTTTCGCCAACCCGGTCTGTTTTCGGAACTGTGTGCCTATCTAAATACACTTCCTGAATTTTGACTTTGAGAATTTAATTATACCGAACGTGTCTCTACTTTTTGGGTGTTCTACCGAACTGAGACATTAATTATTTTATTTATTTTCTATTGGACCGTGACTTTATTTAGTTGTGAACTTTGAACTAAAATTTATTATTGCAGCTACGTCCTGTGTATTAATTGTTACTTAATTCTTGTTGGCTTAATTGCTGTATTTACTCACCTGACGCAAGGCGACGTCATTGATAATAGTTTATCCTATCTTTTGCTAACGGTGTGTTTGACTCATAATTTTTAGGATTAAGCGTTATCACGTTGTGTTCAGACCTTTTTAGAGGTTTAATGTTTGTGTGATAATTATTGCATCAATTGTGTTTATTCTCTGTAAGAATCAAAACCTCGATTTTCGTGAT
Source organism: Rhysida immarginata (assembly GCA_023313115.1). NCBI lineage: Eukaryota > Metazoa > Arthropoda > Chilopoda > Scolopendromorpha > Scolopendridae > Rhysida > Rhysida immarginata. The sequence continues at coordinate 384,239 of JAHWFO010034639.1, forward strand.
TTGAAATGTAATGCAATTTACGTCAGGTAAAATCTTTATGATACGCCTAAGGTGTTAGAATTCTCCGAGCCTAAGAGGCTTGAATACTAATTGTATTTTTAGTAAGTTTTTGAAGTTATTAGCTTACTAGTTTCATTTAGGCTTAAGATTTTGTTTATCTATTCTCGTTTTTATTTTGTTTTTGATTTTATTTACAATAAACATGTATGTTTCTTGTTAAACGCCTTATGTTCATGAATGCTCTTTTACCACTGCGTGATTCCTCTCGCTAACACAATTTTATTCATGACACTATTTCCTTAATCCAGCGCAAACTTATCAGTTTTAAAAATTTTTAGTTAGAAATTTTAACTGTTCGGATCATTTTCACTTATTTAGGAATGCGTTCAATATTCACTTTTTAGTCAGTAGGTATCTTTTTAATACATTGCTCAGTATTTTTCATGATAACTTACGTGTCCCTTTTCTAGTTAAACATTTTAATTTCCAGAGTTTGACCAAAATACGGTGAGGATTCGTTATCAAACTTCCTCTGAAATGGAGGACTAACATATCAAATCTGAATCCAATAACGAAGCTTGTTAACAGCTATTTAAATAACCTTAATAATTTTGATCTAGTGACATTAAGGGGCATGCATTTCCCTTTATTTATTTAAATTTCTATGTTTCTCATCCCACCTGTTTGGTTCAGACCTGTTAACAGTCAGTTGGTTATAACTTCGTCAATTCGGGGTTTGACCACTCAGATTATCTGATTGGCCTTTATCCTTCGTTGTTGGCACTCATTTTCATTACTATCATTGATACTTTATTATTCTTATATTTTACTCTTGTTCTTCCCCGACTTAACTTATCGCTTTTTGTCTGAGTTTCTTTTGCGTTAATTTATGTGTATCATTTTTCTTTTTTTGTTCACTTTATATGTTTTCATTAACCCCGTTTTGGGCTTCAGCCTGTTGGGGGACAACATAGGGTTTCACCCTCTGGTTTATCCGGTGGTTACTAATAGAGTCATTTCCACGAAAAAAATTCTAAAATTAAAAGTATGCAAAATGATTTTTGTTTCTGGGTAGATTTCATTTTTGCCCACTGTGTGCCTGTGCCTTAACAATATCCGCGTTCAGCTTATTTCTTAATCATGCATAACCCACTGGGTTTATTTGGCTTCTATTTTTATCTTCTCCTCCGTGCTTCTTTCTCTTTCTTAAATGATTTTTTTTTATTACTTATTTATTTTATTTTTTTTTATTTTTAGGACATGGGAGAAGCGAGTCGCCATAAATATATCATTTTATCTGCTGTTGTTGTTACATTATTATTATTATTATTATTATTATTATTATTATTATTATATTCCACTGAATACAAATAATCGTGCCTATGAAATTTTTTTGAATGAATTTGCGGATTTTATCTCAATGTTTTCTCGGAATCTTCTCATTTTAGGAGATTTCAATTTTGATGATAGAAAGCAGTATACAAATAGTTAATTTAACGCTAAAGAGAGGAAGCGCCTTAACTGCTTTTGGGCATTAGAAATTGGAGCTAGCAACGAGAATTTTATAAATAATGCAGATGATCTTGCTCTAGAAAAGGGTTACTCTAATTTTCAGATAGATGTCAAAAGAAGTACTCTAAAATTTGTACTGGAAGATAAATATCACCCTGCCCTGATAATCTCTTCTGCTTGTACTGCATCTATTAAAGATGAGGGCCCAAAAGTGGAATTTGATTTTAAACACGGTGATTTTTTATCGTCATTTTATTTTCTTACCTCTCACAACTAGGATATTTTGTACTCACTTCACAATGTTAACAAAATGTGGGAGCATGTTACAACACTGACTAACTCTGCCATATTGAGATTTTATCCCTAAGAATAGGTATAACAAGTCGATGAAGAAAAAGCGTTTTCCAATCCGGTTTACTCCCAAGACCATTAGACTGTGGAAATTACAACTACATAGGAATTTTAAAAAGAGTAAAGATGATATGGACTGCGAGATGTTTAAACAGTGTTGAAGGCATGAAAAACTGCAGTTCAAAAATGACAGACAGACTTTGCACCTTGCGACTTTCACCACTTCCCAAAAAGAAAAGAGCACCTTAAGGGGCGTGAGTTGCATTCTGACAATGAGGTGAAACCTGCCGTTTGGTCCTGGTGTCGTCGACAACCCCGGAATTCCTCTCCGACAGGTTCACCCGACTATTCACGCGTTGGCGCAATGCGTGGAAAGGGATGAGGACTATGTCGAAAAGTGAAGAGTGCATTACATACAGGACAAATGTAAGTATCAGATACAAAAAGCATTTTGAAAATCGGTTAAAAAATAAAAAAGTTACAGCCATGGAGGCATTACTTTTCATTATGGCCTTGTAATATGTATTGAGTATAGTGCATATTAGATTCCTGTTTTTTTTGTTTTATTTACATGTATATGCCATAAATGTGGCTTAATCCCCTCTTGATATGATTTATTCAATTTAAAAGAATCCGTACAAGTATCTATTGCACATTAAAATTATTTTAAATATGTCAAATCACAGTTCTGAGATGTGTGTCCGGATAAATGACATTAAGTCAAGACCGTTCACCGTGGCTGTTGGACTCTGCCAAGGGTGCATACTGTCGCCCCTCTTGTTCAATATCTTTATGGACTGGATAGACAGGGGCAGTCGAGGCGATGAGCGTGTTTGTGTGGGTGACTGCCTGGTGGAGAGGTTGCTCTTTGCTGACGACCTTGCCCTCCTTGGGTCTTCTCGCACGAACCTTCAGCATGCACTAGACCGGTTTGCAGCCAAATGTGAAGAAGCTGGGATGAAGATTAGTGTGGCTAAAACTGAGGTTCTGGTCCTTTCAGGACAGCCTGCTCAGTGCACTCTCCATGTTAGGGGAGCCTCATTGAGACAGGCGGAGAAATTCAAGTATCTCGGGATTGCATTCACGAGTGATGAACGGTAGGAGAAAGAATTGGATGCTCGGATCGGTGCAGCAAGCTGTGTCAGACGCGAACTGTGGCGATCCGTGGTAACGAAACGCGAGCTGGGTAACAAAGCCAAGCTCTCCGTCTCCAAATCTATCTTTGTCCCCATTCTCACCTATGGTCATGAGGCTTGGGTAATGACCGAAAGAGTGCGATCGCGGGTACAAGCGGCTGAGATTTCTGAGAGGTGTGGCAGGTGTTACCCTATTAGATAGAGTGCACAGAAGCACAATAAGGGAGTCTTTAGGTGTTGAGCCGCTACATCTCCGCATTGAGAGATCTCAGTTGCGCTGGTATGGCCACGTGAATTAGATGCCGCAAACTGGTCTTCCTAGGCAGTTGTTATTTTCCAAGCCGGTGGGTAAGAGACCAAGGGGTCGGCCTAGAACCAGGTGGCTAGACTACATGGAGAATCTGGGTTCGAGTCGCTTGGGTATTATCAGGGAGGACATGCACCTGATGGCGGAAGATCGCGATCGCTGGAAATCCTCCATAGGGCTGCTGCCCCTGCGACTCTAACAGATAAGTGGGTTTGAAAAGTAAGTAAGTAAGAAATGTCAAAGCACTTACAGTAATTGAATAACTTGAACAGTCCATACCTGATATATTTACAAATTTCGTATTAATCCTTCATTGATTATTAATATATGATTATGAAACTTTTGGAAAAATAAGTACTAAATTCTTCACTGCTGCTTATTGTACAAGTCAGAAAGATATTTTTGAAAGTCACATATACTTAGGATTTGACTTATACTTAAGATTATAGACTTCTTACAAGTTTTTAGAACACCCAAAAACCCTAATGAGATGGAAAAATATCGATGAATGATAACCTCAATGCAACAATTAATATACAATTAAGTTCCATAATCCTCAGCAGATATTTTTCAACAGTCTAAAGGGGAGATGCTTTATAATAGGTTAATTAAAATAGGTTAATTTTAGGCTAGAGAAAGCGGAAGTTGAGATAGGTGCAGACATGCGCATTAACGATCAGTCATAACGATAATTATGTATAAAATTGATAAATAGAATGATTTTGCACCTTCAAATAACGTTTAATTTTCCATTTAAAAATAAGGAACATTTTCCTTGGAATGTTTATATTGAGTGACAAAAAACGCTTTTGTCACTGCATTTTCTTTACGGAGAAATAAATTCCTTTCAATGCGAGTATTGAACTTTTCACCACAGACATCAGGTTAAAAGCTAAAAATATACAAAAAAATTGCAGACACCTGCTAAAAAATCAAGTGCTAATCGTACGGGCATGAAAAATGCACCAGTTGAAAGAAAAAGCTTGAATACAAGTACGAATTTTATGGTCTGCTGATATCTATTAAAATATTTTTGTGAGAGCTGCTTAAATTCGTGTTCCCATGTTAAAGAATAGGGCCTTCAAGCTAAGTTGTCACAGAGGCCAACTTCCTAGATTTCTGGGCATGCATATACAAAAGACACCCTCACATAGACTAGATGCTGCCAACATTAGCAACATGGCAAAATCACCTGATAAATCATATCTCCTGTAGGATTGTTCCCACAACAAAGACGCCATTTCACCTATATTCACGTGGAAATAGTTATCCCCCTTCCCCCTATTCACCATCATCGTTCTAGCTTTTGGCCTAGTGACATTGCTATCACGGACACTACTGTGTGCAGCTGTGCCTTGGTGCTTGTAGATGCTTGGATATCCATTTCAGACTACCAGAGCTTATAACCTAGAACAGGGTTCTGTGTTTACCCCCAAACTTTGGACAAAGCTCGGTAAATTTTTAGGAGGCCAACTACACCACACGGCTGCATACCTCCCTCAGGCAAATGGACTCTGAAAACAGCTCTAAAAGCCCTATGCTCAACTCCAAATTGGACAGACCAACTCCAGTGGGTTTACACACGATGTCACAGGACCTTCCAGCATTCAGCTGTGGAAATTGTTTATGGTCAACCACTGGCAGTCCTGGTAGAATTTTTCCCAGCAGACCTGACGTCAAAGCGCATCCAAATAAAACACCTCAGGATGGTTGTGGAGAAGTTCACTACCTGCCATTCAAGTGACCAAAAATCGAGCTAATTGCATAGTTCCCAAGACTTAGCAACAAGCATGTTCGTGTTCCTATGGAAGGATTGTTACAAACCACCGTTGGATGATCCTACAAGGGACTTTTTGGATTTAGACTTCTATGTGGGAAGCAAAACGGATTGGATCTCATTTGATTGCCTCAATAGAGCATATTTTGAACCAGAAGATGAGATGGTTTTTTATGCACAGTCAGGATACCTATCGAAAACTTTGCCTACAAGGTAGAACTTAACAGGAGATCTGTATTATCTCATCAGATGAGGATGCTGCCTTCTTGTTGGCAACTACAATTGGCCAGTTAAGGTCAGAACGAACTAATTAGAGCTGTCAAGTGAAACAAGGGGGGTAGGTAGGTGTCATAAACAAGTTGTGCTCTACATTTCTGTTTTCAACAATGAAGTTTGTTGTAAAAAAATTACAAAAGAAATTATATGTTTAATTTGCATTTAAATGTTCTCCTTTGTCAGTTATTAGAAGAGCTGTGGCTATCTTTCGGAAATTAAGCTCAGTTCTTGTATCGACACCATCTGCATTTCTTGTTTCTATCTGTAACAATTTCTGTAGAAGTGAAATCATGTTTTTTGCAATAAACCCACATGTAAGGAGACATCGGTTAAAAGGGACATTGTCCTAGTGGAGCTTCACGCTAGAGTATACTCAAGTAGAGTTCTGGCTGCTTTTGCTGAACGTCCTTGCTTTGATTGCTCGTTGTTCGAATTTGCTTGTTCTCAAATTTAATGTACATTATAAAAAAGCAGAGGACCTCATACATATAGTCACATTAGCATTATTTTCTGAATCCCCAACGGACATGAAAAAAATCCTTTGAAAACCCGATTTATGACTGTTAGGGCTGTTTATGTTATTTATGCTGACAAACTTAAGGAAGTGTATGCTTGCAATTCATTTCGCAAAAGAAACAACGGCAGTACATGAATTTTACGAGAGCAAAAAACTTACTATGTTTATTCACCAAGTAGTACAATAAGAAGAGACAAAGAACAAGTAAAGACACACAGTGACAAAACAGAAAATTAGCAAAATACGTAAAAATCCTTAACAAAATAGTCCCTGCCTTGAAAGGCTTGACTTTCAAAACGTGGCAAAAAAGCAACAAAAAAAGTAAAGAACATTATCATTCGTTGGGTAGAAGTACGGATTGTGGCCACACGAGGGATGCCATTTCGGCCAAGTTTCCAATGGATAGGTGGTTGGAGATCCTCCTTGATGAGCACAAGGGAGTGTAGTTTCAAGGACAAGGAGGGTAGCTTTGAACGTGATCGAGGATCGTGGGATTGACAAATTTTAATCTCATCAGGGAATGAGTGGTTTTGAGAAAGTCTAACAAGAGTCAGAAAGGCATGCTCAATTTCAGAAGGTATCAGAAGACCATATATTCGGGCATCCTTAGGACATAGACAGTTGCTCTTGAAACGCAATATAAGAGCAAAGATGCGATTAAGATGATCAAAATCTGAGAATCTTGAAAATGGGAATGAAAAATATGCAGCAGTGGCAGATATTACATCTAACCTTTTTACTTCTGGAAGATCAAGTGGTATGGAAGGCGTTTGCAGAGTTGGCCATGAAGATTCTTCTAGAGAGAGCCATGGTGGTTCATGAAACCACAAGGCGGAATCCTTCAGCATAGTAGGAGAAATCCCTCTTGAGAGGATATCAGCAGGATTGTTGGATCTGGAGACATGGCTCCACACAGAATTCTTGGACAGTGTCTGGATCTCAGATAAACACTTGGTGACAAACGTGTGCAGACGATTTGGATGCATTTTCAACCAACCAAGTACAATAGTGGAGTCAGTCCAGAAGAAGCACTGATCAAACGTAATTTGGAGAGTGAGAGTGAGAGCACCACAAAGTTCTAGTTTGGGAATGGATATAGACTTCAGAAGAGCCACTTCAGGCTTTTGAACACAATAAATTTCAGAAAACAGCACCGTTTGATCAACACCGTCTTCTTTAATGATTCTAGAGTCCTCAGGAAAAGATTGTGCGCATTCAATACCCAATTCGTACAAACATCGAATTGCTAAGAAGCTAGCAGAAGCGGTACCATAAGTAACAGTGTTCAGATTATAGGTTTTGATGACATCATGTGGATCAGGTCACCATAAGATGCGCTGCAAAGATCTTTGAGATTCTTCAATCAAATCTTGGCGATACATCTTTTCTATATCAGCAGAGAAGGCGTAGACATGTTTGCGAAATCGGATTAGAACACTGAACAGATCCTGTTGAATGATAGGACCTACCAATTGTAAAGAGTTAAACGATTCACCAGATGTAGTGGGAGCAGAACCATTGAAAACGACACAAAGCTTTATGGTCATGTTATCTTCCTTGAGAACGCCATGGTGAGGTAAAAAGCAGGAAAACTCAGAAGGTGCAGGGTCGCAAACAGATATATGGCCTAAGTCTTCATATTCTGGCATGAACTGTGCATAACGCTGATGCAAGGCAGTGTTGAAAGCAAATTTTATTTCAAGATTTAGAAGAGGATTTTCAGCTATTTCGCATGAGTCACCTAATACTTCTGGAGCTTTATTAAGAGGAACACTGACAATAAATCGTCCACTAGAATCACACTTGTCTTCTTCCAAGGTGCGGAGCTTAGTGGTATCCATTTCTTCCATTTTCCAGAAATTTTCCAATTACTCTTGAATGCAAATAGAGCTGCGACTAAAGTTAAAACGAATGTCTTGGGCAGTAGTACAAGGAAACGAACCAGCTACAATCCATCCAAAATGAGAAGCTTGCAGAATGGGCATTCTGGGTCCAAGTGGAATGCGCCGAGTGAGAACAATTTGCTAGAATAAATTTACTCCAAGGGGAATGTCTGTTTCTCCAGGGACATTGAAGTGAAGATCAGCCATCTTTAGGCCATGAGGAATGTTTATTTTGGCAAGATCAATTGGTGTATTGGGCAGATGACGAGTAATCTGAGGAATGACCAAACATTGGGATTTCAGGCGATAATTGGAGACTCGGGAGTGCAAAAGAATTTCACAACGACAATGGACACTGGTAGTAGAATTGGTGATGCCCTGAAACTTGGATGTTGACTGGAGTAAGAGGTAGCTTGAGCTTCTTACACAGGAAAGAAGTTACAAATGAAGTGCTTTCACAATCAAGTACGGCTCATGCCTGATGAACTTGACTTTTATGATCAACAACATTCACAACAGCAGTGGGGAGAATAGCACATTGTTCAGAAGAGGACAACGCCGACAGGGTGACTGTATCATTTTCAACAACTGAGTTCTCAGATGTGGTTATGGGATCAGGATGTAGAAGAGTATAATGTCTAGTTTTGCACTTACTGCAGCTGTGCTGAAGTGACCTTTAGAAAGGAAATTTATTCAGCATCTTAAATTCTTCACTTTGGCAAAACGTTCTTGGACAGGCATAGATCTGAAAATGGAACAGGAGTATACATTGTGATCTTTATCGCAGATCGGACAAGAGGACGACGTCGAGACAAAACTTCTTGAAATGGTGCATCGCTCATTTGTGTGTTTAGCATGTCTTTTTTCTAGAGTTTCCAACAAAGAGGCCTTGTTTTCTAGAAATTTAATGTGATCATCGAAAGAAGTTGGTTCGAAGTAGCAGTCTTGTTTTCAAATTCCTTTAGAGTAGTGTTGTCTAATTTGGAGTTGGAACGATAGACATGGAATGCATCTCTGTCACCTTTTTTATTGAGATATTAGGAGAGATCAAATAAGGTGACATTAAACGAAGAGAAAAAAAGATTTTTTCCAGCTTGGAAGCAGCCAGACCCCGTCACCATTAATCGACGAGTCTCAAGAGCGAGCGGTAAGTGAAACTCGCGATTCACCGAACGACGATGCATTCAAATTAAGACGAAGAAGGATCGCCATAAAAAGGAGGGACGAGAAGGAGGAATTAGGTCCATGTCTCGATCTCCACCCGTTCGGAAAGTTTTATGCTTGTCCTCAAATCAAGGAAGAATTGCTGGCCATGAAGTCCCGAGTCAAAGTAGGGAAAATTCAATCTCCTCACTTAATCAATTTCTGGCTGAAGATATTAAGCAAGTCGACCCCAGCCCTATTCGTAGGCATAAGGATGATTGTACGCTGACTGAAGAGTTTCATCAGATACGGACTCAGACGTTTTCCCTCTCCAAGGCACGAGCAACGCAGTCGAAGCCACGCCGTCCCCTCCCCCATCACAACATAAGACGTTAAGCTCGCAATATCGGGAGGAAGAAATTCAGTGGGAAGCGATTAACGGAAGCTTTATGAAATTCCAGTATTCCCCTGCAACACTCAAGGCCAGTAAAAATAATATCAATATTAAGATTAATGATACATATAAGAAATTTTAGACATTAATCAAATTGGACAAATTCATTGATTTTAATCCCGGTGCATTGAGTGCGGCTCGCGCATCAGACTTTTGTGATTTGCCTCTTCTAGGAGTGACAGACCGTCAAGAGGGTGGCCAAATTTCTTCGGAGGCCTACTGTTTGCATCTCAACACTTCAGGAATAGAAAATTGCGCAGCTCAGAACACGTCAGGTCCTGAACCCAATTCTGAGTGCATGTCAATTTACAAAGAAGATCGCTACAGAGTTCTGACGGCCAGCCAAGGATCCACATCATCAGACGAACGAGCTTCAGATGCCGATGGTGAGGAACCATTCGCCTTGTCATCTGTCAGCCCTGGCCAGCGAGTCAACTCATCTCCAGTACCGCATATAAATTATTCGCGCTCGGAGGGGCCAAGGGACAGAAAGCGCACGTGCATCGTTTCTCTCACAGCTGGTAGTGTCAACGGGGCCCTAGTCGGCCTACTGTGCTTAGTAGGCTATGCAGCGTTGTATGCTTTCCCGTTCATTACGCCAAACCTTGCAAAGTCCCCGTTATCCAGTTACACGGTGCTCACCCCTACTTACCTACCAGCATCTCTACGTCTACCACCCATCAAGCATGCCTTAGGACTCAGAGGAAACCACTCATATCGGAGTTCGACCAATGTCATCGGCTTCAGCGCATCTCGACCCAGTCCAAGTATCAAATGCCATTGAACCAGTCCAAAGATTAGTTGTCATTAAATATTATGGAACTTTAATAATTTTATTTGGTCAAACTTCCAGTATTATTCAAATCAATATTTGGAATAGTTTGCACTTCCATCTGTTTCCTATTCAGGACTCAGAAGATTGTTTTATACAAATTTTTGATAGTTTCGAGCTAAACTTTTTCAAATTATCAATATTTGTCTCCCGTCCCTTTCCCCTCTGACCACAAGTAAATTCATAACTCTGCTAATTAAAAAGTTGTGACAATCTCTCTGATGCTCTTTATTGATCCAGAGATTGAAGATTTTTCTTGGCTGAGTCAATCAAGGAGCGTAGTCTAGCAGAGGATTCTTTAGAAATGGGCTCTAGATCGAAGATGGCATGTAGCAGTATTTTTCAATTGTCATAGCGATCATGAAGACTGTCCCAAGTAATAATGTAATTGTAACCAGTGAAGGTGAGATTCTTAACAACCTCTGCTGCTTTGCAAGCCAGCGAGGCACGCAGATAATGAAATTTTTGTATATTGCTGAGTTTGGTATTTTCATGAATAAGACTCGTAAATAAATCTTTAAAGTTCAGCCAGTCTTCAAACTTTCACTAAATTCTGGTAGTTTAATGGTAGGCAAATTAATTAAATTAGATGATGAATGAGAGTGGCGTGAACTGCGATGTGAAGTTGCCGAACTGGAGGGGGAGATTGGGCAAGGCATACTTCTACTTAATAAATGCTCAGCACTAGTAATGTTAAAGTACTTATCTTCAATTTCTGCAGATTCAGGGCCAATATCGTTTGTTTCATCTGCGTCGATCTCTAGTTGAATCTCACGAAACGAAGTGAGTAATGGTTTCGCGTTGAACAGGCTTTTCCGTAGCTGAACAGCATCGAAGTCATACAATGGTGCAGGATTTGCAGATGAAACTTCTCGAACATAAGATTCGAAACGAGTTAGCATAGCTTTGATGGGAGTGCGCTTACTTTTAGGATCCATTGTGTTTGATGAAGCTAGCAAGTTGAAGCAGGAGCAGATGCGTAGAGATAAGATAGCGGGATGGCGGGAAAACTACTAATGATGGCGGGAAATACGATCAGTGTTGAACAAACGACAGCATGGAATGGCGAGAAACAATAACAAAACACGAAGAACAATCAGTACACTGAAGTGGAGGAAAGAAACATCACGAAATCTTCTCAGTAAAAAACACACATTCAACAGTTCGAAGGACCAGGAGCAATCATCAACTGAGCTCATGAGAACAAAGCACTCGAGAGAAAAAACTTCGACAGTTGCAAATATAATCCAACTCGAAGGACCAATATGTTTATGTTATTTATGATGACAAACTTAAGGAAGTGTATGCTTGCGATTCATGAGCTCATGGAGTTGTATTTGGCGAAAGAAACGACGGCAGTACACGAATTGTACTAGAGCAAAAAACTTACTATGTTTATTCACTGAGTAGTACAATAAGAGGAGACAAAGAACAAGTAACGCCACACTGTAAAAAAACAGAAAATAAGCAAAATACGTAAAAGTCCTTAGCAGGGGCTATAGTTTCAGCATTAGTGGACTTGTGCTGCCAGTCATTAGCTAGATGCACAATGAGTCCGCGAAAATTTAATATTATTTAAGAAAAGGTGTAATCATATCAGCTCATTTAGCATTATAAATTATGTATAAACTAGGTTAATGGTTGTTTAAGAATATATTGTCCTGAATTCTTAGCTCAAATGTTCAATAGATTTGCTGAAAGATTTGTGAAAGATATTGATAGAATTCATGATGTATATATGTTACAGTTTTCTCCTATTTTGCCATAGATACTGTTTTCGGCAGGGACGTTATCTTCGGGGACCTTTTATCCAGGTCATATTCCTTTTCAATTTAACAAATTTTTTTCTGGTCCTAATAGACAATCTGTATAGACAATGTGAAGCAAATCTCATTTTAACGAAATTCCTCTTAGCAAAAAATTCATCACTTTAGCCACTGGGTTTCTGTTGAATTCCAAGAAAAATTGTTTTGAAAAGAAAACCAAATGGCTTTTCAAGGCTACATCTCACCCACCGAGGGTTATGTATTGTAGGTCCAATTTTTAATTACTTTCCTTTAACAGTTTCAAATAACAGTTACAGAATCAACTATAGCCTCCGCAGAGTTGTGATTGAAAACCGTGCATAGTGGAGAATTGCGCAGTCTTTGTAGCAAATTGGAATGAATTGTTAAATTAAATTAATTGGAAAATGGATCTTTGGAAAAATTTTTCACGCCATACCTGCGATAGTAATATTTAATTAGAGAAAAATAGTAAGAAAATTTCACGGCCTGGACTCGAACCATACGGGAAGAATTACAGATAGTTTAATAGCACAGATTACCTACGGGCAGAATAGTTTACGACTCTCACATGATGGCAAAATTGTGCACTTTCTCCAAGTCTATGGAAAAAGGTGATTATGAAGAGTAATATTGCAGCCTAATACGACGATCCATCACTCAGATGTCATTTTTAACTAAACAAACTTAAAAGTTTTTTTTATCATGTTATCCAGTTATGACTGATGGTATCACTCATGCAAAGTTTTAAATAAAGCAAGATATCTATGCGAGCACATTTTCTTCAGAAATTTATCGTTAGCCATATCCCAGTAAAAGTGTCATTGAAAAATTTGTAGTCAAAAATTGGTGTGACAGGGTAGGACAAAATTCCTGCTGGTGAATACCCCCTGTCACACCAATCAGGAGATCCAGATGACCACCAATCGGCTTTGGAACTGCGCATGCACCAAAGCAAAACAAAAGCACGAAGTTCGCCCTTTCAGCCCCGTGGCGAGAATAGTTCTCCCCACCTGGCATTGGCGATGGAAATTAAGAAGCATCTTAGGCGGGATGATGAGAGAATAAGAAAAAGAGCAAGTAAGAAGAAAATGGCTGACAATTAAATGATGAAAAGGATAAAGCAAGACAGTGGAGCAGCCACACGAAATGAAAGAGCTTAGAGCATACTCCCTTCTTGTCCAACTCTGCAAATGTTGTTTTGGTGACATTAAGCAAATAGGTTTGAGAGGCTTCGAAAATTTTAGTGGACAGAAGCGCCAGTTGTCTTAAAGTAGTGAAATACAACGTGGTTGCTGCTGCACCTGTCGTATATTATTGTACGAGCTGTAAAACCTCGGGAAATTCGTTGAAGATTTGCAGAACCCTCCTTTCAGTAGGCGACAAAAGCTGATTTTTTTCGCTTCAGTCTCTGTTGTCAGCAGGAGGTTGATGGGTTGGAAAAAATCGTCGTTCTGATATCTCTGTGCACGTCCACAAGTACTGTATAATGCGCCAAGAAATCGGTTCTGACGATGATAAACTTTCATTGGCCTGTGAAATTTATAACCATGTTTCATTCAACTTACAAGTATATTCAGCAGTGTTTGCAGCTACAAGCTGCACCAAGTTGTGTGCAATCACGACCTGTTTTTCATTGTTGGTATCAGGGCAAATGGAATGGAACGCACTTGTATCTAACAGGAGTCGCAATTTAGTGATACTTCATTAGATGGTCTGTCAGGGGCTTTAATGGTTCGCCTACCTCAGCTGTTCGAAATAATGATGAAAAATAGGAAAGAAAATTCCGCAGCCCGGGATCGAACCAGGAACCTTTGGCTCGGACCGCCAACGCGCTAACCAATTGCGCCACTGCGGCCATGAAAGCATTTTCATCATTAGTGATACTGTCTTGCTTTCTTGTATGTAAAATACTTTTTTAGAATAATCGATGCTATTAGCCTCTATAGCTTGCTGTGTCATTGTACAAGGACAGTGTTGGCAATACTTCCTCAGCGCGGCCAAATTTCGCGTTTTTTTGCCCGTCATTTTCATCTCTTGATGCACGTTTGTGCCGAATGATTCCTGATAACTGGAGAAACTGGAATGTGTGATGTATCCACGGCCTGGCTTTTTCTCTTGTATGGGCCTGTAGCGCGGCACTCTTATGGCAGCTATGTGATCACTGTTTTTGTTAGAGTCCTGTTAAGGTGCCGAGAAGATACTTGTTTTGCATTTGGCTATGCGATGGGCCTGCACTAAAGCGTCAGCTTTTTTTTTTAACAGGTCGTCAACGAAGGTTTCTTTGATAACAATAACAGGAAACCACTGATCCATATAAAACTTTTAATCGGACGTATGCGCATTTCGGCAGCCACGCTGCCTTCTTCAGCGTACACAAGGATTTTGATCAGAACAGACAAGCTTGTTCAGATCGATGCCCGTCATTAGGTTGTCTGTTCTGATCAAAACTTTTATGTGGATCAGTGGTTTTCTGTTTCTTTATTGAAGTTCGTCCACAGTGTCCAGCTCCAGTTCACTCTTAAGGTTTCTTTGGTTTTGTGAAGCAGCGCTCGTACATCACCTGGGAGACGTTGCAATTATATTTTCTTTTATAAATGGACTTCTCATGGTTTGCCTGTGTCAGGTTTGAGAGTGGTAAACATGATAAGGATAATATGCTTGCCCATAACTGTATTTTGGCCAGCTAGTTGCAATGACATGGCGAGAATGCATCTGGTCAGCTCCGATGTTGGTGGAAAAAATTCATTTAGCAAATACCTTTTTAGATGTGTTTATGATCACCTGTGTGTTCGATCCAAGTGCGATATAGAGGAATATGTGGATGGGTTGGGATTCTATCACAAAGTTGGCTTTCGTGGCTCTCCGAGGTATGTGGCTTAGGCGAAACTGAAGTTCAGTTTGGTTGAACCATACTATTGCTTCAGCAGGTGAGAATAGCGGTAGTTTTAGCGTACAGGCATTGGTTATTGAGTTCAGATACTGCAGGTAGGTTTTCGGGCGTGATGAATGTAAGATAGAAACAAAGTGATTAAAGGCAGACCGTTTCGTACAAGAACTGTGTCACGTGACCTTTCTGAAGATTTGCAGAAGGGCGCAGTGGAATTGAGTAATACACGTAACAACAGGCGGAATAGAAAATAAAATAAATTTAATGGAAAATACTATCAGTAGCACAGCACAAAATAAACAATTGGCATAAAAATAGATACAACAACAGAATAACTTAGCTATACTTTAGCAAAATTAATACGTCAGTAAATTAATTAAATAAGCTTGATAAATAAAATCTCTATTCATAGACCAACATGCCTTACCAAATGATAAGTATTTCATTTAAATTTGTAAACGAAGTCTTACAAAAATCCAAAACAATAGAGCTGATAAGTATGATGTCACTTCCTGGCCAGTTGCCTAGCGATTCCAAACATTAGGTTTAACAATGTAGTGTAAGGCCATAGAAAAGCATAGAGAAGTTAAACCTAAGTTTGGAATCGCTAGGCAACCGGCCAGGAAGTGACGTCACCACTTACCAGCTCTATTATCAAATCAATAATCTTAAGTGATTGTAAGCAATCCCAATCTTACAAAAATCCCAAACAAATACATATATGTCGGTAATTAAAATTGCTGCACTCCAACATAAATAATGGCAATTAACTCGTACTCAAATGCCTAACAACACCTTACCAAAATGACTGTTATAGCAATCAAAATTCTATATAAACATGTATACAATTTAACACAATATTGAAATACCGGCATCTTATGTTTAGCCTTTCCATAAACAAATCACATTCAATACAATGTTATCTTGTTCAAAAATAAAACCATGTTTGCTTTAAATTACGCAGGTACAATTAAATTTGACAAATTTATCTTTTGTAACACAGCATAATGACACAAGGTTTAAATCGTATTTCGCATGAAAAATACGGGCAGGAATAAATAAAGTCTTAGTCAATGTTCAGTCCTTGAAACGGGGTAACAGTCGCATTTGTCAAACTTTAATAGTATACATTTGAATCAGCAGGTTTTGTTAAATTCAAGAAAATAACACACTAACACGAGAGCAGGGAAGATTTGGTAAAGAAAAGTCACTGTTCGGTAAAGTCTTAGTCAATAAAATTATGTAACACTATGAGTTCATAAAACAAGGTCGCTGCTTTCCCTAATCGCTCTCCACTGAAATGCGACATTAAATTATATTATTCAAGGAAATATACATATCGTTGAATTATTAACTTCACCTCCTGACCAAGAAAGCATGGAGCACTTTACTTTGAATTACGTCGGGTTTCTTTAATTAAATCCTTAAAAATATAACGACATGCCCGACCACGAACTGGCAATAACGCCATTCAGACGTGCGTTTCCGAATGCAATGCTTGAACGAGACTCCCGTTGAATTAAGCTCCCGAAAAAGCTTCGAAATAAACCGGCGTTTCCGCCTACAGAAAGCTCAGTACTCACTGTTTTATAGCTGGTCGGATTCGTGAATAACACCGGCTCCTCGGACGCTTGAGTCCCGACGTCGCACTCGCTTGTTTCATGGTTCCCGTTGGTTAATGCACTACGTAGCCTGGAAGAAACCTCCCCTTCAGATGCTTCACGGCTCGACTCCTGCGATGCCGCGCTTTCTCTTCCATTCGCCGCACAGGGTTCTTCACCCTCCGTGCTCTGGTTACGCGTGGTCTCCGAGTTCACAATTGAGAACAAATCATGAACCCGCTTCGTTCTCTCTCCATTCAGACGAACGTTGTCCTCGGGAACCAACTCTTGTCTAACTGCCTTCTTCTTGGCATATTTGAATGTTCCTCCTCGTTGTTGGTCTGCTCTCCTATTGGAGCAGGCGTGCTGATGCTGATGACACGTCGTCTGGAGCTCCTCCCTCCTCCTGGTGTTGTAGAAAACACGGAACGGAAATCCAGAACGAGTGTCATAGGAAATCGGGTTGGCATTTGATTTCCGTGACAAACTGAGCTTTATTTCCAAATGATAATAACAACTCTTCTAATAATTGACCAATCACTACAATGGTGATTGGTGGCGATAATTGTTTCTGTCTATGCTTAACTGGCCAATTAAAGTGGCTGATGAGAAGGCAGAACCTTCCTGTTACGTGCGTCGCCACTCTGTTCCTGGCATCATTGCTTTTATGCTTCCATTATTTGTGACACCACAATATTCACAAATTCATATATGGGCGATTCATTGCGTGCTTCAAAACCAACAGCGTTTTTTTGAACATTGGGTCAAACAATTAAATTTAGGATAAGTAATTCAAAGAAAGTAAAATTATATAGGTAATTAGAAAACATGAACTCCGTTTTAATTGAAAGAAATAGAAATAAAAATAGATAATAAAACAATTGATAGATAAAGGTCACCAGATATGGAGAAACACAAATAATGAATTGGGAGTCATATGCAGATCTAGTTGAAGCAGACGAAACACAGGTGACGAGACGATCTTGTAGAGAAATGTTACAGTAAAGCACACAGGAAGAAACACAGTTGCAGTAGAAGAAGAACTAGTGATGAAAGTCCAACGATCATGAAAGAGCACTTAGAAACAAAGATAAAAATACATCTAGTTTCCCACTTTATTAGCCAAAGTCATAATCCAGAATGGAACAAATTCAAAATCATTGGTAAAGATATAAATTACAAAAAAGACTAATAAAATTTATTAATTAAAAAATGAAAAGCAAATAAATAATAATTAATAAAAAATATAAAATTTTAAATTCATAAATAAAATCAAAATAAAAAGCTGACGTTTCAGATAGAGATTATCCTTTATCAAAGCAAAAAGTATAATTATATATTAATAAAGATGAATACACTCCTTTAATTAAAATAGGACAAATTAAAATAAATAATAAAAAAACAATGAAAAAAGTCACCAGAGTAAAAGTTCAAGGACGAAGAAACACAGGACTTGTGAAGAAACTCAGGACGAAAAAACACAGGTACGAAGAAACACAGAAGATGTACAGAAGAGACGAAGATCAGATGAAACACAGAAGAGAACAGAAGAGACGAAGATACTGCGAAGAAACGTTACAGGAACACAGGGAGGTACACAGGTCTATGATGGAAGTTCGATGATTCGTGATGTAAATGACTCGTGATGTAAATGACTATCTTTAATTAACGTTTTCGGGATTTTTTTCCCATCCTCAGATTTAAAGTTTTGAATGAATGGAAGATAATAATAAAAAAATAATAAAAAAATAAAACAATGTTGTCTAATATAATGTGTGATTATTTTGATTGTTGTGATCGGGATTGTTGGGTGTAAGGGAAGTGATATTATATTTTTATATTTTTAGTAGTAATTTACATTTATTATTAATTTCTATTGATGGTTTGGCTAA
The DNA here is from genome assembly GCA_023313115.1 of Rhysida immarginata. Taxonomy (NCBI): domain Eukaryota; kingdom Metazoa; phylum Arthropoda; class Chilopoda; order Scolopendromorpha; family Scolopendridae; genus Rhysida; species Rhysida immarginata. Next base: position 402,594 of record JAHWFO010034639.1, read on the forward strand.
ATTTTTTTCATTCGAAATAATGTTGATAGTTTCTTTTATTAGTCTTTTTTTATAATTTATTTCTTTACTAATAATTTTGATTTTGTTCCAATCCGGATTATGATTTTGGTTAATGCAGTGGTTTACTAAATGATTGTTTTTATCTTTGTTTCTAAGTGCTCTTTCATGTTCTTTTATTCTTGTAATTAATTGTCTTTTTGTCTGACCTGTGTAAATGTGTTGACAATTGGCACATGGAATTTGATATATTATGTTAGTGATGTTCCATTTTTCTTTATTATTTTGGCAAATGTCTTTGAAATTAGATACTGTGTTATTGTTTTGATTTTTTGTTGTTTTTATATTGGTGGTTGTTATTAATGATTTGGTTATGTTGTTTGTTATTTTTGGTATGATTTTAATGTTTGGTATCTGTTCGAGTATTTTTTTCGGTTTGTGAAAGGTTTTATTATTGTGTTGTATTGAATATCTTCTGTATTGTTCGTATTGAGTTGTGTTATTTTTAGTTGTGTTGGTGAATGTTTCTATATAAATTTTATCAATTAGTTCTATAGGATATTTGTTTTTTGTTAGGTTTATTTTCAGATTTTTTAATTTTAGTGGGATATATTTTGGAGATGTGAGATTTTTTATTCTTTGTATGTATTGTTTAATTGTGTTGATTTTTTGGTGTGTGGGTTGTTGTGATAGATAATGTGGTATGTTATTGCCTTTTGTAGGTTTTTCATATATTTCAAAATTTAGTGTATTTATTTCTCTTATAATATTTAAATCTAGAAATGTGATTTGGTTGTTTGACATGCAATTGTGTGTAAATTTTAGTGGATATCTTTTTTCTAATAATTGTGTTAATATTTCTATTGGCCTATTTGTGATAATTAAGATATCATCAACGTATCTCATCCAAATTTTTATGTATTGTTTATGTTGTGAAGTGTTAAGTAATATGTGTTCTATGTGATTTAAATATATGTTGGCAAGTGTGGGTGATAATGGGCTGCCCATTGGTAATCCATCTGTTTGGGAATATATTTTGTCATTAAATTTGAATTGGTTATTTGTAAAACATAAATTTATGGCCTGGATGATTTTTAATATTTTGTTATAAGATAATTTTGTTTTTAATTCTTTTTTTATGATTTCTAGTGTTGGTTTTATTGGAATGTTGTCATACATAGCTGTTATGTCCATTGTGAAAATTTTGTCATTATTATTAAGTTTTGTTTTTTCTAATATTTGTTTAGCCAATATTGAATTTTTTATTGTGTAATTAAATTTGAAAAATTTTTTTAAATATTCATCTAAGAATTTTGCCAATTTGTAAGTAGGAGATTGTTTTGTTGAAGTTATGATTCTAATAGGGTTTCCTTCTTTATGTATTTTTATCACTCCATAAATTGAATTAGTTGATGATTCTGTTGGAATTAATTGTTTTTGTTGTTCTTCATTAATTATATTTTCTTTCTTTAGTTCATTTATCTTAATAATGACATTTTTTTGGAATTTTGTTGTTTGGTCCGTGTTATCTAATTTAAAGATTTTATTTTTATTTATGAATTCCTCAATGTTATTGATGTAGTTATTTTTCTTTTGTATTACCATAATTTTGCCTTTATCAGCTTTTGTTATGATTAGAACTTTTTCTTCTAAGTATGTCTTAAATTTCTTGATTTCATTGTGCCAGTATAAATTTTCTTTATTGTGTTTGATTATTGTGGTTATGTTTCGATTTATTATATGTTCTTTGTTGTTCGCTTCTTCTTTTTGTAATATGTATTCTATGTTGGTTATCATATTTATTAGATTGATTGGTGTGTTATATGCAAATTTTGGCCCCATTTCTAAAATATCCATCCATTTTTTTGGGATGTTTTCATTTGTTAGGTTTATGATATTAGGTAGAAATTCTATCTTTCGTTGCTCATTTTGTTGTTTAAATCACCCACACTTGCCAACATATATTTAAATCACATAGAACACATATTACTTAACACTTCACAACATAAACAATACATAAAAATTTGGATGAGATACGTTGATGATATCTTAATTATCACAAATAGGCCAATAGAAATATTAACACAATTATTAGAAAAAAGATATCCACTAAAATTTACACACAATTGCATGTCAAACAACCAAATCACATTTCTAGATTTAAATATTATAAGAGAAATAAATACACTAAATTTTGAAATATATGAAAAACCTACAAAAGGCAATAACATACCACATTATCTATCACAACAACCCACACACCAAAAAATCAACACAATTAAACAATACATACAAAGAATAAAAAATCTCACATCTCCAAAATATATCCCACTAAAATTAAAAAATCTGAAAATAAACCTAACAAAAAACAAATATCCTATAGAACTAATTGATAAAATTTATATAGAAACATTCACCAACACAACTAAAAATAACACAACTCAATACGAACAATACAGAAGATATTCAATACAACACAATAATAAAACCTTTCACAAACCGAAAAAAATACTCGAACAGATACCAAACATTAAAATCATACCAAAAATAACAAACAACATAACCAAATCATTAATAACAACCACCAATATAAAAACAACAAAAAATCAAAACAATAACACAGTATCTAATTTCAAAGACATTTGCCAAAATAATAAAGAAAAATGGAACATCACTAACATAATATATCAAATTCCATGTGCCAATTGTCAACACATTTACACAGGTCAGACAAAAAGACAATTAATTACAAGAATAAAAGAACATGAAAGAGCACTTAGAAACAAAGATAAAAACAATCATTTAGTAAACCACTGCATTAACCAAAATCATAATCCGGATTGGAACAAAATCAAAATTATTAGTAAAGAAATAAATTATAAAAAAAGACTAATAAAAGAAACTATCAACATTATTTCGAATGAAAAAAATTTAGCCAAACCATCAATAGAAATTAATAATAAATGTAAATTACTACTAAAAATATAAAAATATAATATCACTTCCCTTACACCCAACAATCCCGATCACAACAATCAAAATAATCACACATTATATTAGACAACATTGTTTTATTTTTTTATTATTTTTTTATTATTATCTTCCATTCATTCAAAACTTTAAATCTGAGGATGGGAAAAAATCCCGAAAACGTTAATTAAAGATAGTCATTTACATCACGAATCATCGAACTTCCATCATAGACCTGTGTACCTCCCTGTGTTCCTGTAACGTTTCTTCGCAGTATCTTCGTCTCTTCTGTTCTCTTCTGTGTTTCATCTGATCTTCGTCTCTTCTGTACATCTTCTGTGTTTCTTCGTACCTGTGTTTTTTCGTCCTGAGTTTCTTCACAAGTCCTGTGTTTCTTCGTCCTTGAACTTTTACTCTGGTGACTTTTTTCATTGTTTTTTTATTATTTATTTTAATTTTGTCCTATTTTAATTAAAAGAGTGTATTCATCTTTATTAATATATAATTATCACTACTCCTACGTTTATAATATAAAAAGTATAATTCTCTAAGAGCAAAGACTATTAGAGAATTATCCCATTTCCTGGCCTCCCATTTGTTCTCTTCTAGTATTTCAGCCAATACCATCTTACTATTCCCAATGCTAACTATATATATAAAATCGTCTTTAAGTACTCCTTTCTTAACTTCAGGATAATTCTCTAATATTCTTTGCTTTTAGAGAATTATCTTTTTTGCTTTGATAAAGTATAGTCTCTATCTGGAACGTCAGCTTTTTATTTTGATTTTATTTATTAATTTAAAATTTTTTATTTTTTATTATTTTTTATTTGCTTTTCATTTTTTAATTAATAACTTTTATTGTATTCCAGGGTTTTTGTCTCATCCTTCTCTCATATATATCCAAAAAACTAATAAAAGAAACCATCAACATTATTTCAAATGAAAACAATTAGGCAAACCATTTGAAATTTATAATAGATGGAAATTACTATTAAAAATAAATAATAAAAAATAACAAGACATAACCCAGACAACAACACTTCTCTTGCTCTCAAAAATTTAATATTACAAAACTGTTCACAATAATCTAAATAAAAACAATATATCCTCACTTATATTAACATAGATTGTTTTTGATTTTATTGAATTTTCATTATGTTTTCAATTATTATGTTTTATCTGTACATTCATTCAAAAATTTTTACTTACAAACTGAAGATGGGATAAATTATCTCGAAAACGTTTTTTGTTTATAATTCTTTTCTAATCGTTAACAACTTTCTTCTGATCATCGTATTTTCATCACTAGCTCTTCTTTTATTGTTACGGTAACGTTTTCTATGCAAGATCTTCTTTTCACCTGTGTTTCGTCTGCTTCAACGAGATCAGCATAAGACTCCCACTTCATTATAACGTGTCTCCAAATCAGGTGACCTTTATTTATCAACTGTTTTTATTATTAATTATTTCTATTTCTTTCAGTTAAAAAGAGTTCACATTTTTTAATTAATCATATATTATTACAACTCCTACTCCTATACCGGGTGATCCAAAACTGTTTTACATTTTTTTACATTGTTAACGGCATTTTCAGTATTTGCTTTCCAGCAATTCAATGCTTTCATAAGAATCACGAGGCACGCGCAAATGCAGAAAATGGTTTAACAATGTAAAAAAAATGTAATAAACTGTTGAATCACCGGGTATAAAAGTATATAGAGTTAGATCAGAGAACCTAAACTATTGTTAGGTCATTTGCTCAAACTGAACCATTAGATTAATTAAGGGGTATTGCTAATAAAGGTTAGTTTTTTCTTTATATTTTAGATCATTTTATACAGGGTGATTCATTTGAAAGTTTCCAATGTAGTGTACAATCTGAAAATAGCATTATAAATACGGATTCCTATTTATAATGTTATTTTCAGATTGTGCACAACAATGGAAAAATGTTTTATTCTTGGTGTTTTTTTCAATTGATCTTTTTTCTTGATGGTCTTTCTTTCAAACGTTTAGAACATAGAGGCACTGAAAGTGTGGAAATTTTAAAGTTTTGAACACAATTTTATTGATGAAGACCCCGAGATAGAGGGTGGGTCCTAAAAACATCCCTATTCTATTTTTTGATGGTCTGAAGTCAAAATTACTAAAATCCAAAAGTTTTTAGTATACAGGGTGTTTTTGAATTGAGTACAGATTTTTTGGGAGATGATAGAAGAGGTCATTAGAAGTATTTTTTGTCATATGAACATGGGGTCCCCGCAGCTCCGTTTACCTACAGTACTGCATTGAACAATCAAATGACACCAGGACGCAGTGTGCGTTGGTAGGCCAGGATTATTTTACTTTTAACAATTAACGCATCAAGTGAACTTTATAAAACAAATCTTTACCTACTCTTTTCCCAGAATGCGATTAGTTCATTTACATATGGACTAATCGTATTTTACAAAGGGGTTGGATACCATGGAATCTCCTTGACGAAGTTTGTCTTAAGACTTTTCAACAAACAAGCACGTGCACCTTGAAATTTCTTTGCAAACTATTACTTTAAAAGTTATTACAGTAGATTGCTTGTGTTAATTGTTAAAAATAAAATAACCTAGGCCTACGCCCTAACGCACACTGCGTCCCGGTGTCATTTGATTGTTCAATGCAGTATTGTAAGTAAACGGAGCTAGGGGGACCCCATGTTCATATGACAAAAAATACTTCTAAGGAACTCTTCTATCATCTCCCATAAAATCTGCACTCAATTCAAAAACACCCTGTATAAGCAGAGTATGTGCATGTGTATGAGAAATGTTTAGAGAAAGTATAGCATTAGGCCATTCACTGCCGCAAACTCTGTTGCCTATAGCGAGAAATGGTAGGTCCTTGTGATTAAAAAGTCGCTCACAATTATTTAGCTGTATCTCTTGTCTTCATCGATATTATTGGGTTCAGAACTTTAAAAGTTCCACACTTTCAGTGCCCTATCTCTTTAACATTGATGGTGAGCCAGCTTACCTCTGAATTCAATAGCAGGCTCCTAGGTCTTCTTGGCGGAATGCTTCTAACCTCCAAGGCATAATAAAGGTGCACATCGTGCTCTGCAAATCGGTTGGATCAATTGAAAAAACGCCAAGAATAAAACATTTTTCAAATATTGTGTACAATCTAAAAATACCATTATAAATATGGGTTCCGTATTAAAATTTCAAATTTATCCTTTGCCCCCCCTCAGAGGGTGGCGAAGGGTTTCTATTTTAGTACCATTCAATTGCCCCCTCCGAGAAAAACAATCTTCATTCAGAAGTTTTTTTCGATCCCATGTTTTGTTTTCAAGATATTTTCACAGGAAACTTTAATAAAGGTCGCCCTGTATATTAACATGAAAGTTTCTTGCAGGTGTTTACAAAGAGGTGATTGTGCTTTGTGCCTATGTTACAACTGGATCCCGCCAAATGTGTCAGTTACAAAGCCCCACATTTAAAGTGGAAAGGAGAAAAAATATCTCTAGGTACAATACTCCGACAGAAAAAACACAGTGAAGGACATAACTTCCTAAGGTAGCCTCAATTTTTATATACTTTTATGAAAATTTTTAGATCATTTTTATCGATTTATCTGAAGTACAAGGTCTTTACAATTAAAGTTCCATTTTGACATGGCCATAAAAAAAACGACTGGGCCAAAAGCTCTAATACTTGGTAATTTTATAATAAGTTCATACCCGCCAAAAAAAAGTAGTTCAAAAGGTCACCAACAGCATCGAATGGCGCTCTATGCAATTTTCGTATACGAAATTAGACACGAAAACACAGGTTAACAAGTCTTTAATCGTTACTAAAATTAGTTACATGTTGAAAACCAAATGACTTGTAAAGTGCATGTGCATAAACCACATTGTTAACCTTGTTCAACAAATTGAAACAACGGTGCTGAACCTGATTATTATGTGAGAAAGCCTAAATGTAATTATTATTTTCAATTGAAATTTATTTTATTTTTAAAAAAAATTGTATGTAAATTTTAAAAGTTTTTTTTAAAAAATATTATACTTTATTAGAAAGTTTTAAAACATCTATGTCATAATGGATCAATATCCTTGATTGACTCTATTAGATATTCGAAATTTATTGTAATGTTGTATGATCTGTTTATTTAATACTTTAATCATTAGTCAGTATAAAGGTTTCATTTATAATAACTCACGGCTTGGAAAATAATATAAGGTACTGCAAAGACCACACAGTTGAAAACATCTTTAGATAACTTTTGGCCAGTTATAAATTCGAGGGCGGCTCAAATGACAGTGAGCCAATGCGAATATATGACAAACAGAGTACTATATTTAAAAGTATTCTCCATGAGCACGTAGACATTTGTCCCACTGACTAACGAGTCACGTAATTTCCTTCTCAAACTGCTTCAAAATGTCTGTAACGGACTCCTTTACGTCATCTTTCGACAGGAATCTGGTTCCCTTGAGCTGTTTTTTCAATTGCCCGAAAATGTCGTAATCGCAAGGTGAGAGGTCGGGGCTGTATGGTGGATGTTGCAACGTTTGCCATTAAACCTTTCCAGTTTTTCCTTAATCACACTAGCGACATGGGGACTGGCATTGTCGTGTAGCAAGATGACCCTGTTCGCCAATTTTCCAGGTCGTTTCTTCTTGATTGCGACACGCAGCCAATCCAGTGTTTCACAATATCAGAAATGATTGATAGTCTCTCTAGGTTTAGTAAATTGTGTTGGAGGTAATTGCACGGTGGCCTTGGCCCGGTCTTGGATTATCTTTGCAACTTTCAAGTCCTTTCTTTGAACCGTTTGCTCCAACACTTTACAGTGGCCAATGAAATGCAATATTCGCCGTACACAGCAGCCATTTGGCGACTAATTTCGTGTTGGGAAACACTTTCAGCTGTAAAAAACCTGGCTACACCACACTGTTCATCTTTTGGAGTGCCCATTATATCATGCAATCGTGTTTAACCCAGTGTATGATAGCATTAAATAAGTTTAATCCTGGCACCTAAGTGTTACTTTCGTAAATGAGAGTTGCCTGTGTGCTATGCAGATGCGTCGCAGATCATGGACCGAACTATTTTTGCGCGGGATGGTTTGGCTTACTCGCCCTCGTAGTTCAAATCGAGACATCAGAGACGTAGTTTAAATAAAATTATTTTTAGCAATTTAAATATACGATTATTTAATCTATTGATCATTTATTTGTGATTTTTTAAAGATATTTATGCTTTTTTTTGTCATTTATGATATCATATCTTTATTTATTATCATCGTTTTTTATTCGTTATACTTCTGTTTAGGTTAAGTGAAAAAAGCTTTTGAGCTTCTTGTAAAAAAAACTTTACCTTTAGTTGGTATTGTTAATAATAATAAGTAATTTTATTTTTGGAAATTTATAATAGCAAGAAAATTTTGAGATAAAATATAAACCATACACTTGTATAAATAATTATGTAAAAAGTTTTTTTTTTAAAACCACGCTTTTATCATGTTTAATTATTATTATAATATCTCGTTAACAATATAGCATAATTTTGTAACAATAAATAACGGATACATTTAACCCTCGTCATAACGAAGTCTTTGTTGTGGCAATTGGACAGTACGTAGTAATGAATTAGTACCATTAGAACACGAAATAGTGAACCGATTTGAAAAGAAAAATGTTTAACATGCATTGTCGTCGGTCCTGCGCATGTGTACCAAGTTTCAGCTCTCTAGCTTCTCGGAAAGTTGGTTTAATATTGATTACAAGATTTGACCCAAACAAACAGAGATGTCAAGTTAAAGAAAAGCGTATAAAAATTAAACTTTTTGTTTTAAAGTTGATATTCACATTTGATATCAATTTTTGTAAAATTATTAAATTATAATTATTTTGACCAGTTTTATTTTTTCCTCTCTTTAGTATTTACTTAACATATTAATTTTCTGCAGTTAATGTCACAATTTATTATTTACACATAAATTAGAGAAGTCATATTTCCTTACATGTTTTTTTAGTATGTATTATATATAGACCTGAAGAACTAAAGCTATTCTTCCTCTAAGCTACTCCCAGGCAGGCAAGTACCTCAGTATGGCTGAACAAAGGACCCGGATGAAATGTCACTGAAGATCTCTTAATCTCTTAACTTAATGGCCAAATGTTTTGAAACATAATATAGTGGGGCATTTAAGTTGGAAACAATTGGTCTCATTATTTGGCTGGTTTATGTATTTTTGGTAGGGCGTAAAGTTTGAGCATAGTGGGGTTGGACAATATAAGAGAGGAGCGTATGTTATTCAGAATAGCATTGGAACAATTTTTGATGGTAGACTTTATATCTTTGATTCCCGGTCGTGTCTCTTTCCCTGATTTGTTGTATTTTTTGTAGTGTTTTTTTCATTTTTTGTCGTGTTGTTTGTATTTTTGTTGTTTTTTTTATTTTTGTCGCTATAAATACTGCTCCACGGTCTTTTTTATCTCATCTGGAATTAGGTATGACAATATTTTAAAAATTCAGCATCATCAACTGAGAAGTTCTTGAAATACGTGATTCGTAATGTGGATGTAACGTATGAACTCAATGACTTCCAAGAAGACCTAAGAAGAGCCAACTACTTCCCGGAAAAAGTAAGCAGACTCAGGAAAGCCAAATATCTATTGATATGCCGATGGTTTTGATTCTGCTCCCGAACACCAAACACAACCGGTCATTGAAGAACATCACACATATTGGGCCACTAGCAGTGTAAGTAGAGGTCTTTCGAGGAAACAAGAACCCACTACAATGCTACAACTGCCTCCGATTCGGACACGTAACCATGGGCTGCACGGAAGATTCTCGTTGCAACAAAAGCGCAGAGGGGCATCAGTCAAGAGATTGCCCCAAGATTAAAGGACAAGACCCCAAAAGTGCGTCAGATGTGGTGGATAGTTACACGAAATGTCCTAAATACCCCCAGGTTAAAAGGATGCTTAGTTCCAAAGTGATAGCAGACAAATCCTTTGCAGCTGCTGTGTCTAAGCCGGAGGAAAAAGGCCTCAACAGTAACGACCTACCAGGTATATATAAGCAATTAGGACGTATCTTTCATTTGTTTTTTAATCCTGGCAAAAGTTAACCACAGTTGAGTGGGCTCCTTACGACCAACTAATTTATACTATGGCTACATTAATCAGCAAAGGTGAACTTTGGAGTGTGATATGGAATGTTAGGGGGATTCCCTGAAAGCATACCGGGTTTCACAATTTTCTGATAAAGCAAGAAATCGACGTTGCTTTCCTCTGTGAAACGCACCTCAAATGAAGCCAAGACTTCAAGCTACCTGGCTGTTGTGTGTACCGTAACGATCGTATGATTTCAAACGCTGCAAGATGTGCTTCTGGGGGCGCTGCGATCATCATTATGACGGGAATTCAACACCAAGAATTAATCTCCAAGTTTTATGCAGGTATGGAATTGGCTTACAACATCAATGACATCTCCCTTGGTGAAGTCAAGTTCGTGGCACTCTACAATTCACCTAAACATTCTCTTGACGTTAGCGAGCTTGATGAATGGTGACACTCCAGTTGTCCTGGTTGGTGACCGAAATGCCAAATTTCCTGGCTAGAACTCCAAAACGCAGAACAACAACTGCATGATTCTCTTTAGGTGTATATAAAGTAAAGATGACATCATCGCTGCTGGACCTGTGGAGGATACCAACTACTGTGATCATTCCCGTGCTAGTGATGTTCTTGACATTTCACTAATAAAGGGTTTCTTAAAGTCATACAACAGTTTTCTTCTGAACTTTGACAATGTTGACATAAATTTCAGAGAAGAAGTCAAGCGCCAGCAAGAGTGGAAGCTATTCAAAGAAATCCTCCTGGACCATGACCGTCATCTCCAAAGAGCAAACAGTATGGATGAGATCGATCAACGTGTTGAATACATTACCAGGCGAATAAACAGTGCCAATGAAGCTAGTTCCTATCGATTGGTAAACCTGCCCATTAATCGAACTATGCTCACTCCAGGAATCCAAGGAGTGAGTCAGCTCATGTACCAGAGTGTCAGCTCATGTCCCAGACAGTGGAAGATGGTCTTACCAACTTATTTGAAGGCCCACAGCCTACAACTAAGATAATCATCGAGGCCAGAGAAATCACTACCATAATAAGAATTCTGAAAAAGAGGAAAGCTCCAGGAAGAGACAAGGTAAATAATAACGCCTTAAAGAATCTCCCAAAGAACATAGTTAGCGACAGCTTGAATATCATAAGCGACTTTTGGAAGTTTTTCTATTTCCTGACTGCTTGGAAGCAGCCAATTGTGTTAAGTATCCCCAAGTAGGAAGAAATTCTGAAATTCCTGTGAGCCTACTCCCGTCGATGTCAAAAGTCTTGGAGAAAACTATCCTCACCAGATTCAAGGACCACTGTCTCACCAATGGTTTATTGCGTAAAGAACAGTTTGGCTTTCGAGCCGCCCACTAGTGTCAGATGGAGATATGGAGGCTTGTTGAAGATCTGAGCACCCTAAAAAACCTTTCCATGCAATGTGGTGTGATTTTTCTTGATGTCAGTAAAGCTTTCGATCATGTGCGGCATGAAGGGCTAATCTACAAGATGATTAGAGAAGGGTTCTCTTCTGATTTGATTATGATGGTTAGATCCTTTCTCAGCGACAGGTTCCATGAAGACAAAGTTGGTAAAAACGTCTCTCTATGCCCTGCAAGGTAAATGCCAGTGTCCCAAAGGGTTCTCTCTACTGGCCCGTTCTCTTTAATTATTTTGTGCACGATTTCCCAAAACCCGAGAAGTGTAATATATATTTCTATGCTGATGATACTTCCATCATCGCATGGGCGCACCAGCCATTTCACATTATAGCTCGGCTGCAAAACGTCTTGAAGAAGTTCGAGGACTGGTTTAATTGCTGGAAGCTGAACCTTAATGTCGGAAAGTGTAAAGCCATGTACTTCAACAAAAAACTTAACTGCCCCCTGGATTTCTTGGTTCTATTCAATAAGAAACTCGAATGGGTTGAAAACTACAAGTATCTTGGCGTTATCGAGTCAAAACTCTCCTGGAATCGTCATGTAATTTTTGCTCTGAACAAAGCAAACAGGGTTATTTACAGCCTAATAGCTCTCCTGGGTAGAAACAGCACCCTAAGCGTCGACAATGAATTACTACTGTCCAAGACAGTGATTCGGACCTTCCTCCTGTATATTATGCCTGCATGGGCGACTGTTCCAGATGGAGTGAACTCCACTCGTTCCAGAATGTTACCCTGAGGACCATTGCACTGCTTGGAAGAAGGATCATAAAAAATCATTACATCCACTCGTATTTAAACATGACTCGTATTGGGTCCACGTCCAAGATTTCCTGATGAACGTGGTGCAGACGATGAAGAGCCATGAAAAGGATCTGGTGGCTGGAATACTGAATAACCGGTGGAAATGAAGTACCATACAAAGTATAGAAAACCTACGCATATTCTTGATGACAACTTCGAAGACATTGGCGACGTTTCTTTCCTGGATTATTGGAAGATGTAATACCACCCTTCCCCCCCCCCCCTCTTCTGACAATCGTGAATCTTATTTTTTGGTTTTTTCGTAATATGGAAGAGCTCATTGGGTTAGTCAGGCTTCTAGGCTATTTCAGTGTATTTCATGTGGAATTTATTCTGGAAGGTTGAGAATCGTGTAAGCAGTGCTTACGTCCCACCTGAACAAGTGTGTACTTCACTGCTGATTGTCGATTGTCGTTTTTGATCTCAGTTCACTTTTTCTTTTCGTGTGTACTCATGGATCCTGCCGAAGATGAAAGCAGTGCTTTTGAAATGCGCGTGTATCCAGGTTGTATTTTTCTGTATTTGTTCGTTGTGCTAAAGAGTGTTCTTTTTTCATTTATCATCATTTATCATTATAAATTGTGTATAATTTCGGCTAATGATTGTTTCAGAATATATTGTTCTTAATTCTCAGTCAAATTTTTAATAGATTAGCTGGAAGATATTGACAGAATTAATTCTGAATCTATGAGACCGTTTTCTCATATTTTGTCATAGTGACTGTTTTCAGTGGGGACGTTATCTTTGTGGAGCTTTTATCCAGGGCCTTTTTTCTCCCGGACCAGTCTATCTTATACTGGAAGGGAGGTTAAAATTCTAGTTTTATACAAATTCAGGTTAAACTCCTTTTAAAGTAATAACAATTTAACAAATTTTTTCTGACTAACAGACATTCTATGTAGACAATATGAAGCAAATCTTAATTTAACGATATTCCTCTTAGCAAAACATTCATCACTTTAGCCATTGGATTTCCATTGAATTCCAAGAAAAATTTGTTTTGAAAAGGAAATCAACCATTTCCTCTTTTATCAAATTGCATGTCAAGGCCACATATTGTTTATGGATTGCATGTCAACCACCATTGTTTATGGATTGTAGGACCAATTTTGAACTGCTTTCTGTTAACAACAGTTTCCAATAACAGTTACAGAATCAACTATAGCCTCAACAGTCAAGGGACTGCACCAATATAGAAGGTAAAGACCCTCCTAAATGTTTTCGATGTGAAGACCAGCACACATCGAGTTATACTAAGTGTCCCAAATACCGACAAGTTAAAAGGAATAGAACTTCTTAAATAGCTGAAGGAAGAACTTTTGCCTCGCTTGCTTTTGCTTCTATTGGTCAAGGAGTCACTGACCACGACAAATTGGCTAAAATTCAAAGGTATCTGGGCAACCTAATGAATATTGGCAAAGTTTTGCCGCAGACCACTGAAACTGAGACAAGGAAATAGACATGGATAGACATCCATACAGAGTTATAAATCAAGGTAAACTACGTTGCACTATATGGAATGCGAGGGGATCCCTCGCAAGCGTACCGAATTTTATGATTTCCTTACAAGCTGAAACATCGATGTTGCCTTCTTGTGCGAAACCCATCTCAGAGTAGGGCTTTCAATCTACCAGGATACCATGTTTAACGAAAAGATAGGCCCTTTAAAAAAGCTTCAGATCCAGCCTCTGATGTGGTAGCTATTCTTGTTAAAAGAGGTATTAATCACACAAAGGATGTCACACCTAACCTTGCGAATATGGATGCAGTTTCCATTATCATTATAGATGCTGACGTTGGAGAGATCAAGTTCACTTTCCTGTACAACCCACCCAGGCATAAGTTAGACCCTCGCGACCTAGATGAATTACTGTCTGGGCCCATCCCAATCGTTATGGCGCGTGATTTAAATGAAAAACACCCACACTGGAATTCCAGATGCGCTTATAAAAGTGGCTCGGTACTTTATAGGTACATACTAGATAAGATCTAAACTTCCGTTATTGGCCTTCTTGAAGATATATACTACTGTCATCACTCACCTGCTAATGTCGTGCTTAGCATTGGTGTTCTTAAGAGGTTTTTCAAACCCTGTACTATTTTTACAGTAAATGCCTTATCATCTGATCACCTACCAGTTGCACTAAATTTTGAGGGGATAAATATCGACCTGAGAATAAATCTTCACTGCAAGCAGGACTGGAAATTTTTAGAAAACTTATGAACGACAGTAACATTCCCTATCAGGATCCCGTCACCAGCAGTGACATTGACGAAAATATCAAAAACGTCACTCACTCCATCAAGACGGCAACAAATGCTAGTCTACTCTGGTTGATTGCAAGCGGCCAGACCATCTGAAACTTCCTCCGTCCATCAGGCAATTCATCCACAAAAAACCACCTTCAGAAGACTTTGGCAGCATACCAGGTTTCTCCACTTCAAGACGAAGTAAAACAGGCTATCCTGCAAGGTAAGTGAGCAGATTAAGGATTTAAGGAATCAAAGATGGAACGACAAAATTAAGAGTCTATCCGTCCAGGATAACTCTCTCTGGAGTATGGTCACGGCCCTTAAAAGCAACAGGACTATTGTTTTCCCTCCTCTGCTTACAGAGGATGGCGATTGTGTTAACAATGACCAGGACAAAGCAAAATTATCACAGTCACTAAACAGCCAATTCTCTATGCCCAAAGAGGATGGCCTGGTCAATATTTCTCGTGAGGTCAAAGACGTGTGTGACAAATATGGTCAAATCGAGTGTACTCTTGCCTCTCCTGGCGTCATTAGCACCTCTGAGATATTTAAAATCATAAAGCACCTGAAAAACAAAACGGCAGTCGGCATCGACAACATTACTAAGAGTGCTCTCAAGAATATGCTTCCCCGTGTTATCTGCATCAACACTAAGGTCATGAATAAACTGCTGGCTTAGCGTCCATTTCCCTAGTGCCTGGAAGGACTCAGTCATCATCACCATTACTAAACCTGGACAAAATCCTGCTCTTCCACACAAGCTATAGGCCGATTAGCTTGTTGCCCATGCTATCTAAGGTCTTTGAGCGCACTATACTCAAGAGGTTCAACGACTACTGCGAGGCAGACAACCTCATTCCTAGTGAGCATTTTGGCTTCCGTCCAGGCCATCTAATCAGCTTCAGTTATGGAGGCTTGTTGCTGATTTAAGCGGTCAGTCAACCTCTTTATGATTGGTAGTCTCGTTTTCCTCGATGTCCAATAGGCCTTTGACCAAGTCTGGCATGATGGACTCATTTACAAAATGATTACCTATGGGTTCCCTGACGATCTGATTGCTCTGATTCGCTCTTTGCTGGCAAAGAAGACTTTTTGTGTTAAGGTTGGGGACTCCTTGGCTTAACCCTGCGATTTTAATGCTGGTGTACCCTAAGGCTCTGTCTTGGGGCCAGCCTTATTTAATTGTTTTATCCATGATTTTCCCGAGTTTGCCAAAGGTAATCTTTACTTGTTTGCTGACGACGGGTCCATCATGACTTGGGCACGAAACCCAGCACATGTCATCAGTCGACTCCAAAAAGCTTTACATCAGTGCGAGTGCTGGTTCACTAAGTGGCGTAATCGCAAACTAAGTGAATGTAAAAGTGCAAAGTCATGTTTATCACTTGCAAACGCAAAAACCCACAAAAGCCCCTCTTCTTATTTGGCAAGAAACTCGAGTGGGTAAAAAAGTATAAATATCTTGATTGACTCCAAACTAAACTGGAACGACCAAGTCCAATAAACGCTCAACAAAGCAAAGAAATTGAAGTTCAGTTTGATTGCACTTCTGGGGCGAAACAGCACTCTTGGTGTGGATAACAAGCTTTTGATATACAAGGTTGTGATTCGTATTATTTTACTCCAGGGAATGCCTGCTTGGGCTTCTATTTGCAAATCTAGGTGTAAGGATCTCCAGACCTTCCAAAATGTTGCTCTCTGATCCATTTCCCAACTTGACAGAAGAGTTGCCAACAACCACTCTATCTATGACGATTTGGGGATGACCCACATAGGCACTTTTGTCCAGACACTTATGAAGAACATGCTACCCAAGATGGAGAATCATGATAATATTCTGGTTTCTGGTATTTTGGACCATCCACTAGCTATTAAGGGTCCACTCCGGTTTCGAAGACCCCGCCATATCCTGGATGTCTGCTTTGATGACGTTAACAAGGCCATCTTCCCCAATTATGATTTTTTGGGGATATTTTCTTCAATCTACAATCTGACTCTCGTCCATTCTGGGGACTTCTTCTCTGGAGGACTAAAGAAGTTCATCAGGCTTCTTTCCCAGTTCAGTGTACCTAACTCTGTTTTACTCTTTGCGTGAGCGTGCAATATGTGCTTGGCTCCTGGACCACTCGCGTCTTTCTTTTCACTTCACTGTTCGATTGTCGATTGTTGAACTCCTTTCATAACTTCAGGTTAATTCTCTAATATTCTATTTGTTCTTAGAGAATTATCCTTTTTGCTTTGATAAAGGATAGTCTCTATCCGAAACGCCAGCTTTTCATTTTGAATTTGATTTTATCTATTATTTTTAATTATTTTTTTTATTATACCTTATTTTTTATTCATTTTGTATTTTTAATTAATAACTCTTATTTATTGTATTCCAGGGTTCTTGTGTCTCGTCCTTCTCTAAATATCCATTCATTAAGTATCAAATTCTAAAACTATATTTAATCGAATTGAACCATAAATCATTGTTTCGCACCTATTTTCTTCAGCATCAGTACTTCTAAACTCGCTGGAGCTACAACTGATTGAATCCTGGTTTTTATGGGTGCTTATTTCTCCACAACAGTTGAAGCTATATCTTTTGTGCAAGAATGGAACTGTGCCTTTCACAATTTATGGATTACACATTTGAAAATAATCAATTGTAATAGTATTATTTTATTAACGTGAAAATTAAACCTTTCAATTATTAAAAAGAATCTTCATTGCTCATTCTGTGTTAATACATGTGACACCCTCACTCATTGAGTGCAAAGGAGAAAAAAAACCCAGGTAAAATATCTCCAGAGTGTAGGCAAAAAAGTGGACATAACGCACAAATGAAGCCTTAATTGAAACGATTTCCATTATAATAACGATGCTCTATGGACAAATAACGGTACAAATATTATATAAAATGAAAAACTACAACAGATTTAAGAGTTAAAGTTTTCTTTTTTTTTTGCATGTAGTTTTATATGTTATCAAAATTTCTTCGTTTGTAAAATTAAAAATAATTATAATTAGAAAACGTTTGTAGATTTTATCTCATTAGATATATTAAAGAAGTGAGCTTGTGTGATGCGATTTATTTTTCTAATGAAATCCATATTATCGCGATGACAGGAAATGTGAACGAATAGTATTAAAAAATGCAACTTGTTTGTTTGTTTTTCTGAAGTAAATATAAGATGTACGTGTGCATTTGTAAGGTTTTGTGAAATGTGTAATGTATGTCATAAACAACACATCAATATGAAGGCATAATTTCTTAAATGTTTCATTCCTACAAAAGGATGGGATCAAAGTTGGAAAATCCCTCTTTGGATTTATGTCTAAGTAATTTCGTTACCTAAACACTGCAAATTAGAATTAAAACGTTAATTAAACCTCTACAGGATTTATTCCATTTTATAGAACATTATTACATTTTTTCCAAATTGCCACAGATGTCAGTAATAAATAATTTTTCTCTATTTATTCATAAATAATTTGTTGCAAAAAATTCCTGGCGACATGAGAAGACATTAGTATGAAAAAGGAAACGTATTTATTTGACGTTTACTAATGTACATACATTTGAGGAGCATTAACGTATTGTATAAACATAAATGTTTTAACCAGACAGTCATTACATACTAAGACGGCAGTCATTACATATTAAGCTTAGCTTGTAGTACATTGCCATAGCAACACTATAGAGCTATTATTATCAGCTATCGTCAGCACGTGCCACATCCATTGTTAACCTAATCCTTAGATACGGGAAACTCATTGTTGCCAAGGGGAAGTCCCACATGGCCCCTCCTCTAACGGAAACGATGAGTTTTCCTACAAATAGATAAAAAAAAGGATTAGTGATTATCTGAAACCAATCTTATTATGGACAATAGTTTCTTCAGCTTCTTTCCAGAAATGTTCTTTGTTAAAAAATCTGCAACCATTTCATCGGTTGGTGTATAACAGATTTGAATGGATTTGTATTCAATTAATTCCCATAGGAATCTGTGGCAAATGTCAACGTGTTTTCGTTTTTCATGTCTTCCGAGACCTTCTAGGATACTCTTTGCAGCTTGATTATGTGCATTAGGTGCAAGTTCCGGTTCTGAAGATCGTACTTGTGATGACTCTTCATGTTCCTTGCTGATGCTATTTTGTGCGTCTTTTTGCACATGCATGTCACCAGTGCATTCTACTTCAGGTTGAGGCTGATCATGGTCATCATAGCTTTCCTCATAACTTGGCAGAATCACTTCATTATCCTCCTTTACCATTTCTGGAGACACTTGCTTGAAGGGGAACACAGCTTCATCAAATCTGACATCTCTTGAAAATAACAAGGTTTTATCGGCTAAGTTCATTAATTTATAAGATTTTCTTTCATTGCTATATCCTAGTAGTACGACTTCCACGGATCTGTCCGCCCAATACTTTCCCGACTGGAAAACTTTAATCTTTGCCCAGCCTTTACAACCAACGACGCGAAGATGTCGGAGACTATGGTTCCTACCAGTCCAAACTTGTTCTGGTGTCTTTCCATTTAGAGTTCTACTTGGACAACGATTTCTTATATACGCAGCTGTATATCCCATTTCAGCCCAAAAGGAGTTATCTCATCCTGATTGTTTCAGAAGAACTCGGATGGAATCTTTAATGCTTCTATTAGCACGTTCAACCACACCATTCTGCTGAGGTGTGTAGCAACATGTCTTCTCATGCTTGATTCCTAACTTCAATAAGATACTTGTCATTGCAGAGTTGACAAACTCCTTTCCATTGTCGGTTCTAATTCTTTTAATCTTCTTTCCGCTTCTCCTTTCTTCTTCAGTAATAAACTGTTGCAGTTTCAGTGGCACATCAGCCTTTCTCTCTAGCGGATAAACAAATATCTTCCGACAATGTTCAGTAACCACCTATTTCCTCCAGCAGACAAGTTAAAGGGACCCATCACATCTATGTGAAGCAGCTCCAGTATCTGACTAGTGTGATTGTCATTTCGCTTTCCAAATGGAACCGCCGTGAACTTCCTGGATAAACAAATGCCACATTTTCCTACTGGCTTGAGTGATCCCTCGATCCCCACGTTCATTTTCTTTAAGGTCTCGATATCTCTTTGATTAAGGTGTGCAAGGCGTTGATGCCGCAGGTCATTATGACACACACTTGATAGAGTGTTCAACGCTACATTTTCTTCATAAGCAACATATAAACCACCATCGTAATTCATTTTGAAACGAAACTTGCCTGAGACATCCCATAATTTGGCAACATTGCCAGCAAATTCTATACGACATCCGTTATTAACTAATTTACTGACTGACAAAATATTCGCCTTAAGGCTGGGCACAGCATACACGTCCTTGAGATGAATCACGTTGTTGCATAGTTCAAAGGTTAATTCGCCCTTCTGTGATACGTTCAGTTCATGACTAGAAACAGTCTTCACGGTAGCTTGGACAGAAGTGGAGTTGATCAATCGTGACTCTTTGTTTATGAAGTGGTGTGTGGCACCGGAATCCAATATCCAAGTCCTGTGCTCAACCTCTCCTTCCTTTATTAATAGCACTGACGTTCCAAGTACTGGAGTGGCTGCTTCAGGTAAAGTAGCAGTTTTCTTGACCTTGGCTAGACGTTTACGGCAATCTTTATAAATGTGTCCTTTCTTCTTGCAGTAATTGCATATAGGAACATATTGTTTTTTTTCTTTTAGTGGTAACACCTGTTCTCCTCTTGCATTAGCTTCGGCAATCACATATAGACTGTCTGTATTTCTATTTGGTAAATTAT
The DNA here is from genome assembly GCA_023313115.1 of Rhysida immarginata. Classification (NCBI taxonomy): domain Eukaryota; kingdom Metazoa; phylum Arthropoda; class Chilopoda; order Scolopendromorpha; family Scolopendridae; genus Rhysida; species Rhysida immarginata. The sequence continues at coordinate 422,939 of JAHWFO010034639.1, forward strand.
GCTCATAATTCTTCTGTCTTGCTTCTTCATGAAGCAGTAATGAAGTCACGCGCTCGCAACTTGTATCACCATGAGCTTCTATTGATGCATACAGGCATTCATAACTTTTAGGTAAAGGTACTAGTAACAAAACGCCGACTTCCTTATCTTGTATTGGGTGACCCATGAGTTCTAGTTTACCGGCTATTGTTTTTACTTCATTGATGTAAAATCTCATGCCTTTACTTTCATCATACTTCATGTGATATAGTTGACGTTTCAGAGAAACAATTTCTAGTAATCCTACCTTATTGTAGGTGTCGTCTAATTTCTTCCAAGCCACGTGAGCTGATTCACTATTTCTGATTATTTGGAAGTTTTGTTCATCCACAGAATTCATGAGTATCCATAGAGCTCTCAAATCTTTCTTCTTTATGTCTTCTTGGACGGGCGCTTGAAGTTGTCCTTCAACATTAGGCACAGCCTGTAAACCAGCAAGACCATGTTCAACTAAGTCCCACAAGTCTTGTAGCTTTAGATAAACACGAATTTTTTCTGCCCAAATTAGATAATTGTCGCCAGTTAACCTATCTACTGTTCGCAACTCTTTATCTTCTCTAAATGCCATGATGCAATCTCTTCAACTTTTTAAACGTTAGGGGAGGAAGTAAGAAAAATGCAATACTTGCAAATCGAACGCTCAGTACGAGTAATGTCCTTGCTGCACGGAGAGTTGAGTCTCATAATCCATGTTACGAAAAAATCCTGGCGACATGAGAAGACATTAGTATGAAAAAGGAAACGTATTTATTTGACGTTTACTAATGTACATACATTTGAGGAGCATTAACGTATTGTATAAACATAAATGTTTTAACCAGACAGTCATTACATACTAAGACGGCAGTCATTACATATTAAGCTTAGCTTGTAGTACATTGCCATAGCAACACTATAGAGCTATTATTATCAGCTATCGTCAGCACGTGCCACATCCATTGTTAACCTAATCCTTAGATACGGGAAACTCATTGTTGCCAAGGTGAAGTCCCACATAATTACCCCTTTATTTAGTGTAAAGATTAGTTTTAAATTCGACCTTTCAATGTCATCAAATTCATTTTCATAAACCATTATGAGCCGCAAAAATTATTTATATTTGCATGGTCTAACAAAAAAGTATTTAAAAAAGGATCTGGCAAAAACCCCCACTGGTCAAATCCCTCACTCTTGACAAGTTCAAAGAAGGAGAAAAATCCAGATACAAAACCCCGACAGTAAAAGCACAAAAGAAGTCATATTTTTATCTGATTTTTTATAATTTATACATCATTTTTATTGATTTACTTGAAAAATAACTGAAATTTTTCTGAAGTTTTTGTTTATTTTTATACTGAAATTTTTTTTGCTGAATTTACTGAAGACCTTTTTTTCATATTGGATTCGGGGGGGGGGGTATTTTTTATTATTCTTTTCTAAAATTAATTAATTGGCGATCACGTTGGATATAAAATTTTCTCATGTTATAATTTAAATTTATGGTTGATTTTAAAAAAAACCCTAAATTTTAGTAACCAATCCTATTTTTATTTATTTATTAAAGTTATTTATTTATTATTAATATCTATTTTCATTATTGTCGTACAAATATGTTAATATTACATTAAAATTAAATGAAAAATGAGGCCAAGAGCCCACATTAAACAATGACTTAATGGTCAGAGCATCGATCCAATCACCCAAAGTCATTGCAGGCTGTGAAATTTTCCTGTATGTTATACACTGAAAGACCAATTTATTAGAGACACCTCTTACGGAAAATGGATCGGCCTGCCAGTGACACCCAACGAATGGAAAAAGCTGAAGCGGTATATAAAAGGGGTGCATTGGATCACATATTGCAATCAGCAGCAGAAGTGGACATAATATGGGCAAATCCAAAGACCGACTTAGAACGAGGCATGATCGTTAGAGCTCGATGGGCGCAGTTGAGCATTTTGCAAACTGCAAACCTCCTCGAGCTTTCCCGTACAACAGTGTAAAGGGTATTCCGTGAATGGCAGTTATGCCAAATACAACCTCCAACAAACACAACCCCGGACGAAACGGGGCCGGATGAACGAGGCCAACGCGACTGGCACGAATCATATGCAGCAACAGGATGGAAACAGCCCACCAAATTGCAGCTCAGTTCAATGAGAGAGCATCCCAACCCATTTCGGATCACAGGGTGCGGCGCACCTTGCACCAAGATGCGTTTAACAACATGCGGCCAGTACAGGTACGGTCACTGTCACAGCAAAATAGGAAAGCGCACCTGCGACGAATGAGTGGACACCAGATGAGTGGAAAAAGATCGCCTGGTCCGACGAATATCGGTTCCTACTTCATCATGCGGACAGCAGACTGTGCATCTGGCAGAGACTGCACGAGACCATGGACCAATCCTCTCAGCAGACAACCGTACGGGCGGGTAGAGGAGGAGTGCTGGTCTGGGGTGTCTTCTCTTGGGACAAACTGGGTCCTTTTATATCCGTAGACGCAATCCTGAATGCGACACACTAACTGAACATTGTTGCACCCGTTCATGAATACTATGTTCCCTGGTCGTGACGGACAGTTTCAGCAGGATAATGCTCCCTATCACCATGCTCGAATGGTCTTGTATTGGTTCGAGGAACATGATGCGGACTTCCACCCTATTCAGAGGCCAGCTCGGTCCTCCGATCTGAACCCGATCGATCATTTATGGGATGATGTGAAGAGAACCATTCGACGCCTTCCTGCATTACTGCCCAACCTGTACAAATTACGGGATGTTGTGATGTCAGTCTGGGCGCTATTCCTCCGCAATGGTTTCAACACCCTCTTGATTCCCTGCTAGCATGTATTCAGGCAATTCTGGCTGGCAAAGAAGGTGCAACACGCTATGCAGTTTAGCACGTGGGCCCCAGAGCAACATCGACAAGATCCCACTTTTGCTCAAGTTATCTTATTCAGTCATGAGGCAAACGTTTATGTCATTGGTGAAGTCAGCCGTCACAACCACAGGTATAGAAGTGCCCACAGTCCACACTGGATGGAACCTTCCAAGGTAGGTGGTGACATAAAGGTTTCAGTGTGGTGTGGAATATGGGGTACCCTTGTAATTGGACTCATTTTCATTGACCAGAACCTAAATGCTCAACACTATCTGAAAATGCTGCCAGAAGTAATGTTTCCCTCACTTCTGAATGAAGATGGCAGCTTTCCCTCTTACTTTCAACAGCATGGGGCTCCACCACACAACGGTGCAGATGTTTGTCAGCGGTTACATGTTCAATTTCCTGGTCATTGGATTGGCTGATGTGGTCTGTGGAATGGCCACCCTGATCACCTGATCTTACACCACTTGACTTTTATCTGTGGGATCATTTAAAGCAACTCGCATATTCAGAGAAAATCAGAAACAGACACCATCTCCTGCAACGCATTGAAGAAGTGTGTGCCAGCATTTCTGCGGAAATCCTTCTGCGAGTGCATGACGATTGGATTCAGTGCCTTGACCAAGAGGGACACTATTTTGAAGATATTATATGGCCGTCCTTTATGGAGAACAGTCCATTCCTGTAATTCCAAACAAAGTAATGCTACTTCAAATCTGTTTACACGAATGAAATTGCCAGAAAATGCTGATGTTATTTGTTATATCACACGACCCCCTTTCCATTTAAAAAAATGGACTTAGATTCAAGACGGCCGATTTCAAGATGGCGGCCATGTTCTGTACATACCGTAAAAGACAGACCACCTCACCCATATTTACTGGAATATTCAGATTTCCCAATTCCTGCAAGGTTTTCAAAAAGGAGGGTGTACTGCGACTTTTGACTCATCCTTTAGAATAAAATACAGTAAATATGAAAGAGAAAGGAATAGTGGATGTAGAGGAAAAGATTGATGAGACAATAGTATTTTGGAAAAAGCGAAAGATAAAAATTAATCACAGGGTGGTAGGAAACTGAAAAGAAGAGATAAAAGGATAAAATGGGAGGGTGTGTATGAGAAAAAAAACATGAGTAATAAAAGGTCAAGAGAGGAACATATGGCACTGCTTAACCTTGGTAATTTCATTTCTTTAGACACAGTAATTTTGTAGATCATCCAATATAGACTATGTAAATTATATCCTTCTCCTATACTATCCTTTTGGAATTACATTTTATTTGTGAGAATACATTATGAATTCTTTTAAACATATTTTGAATTACTTTCTTTTATTAACAAAGTAATGCAGTGTATACATCTTTATAATTAAAAATAAATAACAGTTACCTTAAAATATTATGTGGATAATTTTTTAGCGGGACAAAACTACGCAGCATTTAGAATTTTTTAGTGATCGTCAAATATTTTTAATATTCTTGCGGTATCAGGTCGGATAAAGTGGAATGTCGGTTAGTCAAGATTCTGCTGTATCAATTGCAGGTTATCCGAATTATTACTTTTTCAGAACTGCTGATCCCATTAAACGACTCACCTTCCCAAATGTTTATCTAATTTTTTTCCTGTTTCATACATATTCATGTACGAAATCTACAGTTGAAATGCGTGAACCCTTATATTTAACTAGTTGTTACCCGCGGCTTCGCCCGCCCATGCTATCTGTTGAGGAGAATTACAAAGAAAACTACAGAAAGTGGGGAAGGGGGGATCGTAGGGGGCTGATTTTTGGCGATAGAGCAGGTCCTTTATTGATAAGCCTGCCCTGAAAATTTCAAGTCGCTAGCTCAAACCATCTAGGAGGAGATAGAATTACAGATAAATATATAAATAAATACACGCAAGAGTTTTAGTAAATAGATAACTGGGAAATGATACAAATTGTTCCATTTAACTTTTGTATTCATCTTATTGAGATGCTCCTGATGTACGAGACGCATCCAGAATGTAAGTTTCCCGATGTTTTCCACTTTAAAGTAAACGTAATTAGCCGTGTCAATTACGCATGTGTAACAGATCTATGACGTATCAATCATATGCCAGCCGGACAGGTCCCGCCTCGTGCCAGTAGCGTGGTAGTATTGATCCGAAATGGAAGCTCTTATTTCTTCTCCCGCCGGCTGCGAGGTTCGGTCGGTGATAAAGTTCTTGAATGCACAAAGCATTGCGCCAATTGAAATTCATCGTCACTCTCTGTCAGGTCTATGGGCCGAACATCATGAGTAAGCAGATGGTGTATCGCTGGTGTAGGCAGTTTTCCGAAGGTCGTCAAAGTGTCCATGATGAAGAGCGCAGTGGGCCACCATCCCTCATCTATGATGATCTTGTTGAGCTTGTGCGGCAGCGCGTGATGGAGAACCGTCGCTTCACGATTACGGAGCTGAGCACCCATTTTCCGCAGGTATCGCAATCCTTGTTGCATGAGACTGTCACTAAGCACCTGCTGTTCAAAAAATTGTGTGCCAGGTGGGTGCCGAAAAACCTGACACCCGGACACAAAATTCAACGCTTAGGAGCAGCACTGATATTTCTGCAATGGTATCGCGATGACGGCGACGAGTTCCTCGACAGGATCGTCACGGGCGATGAGACTCGGATTTCGCACATCACCCCGGAAACCAAGCAGCAGTTAATGCATTGGCGGCATAGTGGATGTCCAGTCAAGACGAAATTGAAGCCCTGATCTTGCTCCCAGCGATTTTCCCGTTTTCTTGCACCTCAAGAAATTCCTGTCCTCCGGTGAGCGTTTTGGCAACGACGAAGAGCTGAAGACGCCTGTCACACGCTGGTTCCATTCACAGGCGGCAGAGTTCTGCAGCAGGGGGTACAAACGTTGATCCCACGATACGACAAATGTCTCAATTCTGGTGGTGGCTATGTTGAAAAATAGCTGAAACATTGCTGTACTTGATGCCAATAAATATGTTCCCGTAAGTGTGAGTTTTTTTTTTAAATAGGGAAACTTACTTTCTGGATCCGCCTCGTATAACGAGTTATTTTTCATTTATTGAGCTTAGTAAATTTATCATAACTTACTTTACTTACGGATTAAATGTTATTCACTTATTTATTGATCACTTGTTTGTCATTCACTTTTTGTTTTATTGTCTGATTTTTATCGTTTAATAAAAACCTCATTTCACACATGTAAAGTCTTTACTCCTCTCTTTGACAAGAGTGACACCCACCTCTTTGGGGTCACTCATTTCATCACAATAAATCATCAGAGCCCCCGCTAGGGCAATCTGCGGTAACATGTGTATACGCTTTTATGGCTACAAAAACAGAGACGGCCTATGAGGAGCTTATCAGTCTATCCTGGAAAAATGTGAACATCTGGGCTTCAATCCAGGTTCAACCATTCTGATCACCGATTTTGAGCTTACAATGTTGAATGCGATTTCTGCAGTTTTTGGACCACACTTGTTATTAGTAGGCGATGTCTTAACGCCTTTTTAAATACCACACTGCGACCAATCTCGGATTTCACACACGTGACCTATTCTTTGCGGCATGTATTTTTACCAGCAACGTTTCCCGTTGTCACTGAGGCAGTTGTTGCCTTTTCCAAAATCAATTTTGACAATTATTTATGAATATGATTTTGAAATATAGATTTGGGGGTCAATGTTTCACTTGGACTCGTACACACTTTGGTTTTTGTGAGATTAACTGGGATTGCGAGTTTGGGAGAGAGAGAGAGTGGAGGGATGAGGTGGATTTGTTGACATTACCCTCATCTGAGTGACATTTCCAATCACATCTCCTCCCATCTCTTTCTGCCAAAGCCAGTTTCCCAAGTTCCATTTTTACTATGTATTCTTCTTTAAGATTAATAATTTTATTTTTATTTTTAATTATTTATTTAAAATTCTATACAATTCAACAATTCATATGTATATCCCAAATCCCGAAGCCTGCTATAAAGTTTGTATGGAATTATAGGGACAAAAAGTTTCATAATCAAGAACAAAAAAAACTTAATAATATGCAAAAATAATTTCAACTTTATACAAAATACAAATAAAGGTCACATATAACAACAATAATTATAATAACTACAAATAATTTTTCAAAATTAATAAACAAATAATAATAATGATGAGGCGAATAGAAATCTTAAAATGGAATTTATGGTTAGGAATGAGTCAACAGACACTTGCTTAGTGAACAATAAAAGATTTTATTAATGACAGTAAAAAAAAAGAAACTAGAACACAAAACGTATCCTATGGTTAAACATGGTAGAAGTTACAAATTATACGCTAACAAAAGAAATTATGAAATCAAATACTCACAATGTCTCGCACTAGCATTAGTACAAAAAAGAATAAATTACGTAATGGAGTGGTAGTGCAGCCGCGGCGACTTGCTATGCATAGTTAACAACCTAGACGCATAGTTCTGCAGATAAAATATTCAGATAAGGAGAAAGACAGTAGAGTTTGTACCATCTGAAAGAAATAGGCTTCGTGGCCAAGCCTAAACATGGTGAAAACTGAAAACAAACGAGCAACGGGTCGAAATCAACATTGACACCCATGAAACGTGGGGACCGCGTCGACAAACTCGTAATTGCAATTGCGGAGGTACTATCTTAAGGCTGAAGCTGTAAGAAAAAAACACTAACAAAGTGAGTGGCCATCGTGGGCTGCACAAGAAGGAGAGAAATGGCGAAATGTAGTGGCAAGACCGATGGGGAAAGAAGATGGCGAGAGAATGTACTACGCAATTAAAAAAAAATAGAACACTGATTGTACGGTAATCAGACAGTACATCTCGCGACCGAGTTAATTAGTTGCGAAAGAAATCGCCGCGCGAGACCAATAGCACGCATCACGCGCGTTCGAAAAAAGAATTTTGCGACAACAGTGGTCTACGTGCTACAGCAATGAATTGGTAATTCTTTCTGCCAATGGGGTTATTCCACACTCACTATACAAAAGCCTGTCGACACTAAATTTAAACCCACACTTATACAAAACCTTAAACCCACACTTATACAAAACCTTACAGAAAGCCACAATTCTAAACACCTGTCACATAGTAAGGAAATTCCTACACCCAAACCTCAATACTCTCACGAGTGCGTAACTTTCCCTCCCTTGCATTTGAGTCCCTTGGGTTGGCCCTCATTTGGGTCCGCGTCTGGGATTGGCTTCCGGACTTGATCTGAGTTTGGCTTCCCCAAACAATGACAATAATAATAATACAACAGGCGATCTCTCGAATGAAACAACCAGGCTCTGGATGAAACATGTGACCATTGTGCCCATTGTCATCGGTGCACTCGGAACAGTTCCAAAAAACTTTACAAATTTATATTAAAAAAATTGGACATCAACAATGTAACAACACTTGAACTACAAAAAACTGCATTACTTGGTACGGCATACGACGATATTTGGTGGATACTTTGGTTTTTGGGTGAAACCTGTATCAACCAATAGCACCAGTCAATGGTATATTTATATGTGTGTTCATTTGATTGTGTTTCATGTTTTATGAATAAAAGTAGATAATAATAATAATGTTTCATTATTCTCCAGGTGGCCACAGGTGCAAGTCGATCTTTAAGTCGCTCCGTCTCCATGGGCAAGAAAGGTTTGCAGGGCACGATAGGTTTTTGCACCACCTGCCTTAAAGAGATCCACGGTCGTCAGCCTTATGTTTCTTGTACAGGTAATTGCAAATTAATATTCCACGCCAAATGTGCAAATGTGCAAAAGAAAGACATCCAAGTCGTAAAAGCAACATGGCGCTGCTCCGAAAGTAACTGCGTAGATGCTTCCTCGCTCGGGGATAATGTCGAATTCGATCCGGACCTCAGCTACAAGTCCACCAATTCTTCGCAAAAGGAAGATAAGTCTACCAATATCGATCAAGTTCTGACTGCGGTTAATGATCTTATTAGCGTAGTTAAAGCATTTATCAAAACAGCCAATAATATCCAAGAAGAGAATAGAGCCTTAAACAAAAAGATAGATCAAGTGCTTACACTGCTACAGTTAAGCGATAAACCTAGTCCTTCCTGCATGAAAGACACTTATGCTGAAATAACTAGAAAGGCGAAAGCAAACGGAGTCAAGTCGCCTACGCCGGCTAACTTTGATGATGACTACCTTAGCCAAGAGTTGCCTGGTAAGGCCACACTTTCTAATTCTCATAAGCCAAAAAAATGCAATAGTATACCGATACGCATTGGTACGAACGAGAACTGTGCCGGCATTAATAATTCCAATAGACGTAATCATATTGAGAAAAAATTATTTGTTTCAAAGTTGCAACCAAACATAACGAGTGTGCAGATTAGAGACTTTTTATCCTCTACTTTTCCATCAATTATTTTGAGAAGATGCGAAAAGCAAAAGGTCAAGTATTTAAGCTATTCCTCGTTTGTACTGTTTGTAAACAGTGAAGATAACGATATTCTTTTCGACTCTGAGATTTGGCCTTCTGGCACTCTCTTATCTCCACTTTTCGGTAGATTATTTGAAAATCAAATTGATTCTTCGCTTCCGGAAAAGGGCGCTTTAGTTCGGAATGACTAACAAAATTTATTATCAAAACGTTCTCCTCATCACTGGATTTTGCTCTCGAGAACGCGCAATACATTTTTTGCTTGATCGAGACGTGGTTGAATGACACAATCACCGATTTTATGCTTTTCGGAGACAACTTTAAAGTATTTAGGAAGGATCGTTCAGATCGAAGGTGGGGAGGGGTGCTCTTATTGCGGTCCCTGATTTCCTGACAACGTTTAATTGTTCTTTTGAATCTTCTATTAAAGATATAGATGTTGTCGGAGTAATTATAGCACAGACGGGCTTAGTTAATAAAAGCTATAAAATTGTGTATTCTTAATATTTATATCCCGCCGCTACTTCCGTCAGCCAGCTATGAGATCTTTTTAGAAGAACTAGCGCATTTTATCATTTTGCTAGACATCAAATGTATCTTTTTAGGAGATTTTAACTACTCAGACATTAACGACTATTCCGATAGCTGCTCCTACGCTAAACTGAGAAAAATAATGACTCAGAGCTGGCTCAGTGAGATCAACTTTGTGAATTGTAATTTAATAAAAAATAGTTTTGGTGATAACCTCGCTAAAGTGTTCGCTGACACGGATTTTTCAGTTAATAGATCAGATACCACTGTGGTGCCGGCGGATGCTTATCACCTTCCACTTTTAGTACACATTAAGACCTCTTTAACTGCAATAAGTAAAGTTAGCGAATCTAAATTTTTATTTAGCAGAGGTGATTACGTTGGTCTGTTTAATTTTTTGAATGTTTACGATTGGTACGAGATTCTATCATGCACCGACGTTAATGAGATATGGAATGGTATTGTAAAAGTATTACGAACTTCTATCTCTACGTTCATTCCGACACCCAACAACAAGTTCTCTCATAAAGGCCGCAGCCATAAGCCTATTTCTTCCAAGCCCTTTCCCTTCTGGGTTTCAAATAAAACCAAAATAGAATGGAGGTCAAAACAAGACCTGCACAAGAAATATAAACGTTCTAATGCTTTGGAGGATTATCTCAGATTTACGGAGGCCAGACGGAACTTTAAAGTTATTTGGAGATCGGATCGAATTACATATTTTAACTCATTGGGCACTCAACTCAAATCTAACCCGAAGTGTTTTGGGGATATTACAAAAAAAATTACTATACTCTAATCTTAAAAAGACTGATACGTTAGAGCTGCAAAAACTAGAAGAATAGCACGCTTCTTTGAGTCAACAATGAGTAACGATGTTTCTGTGAAGGCCGACACCTTATTGCTTACAGAATGCTGGAAGAGTTCGGACGCCTCTTTTACAGTGTCTCCAGTTACGGTTCAGACGCTTCTTGATAAAACAAAGAATGTGTCCGCGTCTAAAGTTTGCATTATCCCAGACATACCCGATTATATTTTTAAAGGTTGTCTCCCTGCTTTGTCCTCTCCTCTGTTGCATTTGCTTAACCTCTCGCTGGAAAGAGGTATATATCCAGCAGCTTGGAAACAAGTTTTGTTTCATCCAATTTTGAAAAAGGGCGGAACTGGGGACTTAAGTCCTTTAGACCAATTACTTTAATTCCGTTTCCGGCAAAGCTGCTTGAGACACTTACTGCCGATCATTTGGGCGCTTATATTGACCGTTTTCTTTCAAATGTGCAACATGGCTTTCGCCCAAAGCGGTCAACGCAAACGAACTTAGCCACTTTTTTGCATTTCATCACCCAAAAAATGGATCGTAGGGTTCAGGTCGACGCCCTCTTTCTAAATTTTTCAAAGGCGTTCGACAGTGTCGACCTTAAGTTGTTACTCGACAAAATGCGTTTCATAGGGCTTCCTTCTCATCTAACTCAATGGTTTGCCTCGATGCTCTGTGGCAGAAGTTTTAAACTTAGTTCCAAGACCCATCGCGCTCCGCAGGGGTCTCCGCTTGGCCCTCTGTTGTTTAATATTTTTATTGCAGACCTTCCTTTTGCTTAAAAAAATATACCTACCAAAGTCCTGATTTATGCGCATGATATTAAAATCTTCTATTCGATAGATAGCTGGGAGGCTTATGAGACTCTCTAACAAAGCCTTGCCATTGTCTCGAAGTGGGCTTTCGGCAATGGTTTGGTCCTAAACGTACAGAAATCATTTGTTGTTTCGTTCAACCGGAAAACAGCTCTGTTTCTGTTTGATTATAGCACTGGTAATGGTCTCCTTACTAGGAAGTCTGGGCTTAAGAATCTTGGTGTCTTGTTTACCGATAATTGCTCTTTTTTGACGCACATAGAGTCTCTTAATTGCGACATTTCTCGGCGTCTTGGAATTCTTAAACGACTCACTCATTATTTTGCAGACGTTTCGATCTTCATCACTTTATTTTAAGCATTTGTGGCACACAAGCTTCTTTATTGCGTCTGGATATGGTATGGATTTGTATTTTATTAATAATCCTCTGTTCAGTATTAATCACTTCATTAATATATGCTTTCTTTATATATTTCTTAATCTTTATTATGATAAGATGCGCGCGCCTGCTATAATAGATGATTTTAATTTTCAAGAGTTGAAAAGAAAGCTAATCGGCTATACTTTTAAGCCACCCTTTAAGTGGAGAACTAATTTATGCGATATCGATCCAGTAATGAAACTTATTGCTAATTTTAAGGCGAATTTTAAGGATTTTAATCTTGACGATTTCGAAGATAAACGTTTTACGTTATTCGGATGATTGTTCTATGATTTAATTCTCCAGGTTACTCCTTGTTTTGGTTACGTCTGTTATTATTAGTTTTATCATTTCTATTATTATCATTGCTTTTAGGTTCCATTGAATCATTTTTTACCAATTTTTTTTTGCTTTTTTTTTCTACTTCATTTATTAATTACTTAACTTATCTTACGTACCTTCTTTTCCTTATTCATTAATTAGTCAATAGTTTTAGTCTATTATATGTATTTCATTAACCCCGTTTTCGGGCCTCGGCCGGTTTGGGGGACAACATCGGGCTTTTCCTTTCGGTTTATCTGGTGGGATACTCCTGATGTTGTTACATTATTATTATTATTATTATTATTATTATTATTATTATTATTATT
>JAHWFO010034639.1:435503-517123 GCA_023313115.1 Rhysida immarginata
ATTATTATTATTATTATTATTATTATTATTATTATTATTATTATTTTGTTTTGTTTTTTTTGTTTTTTTTTTTGTATGTGTTTTTCATCAACCCCGTTTTGGGCATCTAGCCTGTTGGAGGGCAACATGGGGCTCTCCCCCACCGGAGTATCTGGCGGGGTATTCCCCCCTTGCTGCTACAATTATTATTATTAAATTGTAACAACAACTGGGAAAGAGTCCGACCAGCAGAACGACTGGAAGGAAAGAACCTAGCATTGTCCCCCAAACAAGCCGAGGCCCAAAAACGGGGTTAATGAGATACATATAAATAGACTAAAACTATCGAGTAATTAATGAATATGGAAAAGAAGGTACGTAAGATAAGTTAAGTAATTAATAAATGAAGTAGAAAAAAAAAGCAAAAAAAAATTGGTAAAAAATGATTCAATGGAACCTAAAAGCAATGATAATAATAGAAATGATAAAACTAATAATAACAGACGTAACCAAAACAAGGAGTAACCTGGAGAATTAAATCATAGAACAATCATCCGAATAACGTAAAACGTTTATCTTCGAAATCGTCAAGATTAAAATCCTTAAAATTCGCCTTAAAATTAGCAATAAGTTTCATTACTGGATCGATATCGCATAAATTAGTTCTCCACTTAAAGGGTGGCTTAAAAGTATAGCCGATTAGCTTTCTTTTCAACTCTTGAAAATTAAAATCATCTATTATAGCAGGCGCGCGCATCTTATCATAATAAAGATTAAGAAATATATAAAGAAAGCATATATTAATGAAGTGATTAATACTGAACAGAGGATTATTAATAAAATACAAATCCATACCATATCCAGACGCAATAAAGAAGCTTGTGTGCCACAAATGCTTAAAATAAAGTGATGAAGATCGAAACGTCTGCAAAATAATGAGTGAGTCGTTTAAGAATTCCAAGACGCCGAGAAATGTCGCAATTAAGAGACTCTATGTGCGTCAAAAAAGAGCAATTATCGGTAAACAAGACACCAAGATTCTTAAGCCCAGACTTCCTAGTAAGGAGACCATTACCAGTGCTATAATCAAACAGAAACAGAGCTGTTTTCCGGTTGAACGAAACAACAAATGATTTCTGTACGTTTAGGACCAAACCATTGCCGGAAGCCCACTTCGAGACAATTGCAAGGCTTTGTTGGAGAGTCTTACAAGCCTTCCAACAATCTGTCGAATGGAAGATTTTAATATCATCCGTGTAAATCAGGACTTTGGTAGGTATGTTTTTTGAAGCAAAAGGAAAGTCCGCAATAAAAATATTAAACAAAAGAGGGCCAAGCGGAGACCCCTGCGGAACGCTACTTCTGATGGAATAAGTGGAGCACGAGAGGTCTTGCGAACTAAGTTTAAAACTTCTGCCACAGAGCATCGAGGCAAACCATTGAGTGAGATGGGAAGAAAGCCCTACGAAACGCATTTTATCGAGTAACAACTTAAGGTTGACACTGTCGAACTAACACTGTTGAAAAATCTAGAAAGAGGGCGTCGACCTGAACCCTATGATCCTTGTTTTGGGTAATGAAATGCAAAAAAGTTGCTAAGTTCGTTTGCGTTGACCGCTTTTGGGCGAAAGCCATGTTGCACATGTGAAAGAAAAGGGTCACTCAATATAGGCACCCAACTGATCGGCAATAAGTGTCTCAAGCAGCTTTGCTGGAAACGGAATTAAAGTAATTGGTCTAAAGGACTTAAAATCCCCAGTTCCGCCCTTTTTCAAAGTTGGATGAATCAAAACTTGTTTCCAAGCCTCCGGGTATATACCTCTTTCCAGCGAGATGTTAAACAAATGCAACAGAGGAGAGGACAAAGCAGGAAGACAACCTTTAAAAATATAATCAGGTATGTCTGGGATAATGCAGGCTTTAGACGCGGACTCATTCCATGCTTTATCAAGAAGCATCTGAATCGTAACTGGAGACACTATAAAAGAGGCGTCCGAACTCTTCCAGGATTCTGTAAGCAATAAGGTGTCGGCCTTCACAGAAACATCGTTACTCATTGTTGACTCAAAGAAGCGGGCTACTTCTTCTTGTTTTTGCAGCTCTAACGTATCAGTCTTTTTAAGATTAGAGTGTAGTACTTTTTTTGTAATATCCCCAAAACACTTCGGGTTAGATATGAGTTCAGTGCCCAATGAGTTAGAGTATGTAATTCGATCCGATCTCCAACTAACTTTGAAGTTCCGTAAGGCCTACGTAAATCTGAGATAATCCTCCATAGCATTAGAATGTCTATATTTCTTGTGCACGTCTTGTTTTGACCTCATTTCTATTTTGGTTTTATTCGAAACCCAGAAGGGAAAGGGCTTGGAAGAAATAGGCTTATGGCTGCGGCCTTTGTGAGAGAAGTTGTTGTAGGGTGTAGGAATGAACGCAGAGATAGAAGTTCGTAAAACTTTTACAATACCATTCTATATCTCATTAACGTTGGTGCATTATAGAATCTCGTACTAATCGTAAACATTCATTTTATTGACATTGTAAAAAGTTACACAAATGCTTGATGTTTTTCTAAATTTATTTAATTTCTTTTTAATTTGAAAATTTTTATGATTTCCCCAGCTGACTAAGCATTCTTACTCATACTGCTGCCGATTGACACCATGGTGAAAAATGGGATGGTACCATTCATCTTCAGCCGTAGGCCATATGAATTCCTCAGCATTGACGACATCAATATCGAGCAGTTTGTTTAACATGTGGCAGTTTTCGAGGACTTAAGCATAAAAATCAATGTTTGCTGATAACATAGAGCAACAAATAAGGGATGGTCTTGACAAAAGTGCTCAGTAAAAGTGCCAGATAAAGTGTAACTGACTGTCTTCATTCATTCCCAGTCCTTAAGGCTAAGATATAATTTGGAATCAGTCGATATAAGGAAATGATAATAACCTCTAGTGGCATCTGGTGAAGATGCCAAGCTCAGTCATAGCATATTCGTTAAATGTCTATATGTTATACAGGTTGCAGCTAACTAACAAAAAGCTCTCCTTTCTCCATCCTGTACGTGTTTGCTGTCATGGCCACACCCTGCACAATGGGGTTAATTAAAAGGTGTTATGTTTTCTTCAAGTGGCAGTCTTAGCAATTTCTCTTTTTTGCAAAATGTGAAACGTAATATCTAAAATGATTACTTATATTGTTCAGCCGGATTCAGGTCCATTCTCCCGTTGTTGGCTTCCCACTTTGACCTGATTGTTATGATGGGTCAAGACTCTAAAGGCTGGATGAATCATCTCATTTTGATGCACATGCGTCTCCACTTTCATGCTGACATCAGATCATCTTTGTGGTTAGAGAAGAGAGGAAGGGAAAGGGGTTTTCTGCAGGTTTCTAGAACGTTCCTTTTGTTTTCTGTCTTACATGCTCAACATTGCTGTTGTCTTTGATCTCCGACTTTTTGTCTCGTAGTGAAAACCGGGTTTCTGTAAATTTCTACTGATTTGATGTCATCTGTAAATTAAACTTAAATCATATTGCCTGGCATTTGCTTCATTTCACGGCTGGCCACGGCTTCCTTTTTCTTAACACATGCTCTTAAAAACGTCTTCTTGTACAACAAATGAAATTTCTTGTTGTTTTTTCACACCTTGTAAATTTGTTGTCACTGTTTTACGCCATAAACGCTTTTTGTTTTTGTGGAATTACAACCTGTTGACTTTTTTGCACTCGCAGATTCCATCCTTGATTGGGTTTTTTATTTTTTATCTATTTATTTATAAATATACAGTGAGGTGAGGTTAACCCCGGGAGCCAGTATGGTCAAATTGACGACAGGTGACTCTCAGAGATCACACCAAATACCAGCAAAAAAAAAATCCGACAAAAATAATGAATGAACTCACAAATAAATAGTCCAACAAAAATAAAACTATGATGACCGATTAAATGTCGTAGCAACAAAGACAAATAATCCAAAATTAAAATCTAGAAGGACAAAAGATTCCAACCCCTGCTAATGCCAAAAACCGATAATCAACTCCAAAACAATTGGTCATTAAAGATACATAAAAGTATAATAATAGGAGACCAAAAAATGCAATAAAATATATATCATTCATCCAAAGCCATATTAAGAGGGGAGATCAAAAAGTAAGTTGCACTAACTCGCCGCAGGAGCGCGCTGTGTGTCGCAATCTTGGGCAAAGCGGAGAAAGGGACATTAACTGCGCAGACGTCGGATAGGACGGTTGCTGTGGTTTCCCGTCGTGTTTTGTGTGACTAGCGGGCTAAAAGCAAGGGCACGTCAACTGGATGTCCACTCCAAACTTGTGGTCCGAGCAGCAATCCTATTTCTATGGGCCAAACGGGTGAATTGCACGGACATTCATCGTGAAATCACTGCACGATAACGCAACACCTCACAAGGCCCGCCTAACGTGCGAACTGCTGCAGCGATTCAAGTGGGAGGTTTGGCAACATCCTCCATACTGTCGCGACTTAGCGCCTTGCTACTTTCATCTCTTCGGTAAGCTGAAAACGGATCTCGGTGGACAACGATTTCGAAACGATGAGGAGGTGAAAGCGGCTGTCACCGTGTGGTTACTAAACGCTGGAGGAGATTTCTATGCATCCGGAATCGAAAAGTTGGTTGATCGTTCGGATAAATGTTTTGGGTCTTTGGAGGCTAGGTGGAAAAGTGAACCTACATTGTATAGGTGGTGTAATAAATGGCCATACCGTGGAAGTGCAACTCACTTTTAGATCTCCCCCTCGTATAAGCGGAAATTTAGATCTTGACCGGACACAAATCGTTGCAAGGACTTAGGAAAAAGCCTGAAAATCGGTTATAGAGCATATTTTAGGGGACAGATAAGACCAACATTTAAATCCCATATAAAACCAACATCGTCACCTGTAGTTGTGTACAACTCAGGGACGATGAAATTAAATTAGAGATCTAGTTGAGTATCTGTAGTTCGTAGAAGTTAGATCGATGGCCGGGGCTGCCAACAATAATGAGTTAATAGTTTTGAAAACAAAAGTACATACACGAGAGAAATACAGTTGGTAACTTGTGGGTATCCCTAATGCAGCAAAATATGATGACACTGACTCATATTTCGGTAGATTGCAATAAGTTCTCAGAACCATTTCTGAAGCTTCATACCTCTTAAAAGATTACTAGAAGTAGTCGATCCCCAGAATAACACAGTAAAACATTAACATGAGTGAATCCAGCCAAAATATAATTCCAGCAATAAATAGCGTGGCAAATTCGTGAATCATGATATAATGCCCTGTCTTCTGTTCAATTTTGATAATAGTGCGTCTACTTGCTGATCCCTATTAAGGTCACGGGCAGTTATTATTCCAAGAGGTGGTAAAAGCTGTCATAATATAAGGGGAAGACGTTAGGTACTCCTCGTCTGTTGCACTGGTAAAAGGTCGTGGATTTCGTTTTGTCAACGTTCACTATCATCTGCTAATGTTTAGTCCAGACCTTCAAAGCATCAAGTGCTTCGTTAAGAACTGATATAGGATGTAATATATCGCTGGCCAAACATTACGGCCAGGAAAGTAATATTGTTAGCATAAAGAATGACTTTTAGAGGTAAGTGGCACAATACAAATTTAGGAAGGACGTTAATATACAGACAAAACAAAAGGGGGGAAAGAATCGATCCCTGGGCAATCAGAGGTAATGTATTATATTATCTGAAGAAATACCTGACATTGACAAAAAAATAGGCACGATCTGTAAGGAAATCATTTAGCCAAGACAATGGGGGTCCACGTATTCCAAATTGCTGTGTTAATTTATATAATAAAAGCTCTTTTGGGACCAAGTTAGAGGCTTTTGAGAAATCAATATAAACCGCGGCAACATAATTATGCAAAGCCATCCCCGACAAGGCATACTTGAGTAACTCATGGCAGGCCATCTCAATATTACGTCTTGGCACAAAACCGTGTAGACAATGAGTAATAAGTCCTTTAGCCTGAATGAAATGTGAAATCCGAACGAAAAAGAGCTTCTCCAATATCGCAACCAGGAACGGTAAGGTATAACTGGGCGATAGTTCAAATAGGACGTAGGATCACCTTTCTTGAATAACGGCGTTATTCTAGCAAGCTTGAGTGCAGCCGGAAATATTCCAGTAGCCAACAAGCGATTAAAAATGCAAGCTAACGGATGTGATAGTGCTTGTTGTAATAATATTATTATTACCTTTGGGGGGAACCCCAGAGGATCTAACACTGACATTGATTTTAAGCTTCAGGTTTTTAATATTCATTATTTTCAATATTCTTTCATTTGTTTTTTAGTTTCTATGAGTCTTTTTCCGGTTTTTTAGTGTTTTTGCACCATTTACGAGGGTGTACTGTTCATTATTTTTATTGGTATGGTGACTCATTAACCTTTTAAAAATACCTTATTTACCTGAATGGATCCAGACATCAAATTTGTACTGACCCCGCCTTTTTTGGTCATTTCGATGGAAAAAATATTCTCAAATTTAAACCGACATCTATTTTTTGTAATGTTTTGATGATTATTTAAATCCACTTAAATGATTTTTTTCTATGAATAGACATGAATCAAATTAGAAATTTTTGTACATATGCAGGAAATCACTCCTTCAAGTCCAAAGATAACCACACCCAAGAACTGCAATCTTTTGATGTATGTCACAGCCAACTACAGCCATGTGAGAATGCGGCGTTTATTTGCCTCTCCCCTCAAAGCCAGGCGCAGCATTTATTTGTGCTAATGAGATAGTCTGACTACTTCCTGACATTATTTTGGCCCTTTAATTCATCTGGAACAACTTCTGAATAGCACAACATATTTAAGTACCGTTGCTAATCAAGTTCATTTTATCATGTTAATGGCATATTCCTACATGGTGGTTGTGAAGGACTGTTTTCAAGACCATAAGGGTGACTTCATCTTGTTTAGGTGGCCTCCATAATCACCTGATTAAAATCTAATTCAGCATTTGTGAGATGAAGTTGAAAGAGCCATCGGGCAACTGGTTCCACAACCATCAGATCTCACCTAACTGGACAGTGCTATTCATCAGGCATGGTGTCGGATTCTTTGCATCACATTTCAACATCTTACGGAGTCAATGCCAAGAAGAATTGTTGCTGAATTGAAGGCAAAAGTTGGCCCAAGGAAGATGTGTTTATGTTGTATTTAAGTTGAAGGTACGATGGGAATATAATAATAATCTGGCCATTCAGTCTAGAGTAAATGTAATCAGGATATAATTTATTTACAAAACTAAATACTATAAATGAAAAAAAAAATATATATATATATAATTTTGTTATTCACTTTCTTCATCGCTTGAACATTTTTACTCATCCCTTGAAGACTTTTACTCGTCTTCTTCCTCCCATAAAACATTAGTGTCATCCATATTATTGGAAATGCAATATTTTTTAACCCATTAGCCACAGATTAAAATAGATGCGTTTTTAATATGTGCCTTTATCAATAGATTTATTGGAAACACCGTTCTATGAAATCTTGATCCAGTCAGCTAATTGTGCATCAGATGTGTTTTACATTTTTCCCGTTGGTGTTAAGGGGTGCTTATCATCAAAAAAACATTTTACGAGGCATATCCAGAAAATTAGTACCGTTTTGGAAGAAACCAGATAAAAACATTTTTTTCAAAACAAAATTTATTTTTACTTGAAAGAGCATTTCTTAAATTATTTTTCTACATATTTGCTATCGTTGATCAGAAATTTGATATAGTGGGAACCCAACTTTTCTATGCCCTCTTCATAGAAAGATGCCGCCAGTGAAGACAGTTACTGCTAAACAATCTCAGCCAAAACAGTTTTTAAAATTTGTGGAAACTAATTACAAAGCATCCTCATTGTGAACCGTCTGTTTTCACAAATTTTCTCATTCACTTTTTCAACCAACTCATCATTGACAACAGAAGGCCGCCCTGTCTGTGTTTCGTCATAAACATTGGTTCATCCATCATTGAACAGATAAACTTAGATAGTGGTCCAATGAATGTCTCAGATTTAACAGAATATTGAAATACCTAAAATAACCGTTGTGCACTTTACTGTATTGTGATGGGCTGCTCTATTGATTGCGTCATTACTGTTAAGACTGTGTGTGTAGTTATTCAATTACGTTTACTTACCCATATTGTATTACGTTGACGAAGACGACTTGAATTTGAATGAATGAAATCACGTACTTGCACATTAGCTTGGCTGAAAGAACCAATCGCGCAAGCTGGGACCGATGCAGTGACATCAGAGTTCTCGTTCAAATAAAACAGAGGTTCCCAAACCTTTTCGACTCGCGAACCCCTTCCACAAGGATGTGAGCAGTGGGTAACGCTAACTTATAAATATACAAACCTACATGCATACAACACAATAATCTGCCATCATAGAAACGTTTTGGCGAAATCCGTGAAAAGATGTTGAGAACCCCAGTTTGGGAAACGCTGAAATAAAAGAAAGAACAAAACAAAAATGTTTACCTAAGAAACTCGCAAGTGAATCAATGAATTTAATAAAGAAAATCCGTAGATTTTAAAAAATCAACACATGAGGGTGATGAGTTGGAACGGTAAAAACTGGTCTAGAGTGTGAAGATTGGTGAAAATGAAACAGCAGAACAGGTGAGGGTGAACTATGATGAAGACATTATGTGAGAGATAAGAAGTCAGAAACTTTTGACTTTGGGGAAAAATTGAAAACACAAAGAAGTACTTATTTTTTAAAATATCAAATTACACTCACTCGTTTACTGCAGTAAGAGAAAACTTACTGAATACGTTGAATGGAAACACAAAGAACAAATTTAGATCACAGATGAAAACATTAAAATTTGTAATAAACATTCTTAAAGACAAAATAAAACTCACATGGAACCAGGCGAGAATGGGTGCTGAAGATGTTGAAAGAAAAAGAGTGCCGAATACAGCTGAAGCGTGAAAACACAATGGAGTAATTCAGAATGACAATTGAAAATAGAACACAATTAAACAGTGATTGAAAAGAACGTGTCATTGAGGAGGGGCAGAAAGACGCGGTCATATAAACAAATGGGGGCTCTGAACTCTGATCTAAATTTTGCAAACCTAGAAGCAGCCCCTGTGTATTGGCAATCAAAGACCCATCTTCCAGGAAGCATACAAGGAGAGGACAAAATACTTGCCTGAAGTAAACTTGCAAACTGGTGCAAACCAGCACAAAAATTAGAACAACTTTTTGATAGATAGCAAAAAATTACACGAATAATAATAACTTACAAACATGAAGGCGCATTCAGCCCCAAAATAACGCACATTCGAATATTAAAAAAAAACTGTCATTATTTAAAGCAATTCAAACATTCGAACATTTATTTATTTATTTATTTATTTATTTATTTATACATAACATTATTGAAATAGTGTAGAATTGCAGAAAAACTGGTTTCAGCAAAAATGTAATAAATTGCCAACGAACGTCGCCACGAATATTTTAAATCGCGCTATGGTTTTGTTCCTTATGAATCCATATGTAAGAAGAATAATAAATAATATGAAACAATAGAAGACAGGGAAACCACTAATCCACATAACGAATTTATTCTGATGAATACGTATTTCAACCACTAATCCAAAGGAAGTTATGATCAGAGAGGCAAGCTGTTCTGATCACTCATAACGTAAAATTATTTTTTTGGAAATATAACCAGCAAAATAAACAAAGGCGTTAACTTCTGTTTTTTTTTTGTTTGTTTTGTTTGGTATTAACATCCTTTTTAACTGCCATGGTCATTTCAGTACGGCGTTATAGGGGCTGCAAATTTTGACTCGCAAGGGTTCTTTATCGTGCAGCCGGCAAACGACTACACGGGACCAACAGCTTTACTTCCCTTTCGGAGGAAGTGCGTGATCTGAGGATTTCCCCCCTGATTTCCCCCGAGGATTTCCTGGGCCGGGACCGAACCCGCGTCCACGGGCATCAGAGGCGATCACGAAACAACTGAGCCACCGAGGCCGATGTTTAATTCTGGCATGGACATTATCGCTGATTTTAAATCCTCAGCAAAATGAACTGATTGAGGCAATGATTCCTGAACATCCAACATTTTAATCTTAATTTCAAATTTTCTATCTCGGCCAAACCTAATAAAAATTCATCTACATTATTCTGACAGTTTGAATGCTCACTACGTTTTAAGAGAGAATAAAGATAAAAAATCAAGAGAAATAAAATACGCTAAATTAAATTATAATAGGTTTCGTTCATTTATAAAAGACAATACTAAAAAAAAGAACATTATTTTTTAATTTTTCAATTTAGATCAAGATCGTGGAATTTATTTCTTATATGCAATGGAATCAAGCCAAAAACTGTTTTTCTTTCTTTATTTCTTATATTTATTATTTTATTCCAATCGTAATTCAATTTGTTTAAAATACATTTAATAACTTTATATTACAGAAATAAAACATTAAACCACCTAAATTTACAGCAATTTGAAAATAATCAGTTTAAAAAGAGGAATTTCAAAAAATTAATTACAATTTGTCACTTTTAAAATACAGCAATTAAACAAAAAATAAAATACGAGGTTCATTCAAACTAAACGAGATAATTTTTTAACATTGTTTTTATTGGTTTTTTAATTTCCTTTAATAAATTACTCATAATTAATAATTGGCCCACGTCTAATAATTACCAGGCCTGAAATCCTTGACTCTTTACGAAAATTTTCGAAACGGGAATTGCTTATAGTCTTGGTCAGATTTTTCGTTTTTTTTAATAACTGTTTATTTTTAGTATCCGTTTGACGCAGATATTTAAAAAAAAACAAATGTGTTATGCGCATTTTGCGGCGTGCATTGGGAATTTGCATTGTATTCAACTCTTTTTAATGCTCTCCTCTATAAAAAAGTCACTCGATGTGTACAGCCACATATTAAAAATACAGACTTTAATCCACGCTTAGAATCCGTGTACAGGCTTTATAAGTGGATATTTAATAAGCATGTATCCCCACTTATAGCATGTATCTGCTCTGCTGATCAGATTGTGACCCTGACTGACGCTTGGTGCGCCTCATTAACTAAGGCCAGTTACATGACTCATCGAGTTTCGCTCTGCTTAACCTGGGTTGACGCACCAGTGTATTCTTAATCTATGCCCATAGTTTTTGATTGTTATGGACAAGAAAATTTAAATACAGGATGATTTACATCGAATGTAAAATACTTAAGGGGGGTATTATAGAGGTTAAGATAAACATAAAACGTCCTATGAACATGGGTCCAATTTTGAACGATAACTGAGATATGAACAGAAATAAAAATGCCGCCACCAACATCAACAAATTAATAACTCAGGTTCTGTAAAGCCTAGGGTAATGAAATTTGGGGGAATAATAAGGTACATAGGACTGTGTAAACCGTTAAAATTTTGTCGAATTCCATCGAGTAGTTTCCGAGTTACGCACTCAATATCGTAACACGTGCTTGTTAATACTCGCATGTGAGCACTGTTACGATTTTGAATGCGTAACTCGGAAACTACTTGTTGGAATACGGTCAAATTTTAACGGTATACACAGTTTTATGTATCCTGTTATTCCCCCAAATTTCATTACCCTAGGCTTTTCAGAACTTGAGTTATTAATTTGTTGATCTTGGTGGCGGCATTTTTATTTCTGTTCATATCTCAGTTATCGTTCAAAATTAGACCCATGTTCATAGGACGTTTTGTGTTTATCTTAACCTCTATAATACCCCCTTTAAGTATTTTACATTCGATGTAAATCACCCTGTATAATATTGAATTTATAAAAAAAGGGAAGAACCTAAGAAAGCACATCCTTTTTCATAAGAGCCTTTGATTGTTAATTATTAAGTAGTGGAAGAATGGAGCTACTTATTGTTTTCACAATGTCCGTCTGACTGTCCGTCCATCCGTCCGTTCGTCCTCTTCAAAATTTCCGCATTTTTTGAGGTAGAAGGTTGAAATTCGGAATGTAGCTTACTACGGGCATGTGCACCTTCACTATTTAGTTTGGTTTTGATTGGCTTACTGGGATCGGAGTTTTGGGGCGAAAATTAGGGGGGACCAAAAGGTCTACGCGTATTAATTCATATAAAGGAGTGAAAATCGGTATGCAGGTTCTTCTAAGCACGATAAATATCACTGTAAAGTTTGGGCCAAATTGTCCCAATAGGGTCGGAATTGTGGGAGTGGCAATCACTTAGTCTTTAGAACTTTATGGCAACATATAGGGTGCGATATATCATTCGATAGAAAATGATGAGACAGGAAAGAAGATATGATTCTTTTATATTTTCTAAATACAAGGTTCGAGAAAATCAATTTTTGATTAAAAAATGGGGGGAGGGTAAAAAATTGCAGATGAAGGAACAAAAAAATAGATGAACTTAGGGCTTCCACTACTTTCCTATACCTTCCTCGGGAGGATTAATTTCTTGTTATAAATTTTTATCCAGCGGTTAAAAAAGGTTTCTCCTCAATTTTATAAATTTTTCTTTTTTCTCAGCGCCATGCCGAGTAAAAATATTTTTATGCTAAAAATATTGATTGTATCGAAAACGAATTAATTATCCAAACCACGAATTGCTATCAATAAAGTTAGAACTCCCAGGGTTGTTTGTCTTGTGTCGTTTATTTAACCAATGAAGTTAAAACTGAAGGATAATTAAGATAATTGTAGAAGTAGTTTATAATTTTGGATTGGATACCCCCGAAGACCTTCCACCAACCAGACCTCCTGAGCCATAGAAGGCTCAGTTGTGAACATTTTCGATAGGTCGAAATTACATGTTTTACAAGGATGTAAGCGGGCCTTCCTATAAGACGAGCCTACTTTAAGGGCATGGATAGGTGTGAATCGTTATAGAGAGACCCGAAGTTTTTTCTCGATCAAATTTGTCCTTGTCAGTTTATTCTGGCATTAAAAGACTATGGAACCAAGTCAGAGAGCCGCACTTTATGCTACACTCAATCAGCGACGTTTTCCACCAAATTTATTGCCCTTTAAACTTAATGCTTTCTACATGTTGAATACACTACTGAAACGAAGGTGAGCACATCAGTCCTCCATCCTTTATTACTCGCCAATTGTTGACCTTGGGGTCGGGTTTTTTGTTTGGAGCTCTTCGTCTTTGTGTAGTGGGACTGTCTGACCTTGTCGGTGCTAGCACATGGTTCGTTCCTTGTTAAGGCAAGAGTAGCTGGTAGGATGATGATCATG
This sequence comes from Rhysida immarginata, assembly GCA_023313115.1. Classification (NCBI taxonomy): domain Eukaryota; kingdom Metazoa; phylum Arthropoda; class Chilopoda; order Scolopendromorpha; family Scolopendridae; genus Rhysida; species Rhysida immarginata. The sequence continues at coordinate 448,756 of JAHWFO010034639.1, forward strand.
CGAGTGTCGAAAGGTAGCTACCCCTTTTCGGCAAGAGGCATGGGCCCTTTGGGTTAAGCTACTTTTAGATTTCTTCAAAATTTTTTACGGCTTTGATAATTTGCTCTAAGTGGTTTAGTCTTTGATAAGGCCAGGAGTGCCAGTAGGAACCTCTTGTAGGGGGCCATCAGGCTGTCAAGGATTGTTTTCCTTCCTTTTGGCTTAGGGTTAAATTTTTTTTCTTTTGGCAATTTGGCCATTGTGATTGGGTTGGTTGTTTGGTTGTTGGTTGTTTGGAAGTTCCTCATTTTCGCTCGAGAATCTTCGGCCGACGTGAAGTTGCGATCAGCGGAATAGATTAAAAGCACACCATGATACTGAACTCAACGATGGTGGTTAATGAACTGAATGCAATTTTACACTTTGAGGGCACTACTGGAATGAGCGAAAGCGACTATGTCATGTTAGAGAAGAATTTGAATTTAACCAGAATTTGGATTATTATGTGTCAAGAGATAATGGAGATGAAGAGAATTTGATCTATAACTGAAAAATTTATGAAAGTGGACCCCAACGAGGTCGCCTTTGGCGCAGTGATGTTTTGGTGTTTTAGCTGCTGGCGGCTAAACACGCAGCGACGTGACTGAGGTTATCATGGCATTGGCAACGACGAGTCTCATTAGATGGGATCAGGCACTGAACCTCCTTTTGAGACAAGGGTGGTCTACTCCTTTCAAGTGAAGTCCATGTGCACAATACCTCGTAGATACTAAGGATACCAGTTACTACCTAAGGAAAACCATATAAAAAATAAAAATAATGTATAAGGACTCGAATTCGAATGTGACGGATTTTTCATAAATTAAAAATTTTTCATATATTAAAAAAAACCTGAAAGAAAACGAGAAAGTACCCTGAAGAAAAAGAGACAGCTCGAAGAGAGAGTCACGTGGTGCGATAACAGAGCCGCCAGAATAGTTTTCATGCCAAGCAGGTTTATGTGAGGCTCCTCGAATTTGGGAAGAGAAAAGCGTCACATGACGTCCTCCACGAAAAGAAGAGAAGAAAATATTTCCGGATCAAATCTCCGCTCGTGGACGAGCTTTTTGTTCAGCAGCGGGGGTCTGTAGCGTCCTAAAATCGAACGATCCAGCAACGAGTTCCCCGTTTTGTCGCCTTTTTCCATCTTCCTTGTCAACGTCTTCAAGAGCCACTGCGATACCTAAAGAATCAAAAGAAGTATGAAATAAGACAGGCAATTGTTTTGAGTGAAATAAATAAAATAATGAATACAAGATAAAGTGAATTAACAATACCTTTTGGCCAATGAGACGATCGTCGGAGCGAAACCATGATTGCCCGAGATTATGTAAAAATGTTTTGTTGTCGTCGGTAGCCAGGCGACGAGACGTGTTTAGTTTTTTTCTTGGACTTGACTTGCCATGAAGAACGGACGGAGAGATGTTTTGCAGGTGCGAGCCTCTGAGCTCGGTGACCTATCCTTGAAAAAGTATTAAGTCAGAAACGACCAGGCTCAGGGTGCGTCAAGGAAAAAAATACCACCATTTCCATCCTGAATGAGACTTAAAAGAGTATCATAGGCGTCTCTCTTGTCTGAGACCAATAGGGGTCTATTATTTTCAGCATTGATGTCGTAGTTCTTTTCTCTCCTAAAACCTTTGTCTAGGACATCTTGACCATTTTGATTCGGCGCCTCTAGCCCAAGCTGCAAAAGAGTTTTGCCGTTAATAGAGATGCATTTGTCCTCAAGAAATATTAACACTTGTTTCATTATTTCCGCAGTGTAACGTGAGTTCATTATTAGGTTAGCTCTTTGCGCCTCTCTGAGAATATGTTCACCTAAATTTTCTTTATGTTTCCCAAAGACATAGTGGATTTGCTGGAGTGCACGTCGTGATTATAATAGCAAGAAGACTCCTAAGTTGCTTTGGGAAAGAGGTGGCAGATGCCTCTGCCAATGTCGTGTTCCAGTACAGATCGTTTTCAAGCAATCCGTGTTTCTAAAATGCTTCTGTATAGCTTTTACTCAGTTGTCCTCGAAAATTTTAAGATGACTAAATGATGTTGATCCTCCCAACGTGAAACAACATTCTGAGGTCGTAGCAGTCAGCATTGCTGGGTGAACAGTGTAGACATGGCCAATGGCGTCAGTTGTGCATATATAAATATGAACTAGAAATGGGACTCCTTGATTTCTCCTGCAAAAAAATTATGCCTGACACGTCTCGTCACCTGGCTACCGATGACAGCAAAACATTTTTACGTAATCTCGGGCAATCACTGTTTCGCTCCGACGATCGTCTCATTGGCCAAAAGGTATTGTTAATTCACTTTATCTTGTATTTTTTATTTTATTTATTTCACTCAAAACAATTGCCTGTCTTATTTCATACTTCTTTTGACTCTTTAGGTATCGCAGTGGCTCTTGAAGACGTTGACAAGGATGAAGCAAAAAGGCGACAAAACGGGGAACTCGTTGCTAGATCGTTCGATTTTAGGACGCTACAGACCCCTGCTGCCGAACAAAAAGCTCGTCCACGAACGGACATTTGATCCTAAAATATTTTCTTCTCTTCTTTTCATACCTCGACATAGAGTAATATCTTTACAAATGGATCTTGCTGGCACAACTGGAAAAACGCTGTTAATGTTGTGTTGGGAGGCAGTTCCACTCTCTCGTGAACATTCTTTTCCGTAAAGTATACTCTCTGTACGTTCTCTAAGTGAAAGCTTAAGTGGAGAACCGTTGGGTATCGTTCGTGAATTGGAAATTTTTAAGAAGCGTCAAATAGCTTCATTACTGCTAATATATCTCTCCAATTGGTATTGAGTCACCTTATCCACCGCATTTTCATTAGCTAACCCGAAAACGGCAATGTCTCTACCTTGGGTGACGTATTTGGAAATGTACTTAATCGACTTAACACAATGGCAGTACTCGACATTGAAGTACACCGGAAACATTTTTGCACAAGGAGTAAGGCACAATGCATCTGTTATCAATTTCGATATGTCTATTTTGGTTGTTATCCTTAACTGCAACAGTCGCTGTGAAGCCCCCATTTTCAGGTTTTCGTCCTCACTCTAAAGGGTAATGACCATTTGGTTTATTGTGTGACACCAATGAACTATTGTGGATAGTTCTTAGTATATTTTCTCGAGTTTAAAGTTCCGAACGACCCATGGATCATGTTTTTTGACACTACTTCGAATATCAGTGGAAACGTTTTAGATCTGGCAGGTCTGCAGAAATTATGTCATCAACTTCAATCGGTCGGATTTTTTCTTTGAGTCTTATCACCATGTGTGCATGCAGAAACCACGCTTTTGCCGTTCGACTGAATATATCCAACCGCAGGTTTCTCAAAATATGTGGCTTTTTGTAATAACATCAATAAATTTGATTAGTTTTGCTTAAATTCTCTAGTTGTTAAATCGTGGCAGTCATTCGGTGATTGATTTTCCAAAAGCTAAACTGTAATCTCTGTCCACTTTGTAATGCATGTAAACGTATAAAATTATCTGGACGGCCAGGTTTGCGGACATAGGCCATAAGTATCTTCAGCATATTCGTGCATATGTCTTGGACTGCAGGGAACATTGCCTGTCATGTGATCATCCATCCTATATCTGCTATATTCTGGTCATAAGCCACAGCATCCCATAGATGAATATAATCATCAACAGGCAGTTTTTGCTGATTTAACCTAATATAAAGAATCTACTTATTGATGAAACAGCTGGCAGATCGTGTGACAATCCCTCTCTCAGCATGGTGCGGTGCGCATATAACTCCATAGAAGATATCAGGATACTGCAGAGCATCGCACGAGCTGTGTGTTTCTGGAATCCTCAGCAATTTTCGCTTCGTCTCTGAAGAATTATGTCAGGGCTATCGTACTGTTACAGATCAACCATGAGTATAACTACATCGTTAATTGGTGGGGCGTTAAAACCCCGTTCATGTTCACCTAATGGCCTCTTGCTGTTATGACTACTTCGTACTCGTCTGTAGCCATCCTTCCTAGTGCTCTTTTAAACATCATTACCAAGTGGTTGTGCGAATGAAATAGTCTCTGTAGATTTAAAACAATGGCTTGTCGCATGCAAGATACGAGAGAGAATCAAATGAAAACCGCAATTAATCTTTTCCTGCAGAGGGAATGTTTGCTTGTTTGCTATTATTTTTCAATATAGTCCCCTCCAAGTTCAGTGCACTTACGCCATGTGATAGGAAGTGCTTCAATACCGCGTAAGAAAAAGTCTTTTGGTTGACGCTGTAGCCACTCGTGCACCTCCGATTGGACATCTTCATCAGTCTTGAACTTCTGCCCTCCAAGGTGCTCCTTTAATGGACCAAAGATATGGTAATCTGCCAATGCCAAACTGGCGAGTATGGCGGATGTGACAGGCACTCAAAACAGAGGCCGTTGATCGTTTCCATAGTTCCACGAGCTGACTGAGAATGGGCGTTATCATGTTGAAGCAAAAAGCCTGCACTCAGCAATCCCCTTCGCTTTGTGCGTATTACTGGCTTCAAATGGTTCTTGGGAAGGTCGGAGTAGTTGGCACTAGTCACTGTGGTACCTGGGGGTGCTTCAGAATAGGATGATGCTTATCCCAAAATAAAGTCAACATGACTTTCCCAGCAGAGGGCTGTCTGCGAAACTTCTTTGGTTTCGGCGAAGAATGTCGCCATTCTTTGTTTGCACGTTTCGTTTCCGGTTGAAAATGGTGCATCCAACTTTCATCCCCCCCATAAAAATCAGCTGGAAAATCCTCTCCTCCCTCTTCATAACGCCTAAGCAGCTCCTGACATGCATCAACCTGACGATCTTTCAGTTCCTACGTCAGCTGTCGAGGAAACCACCTGACGGACACTTTTCTGTAGCGGAGTTCGTCATGCACTATGCGTTGTACTAAACCGAAGCTCATCTGCAACAAGTAAACCATTTTGGCCAGGCTGACACGTTTATTTTCTTGAATAAGCCAATCTGCAGCTGCTTTAGACTCCTCTGACAGAACACGAAGAGTCCGACCCAAATGGGGAGTATCAATTAACAAAGTCGTGTCTTCTGTTAATTTCCTGCACTGCTCGTAGACTTGCCGCTGTGACAGACAAGCGTCCCCATTATCTGTCTTCATTCTCCGATAAATAACAACTGGTTTCACACCCTGACTCAATAAAAATGGAATAACTCCGCGCTGTTCATCCTTGGTGCAAATGCGTAGTGGTGCTGCCATCTTAAATCCGCTGTTACTCAGCTCTAACCTTACCTACCGACACTGCTTCATACTACCAGCTCAGAGTGACGTCAAGACTGTGTCTACAAATTTCCAAACACCAAAAAAGGAAAAAAGATTTTTAATGGCACTATTGCGGTTTTCATTTGATTCCCCCCCCCCCCCACCACCGTATATCATCATTGTTGATCAGTCTATAATATTTCATCATCCATGAAAAACCTTGTAGAAACTTTGGATTTTATCCTGGAAGGGGAAGAAATGATCCAGCTTAATGGTAAATTTGGCCTTGCACCTTAAAAGCAGGCATGAACCCAACTTCTTGCTCTATAGATCACTCGCCAAACGATGTCATTTGAAAGCTTGAAATCTATGCCCTTATATTTTTTAAGGAAATGTTTGAAATCTGGATAACAATGGCTCTGGAGGCTCTTTAAGTGGCGGCAGCTTTACTTAACGATTAAAAAAAACATATTCCCGGTGGTTCATTTATAATACTTTGCTGACAATGGTTACATATGATATCATTCCTTCCTATTTGAACTTTAGGGTGATTATAGTAATCGAAATGAGAGCTGTAATAACTGCCCCTAATTTTAGATCGGAATATCGATTCACCATTTTTAATTCTTCTGTTCTACGTGGAACTCGTTGTACACACAGCTTTTCCCTCTGAAGTTCCCCTTGCCCTTGACGTTGAAGCTGGTTTACGCTTCTGCTGTAGACGAAGCTCTCTTTCCTCAGAAGTTTCCCTTGTATTTGACATTGAAGCTTGCGTACGCTTCTGCTGTTGACAAAGCTCTCTTTCTTCCGAAGTTTTCCTTGCCCTTGAGGTTGAAGATCGCATACACTCCTGTTGTAGCACGAAGCTCTCTTTCCTCTGAAGTTTCCCTTGCCCTTGACAGTGAAGCCCGTATATCCTGGTGTTAAGGAAGCTCTTTTTCATCTAAAGTTTCGCTTTGGTATGCTTCTGCTGTAGGCAAAGCTCTCGTTGTTCAGGTGTTTCCTATGCCCAAATTTTTTTGCGTTTTAGCTGCAGACTTTCTCTGACCAATATTCTTTCTTTTCGTCAGTGGCATTTCGATAAGCTTGAATTAATATATTATGTGTAATAAAATAACCGATACTTGTTTGTTTGAAGAGTCGTGTATATGAGTTCCTTTAGTAAGAATAACACTGTAATAGGTTTTACATTGCTCAAACTTTCCAAGCCCAAGCCCAAACACACACACACACACACACACACACACACGTACACACACACAAACACGCACACTCCCACGAACAAACACACAAAGTTTGATCAATTGTCTGAACTTTTGTATCCCCTTTGCCTCATCCGGAAACGAATTTTCTGCATTGCATCATTATTTTATGCTCATTGTTATAATTCTTGGAAAGGAACATTCTATCGTTGCATCATCATGAAAGTATTATTGCATAATCACCAGATAAGTTTCACGCAGAGTGTAGTGAAAATGTATCGGGGATTTACTTAGCAAATGTTGGATTTGTTGCGCTAGCACATAAGCTAAGTGATATCCCAGGCTTCGCTTGGACTGTTTTTTGAAGAAATTCTGAAATACTAAATATGAATATACAGTAAAAATAAACACATGAAAAATCTGAGAATTGATGCAGTAAAAATTCATAATAAAAATTGAAAACAAAATTTAAAAGCTCCCAATGGATGAACCTCTAAATTATTTCTTAGTCGCAGCAAGCGTATATAATTTCTTGGTCACGTAATTTTTCTTTAGATGTACATTCGCCCTGCTGTGGTGAATTTTGATGATAACCCTCTATTTTTGGGGGTAGTGAATGTAAACGTTCGTTTGTATAAAGAAACTTGGTTGTCTTTAAGACACCTTGAGAGAGCATGTCTGTCCGGGTGTCTGCGATAGCCCAACTGGTAGAGGAGTCGGCCATGACAGCCGAGGTTCCTGGTTCGAACCCAGATCGCAGAATTTTTCCTTCCATTTTTCGATAGAAAAATCTTTACCTGATGCTTGTGTAGCTTATCTCCAGTTATAATATCATTTATTATTAAATTTGTTTGTATATGTTTGCTGTGCAATCCCAACAGTCTGTGTGGGGTTATTCACTACTTGATAATCTGTTGTTGCAATTTGCCCTCTGCTTTCGATGTCTTAAAGCAAATAATGGTCATCCATCACTTTCTGTGGTTTAGCAGTCGCTGTTTCTTCTGTTGACCGTTCACCACTGTCTCAGTTTGCACTAGTGAAACCATTATACACCGAGCAAAGGGTTTCGCCTTTCCACTCATTCACATTGGTTTGGTAATTCTCCTATGTTTCCATTTAGTACTCATTTTTAATGATTTTCAAATAAACGTTAATTTCTAAAAACTATCAACTCTAAGAAAAGCCCAAACAACAGGAATTCTGTGCAAATGCACCTGGCCTTGCCTGGGATGATTACAGTTTTAGTTAAACAGAACAACATCAAGAAGTTAAATAAAATCTCACACTGGTTTTCAGTAATTCTGCAGTAGACGAAGCTCCCGTTGTTGAGATGTTTCTGACGCCTGGATAACTGTTTTTCTTCTCTGGCCAATACTCATTCATTTCTTCGGTGGGATTTCGATATATATCTATCCTTTGAACGATTATTATAGAGCATAATGTAATATGCTTGTTGATTTGAAGAGACGAGTTGATTTATGCTTTGTTATCGATTATGTCATTAACTGACACCCAGGCGAAAGTACTCAGACCTCTATCGCCTTTCTACTTTTTCTCAATTGTCTGCTAATTCTCCATTATCTGCAGTTACTGATCAATTTTTAATTTTTCAAGTAAATGTTAAGTTCTAAGAATTATCAATCCCAAAAAAAGCCCAAACTAGAATTTTATCATTGATACAAATCAATTTTTTTCTAATATAGAGAAGTGGAATGAATTTTCATTACATGACTTAATCAACCTTATTTATATGCACTAACTTTCTTGCATGATGATTCCATTGTTGAATAATGGTGAATTGTGAGGTGAATTGCGTGATGATATCATTGTTTATGCAAATTTTGCCTTGCATTGGTCTTGCATTTACTTTGCCTTGGTCATGCGATGTCTCTTATTAGTATGCCTTGGCTTCATCATATCCATTTATTATTGATAATTATTAATTTTTCGAGGACATTGACCTTCCTCATGCTTGAATATCAAGTGCGCAGAGTTTCATCAAGTTCGATTGCTATTGGTACATCCAGGAATACGAGACCACCAAACATGGAAAGATTGAGAGGACCCCTTAGATCAGCAACCTGTAGCTGGCTAGAGTTATTTGCCTCGCAGTACTCGTTGAATCTCTTGAGAATAATATGCTCAAAGACCTTGAAAAGCATGGGCAGCAACCTAATGGGCATATAAGTGGCAGGAAGAGAAGGATCAAGTCCAGGTTTGGGAATGGCGAGGATGACTGAGTCCTTCCAGGCACTTGGGAAATGTCCGATATGCCAGCAGTCATTCATGACCTTGGTGATGATGACTAGGTGGTAGATTGTTGAGGGTAGCATTGGTGATGGGTCGATATCAGCTGCCTTTTAACTTTTCAGGTGCTTGATGATGCTCACAATCTCAGTGATGCCAATGATATTTGGAGAGATTACAGATCGTTGAGTAAGGCCAAACTTACCACACTTATCCTTAACTTCGCGTGTAATATTAAGCAGACAGTCCTCCTTTGGCATAGTGAATTGAGTCTTCTATGAATCAGTGAAAAGTTGGGGTTTGTCCTCTGTGAGCAAAGGCTTTGTAAGCAGAGATGGGAGATCAATGGCTCTGTTGTTCTAAAGGGCCCTGATTGTACCGTTAAACAGGGTAACTTTGGACGCGGCGTGCATCTTTGGGACATTGCATAATTTTTCGCTTTTGAACTTCCAGTTTGAATTTGCCACCCAATCAACGCCACCTTAATCACTGATCTTACAGTAATCTTACGGCAGCATTTGGTTGGTTCAGCTCCACTGTAATCTGTCTCAGGTCATCTTCTTCCTACAAGCACATTTACAAGTTATTTCGTTGCTCTGGAAATTTCCATACTCCAGGAAAAAAGTGTGCATATTATAATACTGACAAGTATGTACATTGAATATTCCATGCTTTGATATCAGTTTCTTTTGTATTGACCTTTTTGACCCGTATATATTACTCTATAACCTCAAGATTGTAAAAAGTCTGCTCTGAGCGGGGTATCTTTGGTACTGTCAAAAAGATACCCCAAGGTTGATTTAATTATTTTTATGTTGTTTGGCATCAAACAGTACTCGAGCGCGACATCGAGAACAATGATAGAAGAGGCAAAGAGAGCAGCAATAGCGATAGGAGCATTGTTGTGTCCTTACAACAGCATAACCTTACAAATGGAACGCAGCGATAAGCTCACTCCCTCAACTTGAAAGTAGCCTCCAGGGTCTCGCCTATTCATCGCAGCCATGGAGAGGCCGGATTCTCAGTGGAAATGGACAGCGAACGCGACGAAATTTACTACTCAAAGGAAAAAACAGTGCAGCCTATCAACCCACCAAACCACTTGGCCGTCGAGACATTAAGAGACTGAAGAAGCTCTATGTTTATAAGATTTTTAGAATGCCTTTTCTTATAACAATTTTTAGAGTGCCAAATGCTTTCAACGATTCATACAGGGTCAGAAGTTTCATAAATAAACTGGTGTTTAAAATTGGGAAAGATCATTTTCCCCTAGTCTTTTAAGGTCAAAAATGGTACTGTCCCAAAGTTTCCCCATATACTGGGGTAAGATTGGGACAACTATACAGGGATTTTCTAAGAAAGTCGCTGTTTGGAAAGTAAAATCACGCCCATATTTGGAAACAGGAAGGTCAAATTCATATAGAACAGGAGTTTCAGCGAAAGTAGATAAAAACAATTAATAGGAGATAAAAAAACCCTGAAAAAGTGTCCCAAAGTTACCCCATTTTACACTACTCCAAAGAGAGTTTTCCTGGACGGACAAAGTCTTGATTTTATCATTCCACCTTTGATTCCGTCATTTTTGGTTTGCTCACTGACCTTACGGGAAAGTATGTTGTACTTGGTCATAAAAGCTGGTATGCTGCCACAATCTTTTCTAGGTGTTTTTCATAGATGGGATATCTGATGGAGGGAAGAAGTTGTATATGGCCGCTTGCAATTAACATTACAAGCATTGGCATTAGTATCCAAAACAATGGATTGAGTGACTTTTTGACATTCGTATCATTCGCAGGGTTCTGGTAAGGAATGCTACAGTTGTTGAGAAGTTCTGTAAATAACTTCCATTCCTGCTTGTAACGAAGAATTTTCTTCAGAACGATGTTAATCCCCTGAAAATAAAGTGCAACAGAAGGTGATCAGAAGATAAGGTATTCACAGTAAAGATATTATAGGGTTTGAAAAGCTCTTTGAGGATAGCAATATCAAGCACATCACGTGAGTGATCACAATTGTATGTGTCTTCAAGGGGGCGGATGAGAGAAGTGTCAACCTGATCTAACATATACCAGTAAAGGACTGAGCCACTTTGGTTAGAGCATCTGGAATTCCAGTGTGCGTGTTTGCATATAAATTATCCACCATGACAATTGGAGTGGGTCTGAACAACAGTTTATCCAGATCGCGAGGGTCAAGCTTGAGTCCAGGTGGGTTGTACAGAAAAGTAAGCTTTATCTCACCAAATGTCATCATCTTTCATGATAATGGAAGCTGCTTCCATATTTACAAGATTGGAAGTGACGATTCTAGTGTGTTCAATACCTCTTCTGACAACAATAGCTACCCACCAGAGGCTGAAACCAAATAATTAATAGCTTTTTTTAGGAGCCTTAATTTTTCGGTAAACATAGCAACCTGGTATATTAAAAGGCCTATTTTCTTTAACCCTTTCATTGCGTAATTAAATTTCATTTTCATCCCTGAGAAGATGGAATTTTCCACTTTTAACAGCATTACAAGAAGTTTGTAAACCCTATGGGATGAATCAGTTTTCCACAGGTAAAGGTAATGAATAATGATATTTGAAGAAATGGATGGAAAAATTCTATGATCTGGATTCGAACCAGGAACCGCGAATATCATGTAATTTTTTAAAATCACAGAATTTTAGGAGGTTCAGCTCCAGGTTACATTCATTATTTATTAAAGTTAATGAAATTTTGTGTGGATATATTCGCTTTATGCAGCAAAAGGGTTAAAGTGATTTTCGCACACCCATTGGCTTGAGTGGCTTTTCTTATCTTATCTTATCTTATGAGTGGGCTGTCAGTCAACAGCCTTTGAGGCAGTTGACCGCAAAGGCACTGATTCCTCTAAGGAATATTGCGCCAAACCCAAAGTAGAACTAAGATCACCTAATGGTAGCCGGACAGACTTAAAAAGCGAGTCAGGCTACCCACGGGGTCTAAGTGGATATCTTCAAGAAGGGTAAAACCAACCGTGAAGTGACGAAGATGTGTCAGAGCGACACAATCAAAAAGAATGTGGTAAGCTGTTTCATCTGCCAAACCACATTTCAAACATAGTGGTTCTTCCCCAAGGATTCCTATTCTATGTAGATGTTTACGGAGTAGATCATGACCTGTAAGAAAGCCAATGATGATCCGTATTTTGTTTCTTTTGAGTTGTAGAATGCCTGACGTTAGACTAAGAGAGGATCTCTTAATCATGAATCTGGCATGTGTTTGATCAGTGGTGTGATCCCACCTATCCATCATTACTTGATGAGAGATGATATTTATCTCCCTAACTGCAGTTTGTTTAGAAATATCGCAGAAAGGTTCAGGGCCAGTAAAAGTAAACTTGGCACCCTGTTTGGCTAGAGTATCAGCCACTTCATTACCAACAACACCTTTGTGTCCAGGAACCCATCTCAAGGTAACACTGTTGTGTGAAGAAAGGTCCTGTAGGAGTTGTCGACATTCCAATATAAGTTTGGAATTAACCCTGTAGGACTTGATAGCCTTAAGGGCCGCTTGACTGTCGCTAAGTATAAAAATACGGCGATGTACATAGAGTTTATTCATGCACATCTGCAGACAGTAAATAATGGCCAGTAATTCAGCCTGAAAGACAGTTACCCAAGAACCCAATCGACGAAAACGGAGGGTTTTGGGACTGCCACAATAAACGCCCAGGCCCGAAAGGCCATGATGACGAGAGCCGTCAGTATACCAAATAATGGCACCCTTGGGAAATTGCAAAGACCCATCTGGCTCTACCACGGGGTCAATGATGACCTCGCTCGAGGGCTCAGGAAGGGCCTGAGTAATTGCAATATCAGAAGGCATCTGAAGAATGTGACTGGTAAAAAGCTGGCTAATGAAGGTGTGAGACTTCGCCCCAGGGAAGTCCACCCATAGTCCTTGATTACTCAGTCTGTAAGAACTTTTGATAAAAATATTAAGTGGAGTCAGAGATAAAATAATTTCTAAAGCCTTAGTTGGCGTAGTAGAAACAGCACCCGTTATACTCAAACACGCCAGTCTTTGAAGAGAGGCCAGTTTGGTTCTAACGGTCAGTTGTTCAGACTTACGCCACCAAATTAGTGCGCAATATGTCAGAATAGGTCTGATCGCCGTGACGTAAAGCCAGTAAGTCAACTTGGGAGTAAGACCCCATGATTTACCAAGGGCTCGACGACAGCGGTAAAGTCCAACTTTAACCTGATTAATTTTATAATCCAGATGTTGGTTCCAAGTCAACTTACTATCGAGGATAACCCCTAGGTATTTGACTTCATTTCTAACAATGATTTTCTCACCAAACAAAGTTGGTATGAGATCATTGGAAATGGTTTCTCTACGACCTGTAAAAGGAACTAGAGTAGTCTTTGAGGGATTAACTCTTAAATTCCGCTCAGAACACCATGATTGAACTTTGTACAAAGCCATTTGTACAAGATCTAAAATGGTGCGTTTGTCGATTCCAGAGACGTAGATGAGAATATCATCCGCGTAACCCTGGGCATAAATACCTTGATTGTTAAGGAAGGAAATGAGGTCATCCACAACCAGGTTCCAGAGCAGGGGGGAAAGAATGCCACCCTGCGGACAGCCCCTGGAGGGACGAGCAACAATTCCCTCCCCCAACAAATCAGATTTAATAACTCTATCCGCTAAGAGGACCTGAATCCAATTACGGATTAGTGGAGAAATTGCTTTGGCAGTTAAAGCTTTAGCAATGGAGTCGTAAGAAGTGTTGTCAAACGCTCCCTCAATATCGAGAAATACAGCTAGAGCAAACTCTTTATACTTCAGAGTTTTCTCGATCCTTACCACTAAGTGGTGTAAAGCTACCTCCGTAGATTTGCCAGCCTGATAGGCAAATTGGTTAACGTGAAAGGGTCCAGAAGTCCCAAAAACTTCACGAATTCGCCTATCAATAATCTTCTCAAGGCATTTAAGCATGAAAGAAGACAAACTGATGGGTCGATAACTTTTCGCTAGGTCGTAGCGACTCTTACCCGGTTTTGATATGAAAATCACTTTGACCTGCCTCCAGAGATTTGGGATGTACCCTAGAGCTAAACTAGCTCTAAAGATTGAACACAGGATCGGTGAGATCACGTCCGATACCTGCTGAAGAAGTACTGGAGTGATTCCATCCGGTCCAGGTGATTTGTAGGGGTCAAAGGATTTAATGGCCCACATGACCCTACTACGGGTGATCACCTCACCAGCTGCAGCCCATCCAATCCGCGATGTCCTAACAAAGGAGTCAAGACACTCCAAGTCCGGCGGATCGATGAGCTCAGCACCTGGGAAGTGAGTCGTGATTAGAGTATCAAGGACTTCTTTACTGTTCCTGGTGAATTCACCATTTGATTTCTTGAGAGTGCCGACCATATTAGGTTTGTCGTTTCTCAAGAGTTTGTAGAGTCTAGCTCCTTCCACAGTCTTTTGGACTGATTCACAGAACTTCCTCCACGATGTACGTTTAGCAGATCGAACAGCTTTGTTGTAATCAGCGAGGGCGTTTTTATATACTAACCACTCGTTGGTCTTCTTAGCTTTCTTAAAAAGCTTCCTTATTCTTTGTCTCTGTTGAGAGAGATCATGATTCCACCAAACATTGTGGGATTTACATTTCTTCCTCAACAAGGGACAGTTGGTGTGATACGATTGTACCAAGGCCTGCTGCAGCCCATTTACGCGCAGTTCTAGGTCAACAGTATCATTAATTCTAGTTGGAAGACCGGAAATCGCAGAACGAACGTCCTCACGATATTGTAACCAATTAGTCCGTTTAGGATCTCTAAACGTTCTATCCCAGTCTATACTAGTGATAAAAGAAAATCGGATATGTTGATGATCAGCCATAGATGGTTTCTCATCTACATACCATCTTCTAATCCATTTCCTCAAAATGGAAGAGCCGAAGGTAACATCAATAACCTCCCTTCTTACCGCAGTAATGAAGGTTGGTCTATTACCCTGGTTAAATAAGTCTAAATTATTCTCTAGGATAAAATCAAAAAGGAGTTTACCTCTGAGATTGGTGTCGGTGCTACCCCACAAGGTATGATGAGCATTGGCATCACATCCGAAGATGATCGCTACCTTGTGGGAAGTCGAAGTTTCCCATATCTTCATGATGTCCTCATTGATGGGAGATTTTTCTTCGTATGGAAGGTAGGCCGAGACAAATATTATGTCACGATCCAAACCATCCAGACGAAGAGTAATTGTCGCCACTGCTAGATCTCTAGAACATAAGTGATACATAGGAAGTGCGTTAATACTGTTTTTGATCAACAGACAAGCACGGGGAGAAGAGCAATTAAAATCATAAATTAATTTACCTCCACAGTTGGATAGACCTCTGATTCCGCCCTTATGAATCCAGGGCTCCTGAATCAGAGCGATCTGTATGTCCTCAGCTAAGAAGGTATTGCTGAGGTTGGCAGCAGCCAATTTCTTATGCTGAAGATTTGCTTGCAGGCACTTCAGCATTAGATGATGTCTTATCAGGGGGTTTCCCTAGAACTTTTGCTTGGATTTGAGACAGTCCAATGTACAAAAGCCATTTTCTGTTACTCAAAATCTTCGCATCCAGTTCTGGGATGGATAGCACCATGGTTGCACTTTGATCCTCTAGTTTGAGGTTAAGGATATTCCAATGCGTGGATGAAATATCCTTATTCTGAATGTCTATCCTTTTCAGGATATCCATACCAGAATACTTCTTGAAAATCGCTGGGAGTTTCAAGATAATCTTGGTGGTTTTGACGATTGTCTTCGCCTCACCGACCAAGAGAACCTGTCCATCCCAGGGGTTAATACGGTTGACTGTAGAGGTCAGCCAATCAACTGTGTTCTGGTCGGCGCAGAGTAAAATAATAGCTCCGGCCTCCAGACGACAGTATTTGAATTGGGGTCCAGTGCCAGAGAGCATGTCCCCCATATGGTTCATCAGCAGCTCTTGGAAGGCCTCCAATTGCTGCTCACTGAGCTGCTTGTCTGGATAGCCTTCCAGAACTACTGCCATTTTCGTTGTTGTGAGAGCTTCACTGAAATTCCCAGGTTTGGGTTTTTTGTGAGGCTTCTTATCATCTGAAGAAGGAGTGTTACCCTTAGACCTGGGTCTTTTGGTCGGGGTATGCACCTCCCTAACAGGTGACAGAGGGCCGGCCTTAGGCATTGCTGCCTTAGTGCCCTCCAACTTTTTCTTCCTAGATAAACGGCGTTTAGCCGCTCTAGAAAGTGGTTTAGATAAAAATTCGCCGCTACCCTCGCCCGAGGTCTCCCGCTCTACAGCAGGTGGCGCCTCAGGTTTGGGAGTGGCAAATTTGTCAATGTCAGGTGACACAACTGAGGTCATTACAACTTCAACAGTATCACCTGTAGAATCCTGTTTCCCCGCAGGGTCTCCAGGTAAGGGGGGGTTTTTATTACAATCCATAAACTGGAGTAATAAATGCAGGATAGACGGTCCGTCCCGGGAGTGCCTGCATGCCGGGACAAGGCTGCAGACTCCTGAGTGTCGCCTTGGGGGCTTGAGTGGCTACTGGGTGCGTCGGCAGATGGCGGATAGCCGAATATCCTAGGCTGATTACAACTTAGGACATCCCCGAATATCCAATAAAGGGATGCAGACCAACTCCCAAACCCAAGGTGTTATGCGACCCGTGCTGAAGGGTGGATGGCACTTCGGTTATAGTGTCTTTAACAGAGTATTTAGCCTGTGACAGACCCGTCCTGTCTACCTGGTGACACTTAGGAGTATTTAGCCTTATACTGGTATGCAGTCACCCCCAGGATGGACCGTCAATCCTGCATTATTACACCAGTTTATGGATTGTAATAAACCAACTCTATCTCGTGACGCAGTGGGGAACCAGCAACTTGCAGTTGATATCAACATGGCAGAAATACCTTCTGTTGAATCAAATGAATGTAATCAGCATACTGCTTCTGAACCTGAAACGCCACATGGTTTACAGCATGCAGCCTCTGGCGAGGATAGTGGCATGACTGTTTCAAAACATACTCACCGCCAGATGCTGAGGTGCATCCAAGCAAACCTGCAGCATAAAAAACTAGTGGCAGCCATCCTCAATGGAATTTTTCTGACCGAGGATATTCACATAGCTCTAATTCAAGAACCTTGAATTTCTAAAGGTGAAATTAGAGGTTTGAGTAACTGTGGAAGTAAGCTAATTTATGATTTTTCATGCTCATCTCCCCGAGTCTGTTTATTGATTAGAAATAATATTAATGCTTTGCCTATGTATCAACTCTGTTCCAGAGGCTTGGCTGTAGCAAAAATCACCCTTTGAATGAAAGGGAGAAACCAAGATATTATCTCTGTATCGGGTTACCTTCCATTCTAGGAGATTACACCCATAAACGATGATTTAGAAGAATATGGGTAGCTTTGATCAGCCTAACGTGGAAATCGTTTTTGGCTGTGATGCAAATGCTCACCACATAATTTGGGGGAGCTCAAAAACTAATCTGAAAGGTAAGTTATTATTTGACTTCATCTTAGAAAACAACTTGGAAATTTTTAATCTAGTTAGTAAACCAACCTTCGTTACTTCGGTAAGAAGGGAGGTAATTCACATTACGATTGGTTCTTCCAATATGTGTAAATGGATTAGGAAATGGCTGTTAATGAGAAGCCATCTTTGGCTGATCAACAACATATTCATTTCTCTCTTCATGCTGATGAGGACTGGAATAGGACCTTTAGGGATCCTCAGCAGAAAAACTGGACTCAATTTCGTGAGGACGTTCGTTCCGCGATCTCTGGTCTTCCGATGATAATTCGTGATATGGTTGACCTGGAATTGTGTGTAAATTGATTGCAACATGCCCTGGTTTCGAAAAGGTTATTGATAGGCGAATTAGAGAAACTATTGGGGTAAACTATCCCATTCATGTTAATCAATTTGCTTAGCAACTGGGTAAATCTACGGACTTAGCCGTACACCATTTGGTGGTTAAAATCGAAAAAACCCTTGAGTACAGGGAGTTTGCACTTGCAGCTTTTCTTGATATCAAGGGAGCCTTCGACAACACATCTTATATTTCAATTGCCAATGCTTTAAGCTCTAAAGCTATTGCTCCACTATTCAGTAAATGGATTCAAACCCTTTTGGCAGAGAGAATCATTGTCTACGAAATTTTGGGAGAGGAAATTAAGGTTCGACCCTCTAGGGTTGTCCACAGGGTGATATTCTTCCCCACCCGCTTTGGAACCTCGTGGTAGACGACCTTATTTCTAAGTTAAACAATCATGGCATATATGCCCAAGGTTATGCCCAAGGTTATGCAGACATTGTCATCTACGTATCTGGTGTTGATAAACTTTCCTTATTAGACCTTATGCAATCTACTTTGTTCAAACATGGTGCATTGAGCGGAATTTAAGGGTTAATTCTTTGAAGACCACTCTTGTACCTTTTACTTGTCTTAAAGATATTATTCCTTTTGATCTAACACCAACTTTGTTTGTTAAGAAGAAGGTCAAATACTTAGGGGGTCATCCTTGATAGCAAATTGACCTTGAATTATCATTTTGATAAAAGAATAAACCAGGTTAAAGTGGTACTCTTCGATGTCGCCGCGCCCTAAGTAAATCTTGGGGTCTCACCTTAAAATGGTATTTTGGCTGTATGTTACAGCCATTAGACCTATTTTAACATACTGTGCTCTGATTTGGTGGCGTAAGGTTGACCAGTCTACCATTAAGGCCAGGCTGGCATCTCTCCTAAGGTTGGCCTGCCTGGGTATAACGGGCGCTGTATCAACTACACCAACTAGGATATTTGACTGTCCATAAAAGTAAATCTTTCTTTGATCCATTGGATATTTATATCAAAGGAGTGCCTAAGAAAAGGTCATATCATCTGGGTAATCAAGGGGAATCTCATACCATTATTAGCCAGGTTATGACCAGTAAAATCTAAAAAATGCCTTCCGATATAACGGAAACTCGAACCCTCCCTGAGCTCTCGAGCGAGGTCATCATAGACCATGTGGTAGAGCGGGGAGAGGGGAGTCTGCATTTTCCAAAGAGCGCCATCATTTGGTATATGGATGGCTCCCGACATCATGGATTCTCTGGCCTGGGTGTTTACTGTGGTAATCCCAAAACCTTACGATTTTGTAGGCTTGGTCGTTGGGTCATGGTCTTCCAGGCAGAGATATTAGCTTTTATCTACTGTCGACAGATATGTATAGATAAAACTCTACATTAGTACGAAAATCCTCATACTCAGTGACAGTCAGGTGGCTCTTAGGGCCTTAAAATCTTTGAAATAACTTCTAAAATTACCTTGGAATGTCATCAACTCCTGCAGGTCTGGGCTCTCCAAAGTAACGTTATGTTACAATGGGTGCCAGGCCACAAAGGTATAGTTGCAAATGAGGTCGCTGATAGCTTAGCAAAACAAGGTGCCAAATCGGCACCTATTGGTCCCGACCTTTCCTCGGTATTTCTAAACAATCTGCAGTTAGTGAGAATAATAACATCTCTTATCAAGAGATGATTAAAAGGTAGGAACAGACCACCGATCAGAAACATGCTAGATTCATCTATATATATAAAGAAGGATGTTTGTGGGTCTGTCTGTTGGTCTGTTTTTTATACAAATCTACAGTTTTATTCCGATCTTGATAAAATTTCGCATACATGACCTTCAAAGCATGAGGAAGGTCACTGTCTACCTCAGATTTCGAAAAAATAATAATTATCGATAAAAAATCGATATTCATGGTTATGGCAAGGCATATTAATGAGAAATATCGCATGACCAGCAATGCAAGACAAAGTTTTTGCAACAATGGTATCAACACGCAATTCACAAACACTCTGCACGGACCAACAATATATATCTCATGACCAACAATGCAAATAAAAGTTTGTGCAACAATAGGTATCGACAATGGTTTCAACACGCAATTCACCAATAACAATGAGCTCAAAATGATGATGCAATGATAAAGCAATTCTTTCCAAGAATTATAACAATGAACATAAAATGATGATGCAATATGGATAAGTTTCAATTTGTAACAATGCATAGAATTCCTGCTATTCAGGCTTTTCTTAGAAAACAGAGTTCTTAGTACTTAACAATTTCTTGAAAATCTTTAAAAATGATCAGTAAATGGAGATAATGGAGAGTTAGCAGACTATTGAGAAAGAGTGGAAACACGACAGAGGAAGCACTCCTTTAGGTCCGTGATGTATTGAGCAAATGGGAAGCAAGTAAATAGAAGAATCGGCGACCACTAGACTGCACAAAGTGATGAATGGCCAAATTTTGCTTCAACACATCGAGAGAAGAGTGGAAATTGCAACAACACTAAGTATACATCTAAGGTAAGATTACGTGAGTAAGAAATTATTTAAAATAGCAGTGGCATCCTTGGAGAGGTCCAGCCATTGTGAGCCTTTAAAAAGATTTTTTTCGAATTTTCATTAAGACTTTTTACTGTATTAATTCTAAGCATTTTCATGTGTTTATTTTTAAGATATTGCAAAATTTAATTTAATTTTTTGAGATTGTTCTGTTTACATCCAAGTAATTATCCCGGGCAACGCCGGGTACCTTTGCTAGTCTATCTATATATATAAAGAAGGATGTTTTTGTGTGGGTGGGTGGGTCTGTTTTTTATGTTTTTTATACAAATCTACAGTTTTATTCCGATCTTGATAAAATTTCGCATACATGACCTTCAAAGCATGAGGAAGGTCACTGTCTACCTCAGATTTCGGAAAAATTATAAATATCGATAAAAAATCGATATTCATGGTTATAGCAAGGCATATTAATGAGAAATATCTCATGACCAACAATGCAAGGCAAAGTTTGTACAACAATATGTATCAACAATGGTATCAACACGCAATTCACAAACACACTGCATGAACCAACAATATATATATCATAACCAACAATGCAAGGCAAAGTTTGTGCAACAATAGGCCCATTGTGTTCGCATCAACAATGGTATCAACGCGCAATTCACCAATAACAATGAGCACAGAATGATGATGTAATGTTAAAGCAATCTTTCCAAGAATTATAACAATGAACATAAAATGATGATGTAATATGGATAAGTTTAAATTTGTAACAATGCATAGAATTCCTGTTATTCAGGCTTTTCTTAGAAAAGAGAGTTCTTAGTACTTAACAATTTCTTGAAAATCTTTAAAAATGATCAGTAACTGGAGATAATGGAGAGTTAGCAGACTATTGAGAAAGAGTGGAAAGTCGACAGAGGAAGCACTCCTTTAGCTCTGTGATGTATTGAGCAAATGGGAAGCAAGTAAATAGAAGAATCGGCGACCGCTAGACTGTACAAAGTGATGAATGCCCAAGTTTTACTTCAACACATCGAGAGAAGAGTGGAAATTGCAACAACATTAAGTATACATCTGAGGTAAGCTTATGTGAGTAAGAAATTATTTAGACTAGCAGTGGCATCCTTGGAGAGGTCCAGCCATTGTGAGCCTTTAAAAAGATTTTTTTCGAATTTTCATTAAGAATTTTTACTGTATTAATTCTAAGCATTTTCATGTGTTTTTTTTTTAAGATATTGCAAAATTTAATTTAATTTTTTGAGATTGTTCTGTTTACATCCAAGTGTAATTATCCCGGGCAACGCCGGGTACCTTTGCTAGTGATTAATAAACCTACTCAGAATCTAACAACTAGTATTCTATAATTTAGTGTGCATAAACTACGGGTTATCATGGGCTTACTTACAGGTCATGATTTACTACGAAATCATTTATATAGAATGGGGATCCTCCGGGAGAAACCGCTATGTTCAAAATGTAATTTGGTGGACGAAACGGCCCATTATATTCTTTTTGATTGTGTCGTTCTGGCACATATTCGTCGCCTCAAGCAAAATTCTACTTTTCTTGAGGACATTCACCACGATCCAGTGGGTGGTCTAACTCGCTATCTTAGCGAGTCTGGATTCCAATAGGCTCCTTGGGTTCACTGGGTTTTGGCGCAAAATTCCCTCATAGGAATAGGTGTGAAGGTGGTCTCTGGTTCATTTACCATTGATTAACCTACCCGCTCTTATAAGATAAGATAAGATAAGATTTTCGCACAAGGAGGTAACATTGATATGCCAGCTTGTAAGAAAATCGTAAAATTCGAAACGCTTGCGAGGGATTTCCCCTCGCATTCTAAATAGTGCAATGTAGCTTACCTTGATTTATTGTTTTGTAGGGATGTGTTCATGTGTATCATGTTCTCAACTGGAGTAACCTGCAGCAAATCTTTGCCGCTTTCCTTTAGCGTATCCATTAATTTCCTAGGTACCTTTGGATTTTTGCCAATTCATTATGATCAGCTCCCTTGCCAGTAGAAGCAGAGGCAACAGAAGCAGAAGTTCTTCTTTCAGTAACTTTTGAATTCCTATTTCTTTTAACTTGCGGTTATATGGGACACATGATATACCTGAATGTGACAAGTGTGCTGGCAGGTCTTTACCTTTTATGTGCGTGTAGTCCCTTAACCGGTGGTCACACGCACACTTGTTGCAATGCAGCAACTCGGTGCAGCCCTAAGATACATGCCATAAACATAAGCAGTTGTAGCACTATGGTGGCTTTTTTTGCTCCTAATCAATCCAAATGCTACAGGAAGTGGAGCGATGTGTTTCAGACTTAAGAATGAGTTATTGTTCTGTGTTTTTAAGAAGGACTACGGCCATTGGCATCTAAATAACATCGTTTGCTTTTTTAAGTCTTATTGCCTTAATTGAGAAGTAGTTAGCATTTCTGAAGATCATCGCAAAAATCATCAAACTCATAGGATTTGTCTATTTTGCGAACAACGTATTTCAACATTTCCCCAACTTGAGTTGATCGTTCTGGAGTTTAAGCACATCGTTCTTTTTGTGTGTTTCCTCGTGGTGGTATTTAACCTTCATGGTATCACAGCGACCAGAGTTTGCAGTAATCTTATGTAGATTTACGTGATTTTTTTTATCTCACCTACAACTTCCTTTATTGGTTTCCTGTGATGTCTAAGCAACATGACAATCGACAATCGAATAGTGAAGTGTACATTTCTTCAGATGGGACGAAAGCAGCGCTTTCACAAAGCACATCGAACCAGAATAAATTCCAAATGAAATACACTGAGGTAGTCAAGAAGCCTAACCAACCCAAGCGGTCTTCCATATTATACAAAAAAGAACATAAGATTGAAGATTGTCAGAAACAAAATGCAAACGAGAAAGATTATTACATCTTCCAGTAGTCCGGGAAAGAAACGTTGCTGATGTCTTCAAAGTTGATGTCAAGAATGTGCCTCGGTTTTCGATACTTCATATGCCACTTCATATCCATTGAGTTCTTCAATATTCCAGTCACTAGGTCATTGTCGTGATTCTTCATCTTCTGCACCAGAATCAAAATAATGTCCTGTATAAATTTTCCGATGTGGGCCATGTTCAAATCTGAATGGATGGATTGGTTCTTCACAGTCCTTCTGTCAAGCTGGGCAATGGTCCTCAGGGTTACATTCTGGAATGACTGTAGCTCACTTCATCTGCTTCTACAGATAGTCGCCCCCGTAGGCACGCGATAGAGGAGTATAGTCCGAATAATCGACTTGTACAGAAGTAACTTATTGTCGATGCTGAGGGTGAGCTATGAGACTATACTTAGCCATCTTCTCTTTGTTCAGAGCATAGAGAAGCTTGACTCGATAATAATGCCAAGATACTTGTAGTTGTCTACCCAGTCCAGTTTCTTATTGAATATAACAAGAGACTCTGGGGGATGCTTCAACTTTTTGTTGAGGTACATAGCCTTGCACTTTCCAACATTAAGGTTCAACTTCCAGTTAAACCAGTCTTCGAACATCTTCAAGGCGTTATGTAGACGAGAGATAACATGAGCCAGCTTGTGTGCCCATGTCATAATGGCAGTATCGTCAGCATAGAAATATAGATTACAATTTTTGGGTTTCGGGAAATCATGCACAAAATAATTAAATAGCACGGGTCCCAGGACAGACTCTTGAGGGACACCGGCCTTTACAATTCGGGGCGTGGATAGATTTCCACCAACTTTTGCGTGGTAGGACTTGTCGGAGATAATGGATTTCACCATCAAAATCAAATCGGGAGGGAACCCGTCTCTAATCATCCTGAAGACAAGGCCCCCAAGCCACACTTGGTCAAAAGCTTTATTGATATCGAGGAATACCACTCCGCAGTAACTGGAAAGGTTCAAGGGGGTGCTCATGTCTTCTATAAGCCTCCATATTTGCATGTGACAAGAGTGGCGGCACGAAAGCCAGACTGATCTTTCCGAAGTAGATCATTGTCGAGACAGTGGTCTTGGAATCTGACGAGGATCGTTTTCTCCAAAACTTTAAACATTGTGGGGAGCAGATTAATAGGTCGGTAACTCGAAGGAATTGCTGGGTTCTGCCCCTGCTTTGGGATACTCAAAACAATAGATTGTTTCCAAGATGCAGGGAAGTAAGAAAATTTCCAGCAGTCGCTAAAGATATTGGTGAGATAGTCAATAAAGTTATCTGGGAGATTAATAAGGGCGTTATTGCTCATCTTGTCTCTCCCTGGAGCCTTCTTCTTTTTCAGTTTACTTATGATGGTGGCGATCTCTCCGGCCTCGATGTTTTTCTTCGTTAAAAGCTGCGGGACTTCATCAAAGTTAACAAGACCATCTTCCACATGATGAGACATGATTTGGCTCCCGGGAATGTTGATGATAGGAGTAACAAATTGCATTTCTAGTGAATCTGCAATGACTTGGGCCTTATCCTGATCAGTTTGCACATAGTCACTTTCTGGTGTATAGAGTGGAGGAAGCGTATTATTCTTCTTCTTCTGTAAAGCTCTGACCATACTCCAAATGGAATTGTCGCGAGGCGACAAGCTTTTGAGTTTGTCGTTCCAACTAGCCTAGCGAAGGTCTTTTATCTCCTCTTGGACTCTTCACACTAGCCTGTTGTACTTGGTTTTGAGCCAAGGTTCACGATAGCGTTGCCATAGTCTATAAGTCCTGTTTCTTTCAGCAATTAGGCGTTGGATTCCAGTAGTGAGTTGGATTCGATGAGGAGGTCTATTCTCTGATGGATAGTCACTAGCTTCTATGGCACTGTTAATACATCTGGTGATGTCTTCAACACGTTGATCGATGTCCTCTGTACAGTACGCAAATCTGGATGGTAGCCATAGTCTTTAAGAATATCATTGTCGAGCATCCAGTCTTGATGATATTTGAGTTATTCTCTGAAATTGATGTCGACATTGTCATAGTTCAATACCACAGGATTGTCGTCAGAAGAAAGGTGATCAATCGTGAAGATTTTGTACGGTTTGAAGAAACAATTCAAGAGCGAGATGTCCAATACGTCACTAGTAGGGGAATTGTCGCGGTAGTAAGTGTCCTCCACAGTTCCAGCCGCGATGATATCATCTTTTCCTCTATATATTTTCATCTATAGAGAATCATGCCGTTGTAGTTCTGCATTCTGGAGTTCCAGCTTGGGTGTTTGGCATTTAGGACACCAGCCAGGACGGCTGGAGTGTCACCATTGAAGTGTTCATCTAGCTCGCTAATGTCAAGATAATGTTTAGGTGAATTGTAGAGCGCCACGAACTTCACTTCACCACAGGAATAATGATAGATAATGATGGAGGCCAATTCCATAAGACTTGGAGACTAATTCTTGGTGTTGAATTCCCTTCTTAATGATGATCGCAGCGCCCCCAGAAGCACATCTTGCAGCATTTGAAGCCATACGATCTGTATGGTACACACAATAGCCAGGTAGCTTAAAGTCTTGGCTTGGCTTGAGGTGCGTTTCACAGAGGAAAGCAACTTCGATTTCTTGCTTTATCATAAAATTGTTAAACTCGATACACTTTCTCGGAATTATCTAGCATTCCATATCACGCACAGAAGTTCACCTTTGTTGATTACTGTATAACGTTTGGCAGCCATAGTATAATTAGTTGGTCGTAAGGAGCTCACTCAACTGTGGGTAACTTTTGCCTAGATTAGAAAACAGATGAAAGATATGTTCTAATTGCTTATACAGACCGGGTAGGTCGTTAATGTTGAGGCCTTTATCCTCCGGCTTAGACACAGCAGCAGCATAGGATTTGTCTGCTGTCACTTGGAACTAGGCATACTTTGAACCTGGGGTATTTTGGACATTTCTTGTAGCTTGAAGTGGGCTGTCCACCATATCTGACGCACTTTGGGGGTTCCTGTCCTTTAATGTTTTGGGCAGTCTCTAGACTGGTGCCCTTTGCGCATTTGTTGCAACGAGGATCTTCCGTGCAGCCCATGGCTCTGTGTCCGAATCTCAGACAGTTGTAGCATTGTAGTGGCTTCTTGTTCCCTCGAAAGGCCTCCACTAACACTGCCAGTGGCCCAATAAGTGTAATGTTCTTCAATGACTGGTTGTGTACGGGAGTAGAACCAAAACCATCGGCATGTCAATGGATCCTTTGGCTTTCCTTTATCGAATTACCTCTTCTGGGAAGTAGTTGACTCTTTTTAGGTCTTCTTGGAAGTCATCCAGGTCATAGTTAACATCAAAATTTCGAATGACGAATTTTAGAACCTTCTCGGACTTAATTTGATGATGCTGAATTTTTAGAATATTGTCAGACTTAATTCCAGAGACTAACCTGTTGTGAGTTTCTTCGTCTTACATAAACTTTGATGGTTTCAACTCTTCTTGTATGAAGGGTGATCTTTTCCACAGGAACATGCTTCTCGAGCTCAGTTAAAATCGTCTTAAACGGGACACCATGAATCTTAAAGCGGTATATACCTCTTCGTGATCTTATGGTCTTCATTAGCCGAGCAACTCTGTCCATTCTTCGGATTCATCACTCTAGACGCGCCGACGACTTTTTCGCTTATTATGTAAATGGTCTTTAGGTTATTGATCCTCGTGCCTTTTCTGAATTTTTTATTAGCAACACCAATCCAGGACTGCCATCCACTTCTTCATCGGTTCCATCAGAGTGACTTCTTTTATAGCCACCGTTTGTCGAGCAGTCACTATTTTCAATTATATCCATCGACTCCACACTTTTAGCACAGGAAATAGATTTAAAAACATTATTTATCTCGCTGTTATCAACCGGTATATCTTTCGTTGAGTGTCCTGCCTTCGGAGTCCCGGAGCATTTTCCAAAGGCTTCCTTAAGTTCACTTATCTTATCAATAACATCTCTACGAGAGTCTTGAATTTCCTTGTTGATACCTTCGAACTTCTCCTCAAAACGTTTGTGTAGGGATTCGACTTTATCCTCCAGTGCACAATACTTAGCGTTTATTTCATCCCGAAGAGCTTCTATCATTTCGTTGAACACTAGGTCAAAAGCTGCAAACCTAGCATTCAAGCAGGCATCCCGGTAGACCTTTTCACCAGATACTGTTTTACCGTCCGCCACTAGGAAAGGCTCCTTAGCAGACTTCAACGCGGTTAATTTGGACGAAGGAAAAAAGAAAACATGTCAGGTGTGCGAGAAAGTTAATTCTACGCCAGGGACCCACTCTGAGTGATTAGAATAAAATTTTTATGATATGAAAAAAGTCCTTAGTTAGGTTATCGAGGAATTAATCCCAACGCCAGGGACCCAGAAGGATAATGAGCGTCTTGATGTACTGCTTTATGGGGACATTAATTCCAGCGCCAGGGACCCGCACATAAGACCTAACAGAAGGTGAATATCGCCCTGAAAAGGCGCTCCGTGAAATGAGAGTAATGAGATGATACCTGAAGAGAGAGTAGAGATGATAATTTGAATAGCTAGTCCGTTCTGATCGTCCTGATCTTCCTCAGTGAACAATAAGCAAGAACATTAACAGGGTCTTTATACTATATGTGGACATCTTAAGTAACTAATCAGCACATGGCCAATAAGAACCTAAAGCGAACATTTTTACAACATAGGTTAAGAGTAAAATGAAATTGGTAGAAACTTAACATACAGAGACGAGTCACCTACGTTTGTCTCTGGGGTTGCTCAGCCGAGTAACTCTGTTATGTGTTGAAAATTGGTTAGGTAAGTTTTTACTATATAAGGTAAGTTTTCAGTATGTTAAAAACATATCAGTCGTTGCAAAATGGGTAAGAAACGTGATTTATCAGATCTGGAAGAGAGGATGTTAATCAGCTTTTGGTTCAAGGTTGGCAGTATTTCGGAAACTACGCAGTTTGTGAACTGTTCTCATGCTGCCGTAGTTAAAGTGTACCATTACTGGGAAATGGGACCATTCAGAATAAACGGTATAGGAACTGTGGAGCAACACGTGCTATTGATGAGAGAGGTGAACATCGGCTACAAAGGTGTGTGAAGGCCAACCAGAGAGCTACAGTGGACCAACTTACCACTCATACCAACGAGGGTGCTACTAGACGTGTCTCTAAAACCACAGTACAGAAGGCCCTGCTATGTATGGGCCTCTGCAGCAGACGGATGGTCACTGCACCCATGCTGACAAAGGGTCATCGCCCAAAACGGTTTCAATTTGCCCAACAGTACATAAACTGGACCACTTCTGACTGGAAAAAAGTTGCCTTTTCTGATGAGTCACGATTTCTGCTCCACACGAGTGACGGCCGTTGACGGGTGAAGTGAGAATCCTCCGAGAACAAGCATCCTGCAACCATAGTTGGACGAATCCAGGCTGGTGGCAGCAACGTCATGGTCTGTAGACTGTTCTCATGGCATTGCCTGGGCCCACTGTTACCTGTGGAAGGCACTCTCAACCGATATGATTATTTATCCAGAACTGTAGATCAAGTACACTCATACATGGCGACTGTCTCCTAGAGTGGGATGGCACATTCCAGCAAGACAATGCGACATGTCATACGGTTGCAATTCTTCAGGGGTGGTTTTAGGACCACGACTAAGAGTTCTAAATTCTCTGTATGAAGTGTGAATAAATTCAAACCACCGCACCACATGTTAAACATCACTGGACATGCACCTATAAAATGTGAGGAAGTAAAGCGAACTGGGTACTGCTCCAACCAGCCCTAAGGACATGTAAATAGCGTTAATGCTTCTATGTCCACAGTGGCGCAATTGTTTGGTGCATCTGCACGATGAGCAGAAGGTTCCTGGTTCGAACCCAGACTGTGGAATTTTCTTTCCTATTTTCAACTATAATTTCAACATCTGAGGTTTGGCGTGAAAAAAATCCTCTTAAAACCTTTCATTTATAAATCTTATGTATTTTGTTATCGTATTCATTTACGGACCAGCCCTTCTTTATTCATTTATATCTATCGTTTTTTAATTTTTTTATTCTCCATTAGTCTGTTATTTATTACCCCATCCCTATTTTTCTGCTTTAATCCAGTTAGTGTACTTCTATATTTTATAATGTACCCAGGGTAGCTAGTGATCGGTACACTGGGAAAATTCAGGGAATTGTTTGTTATCAGGAAAAGTGAGGGAAAACTCAAGGAATTTTACAAAAAATCCGAAAATTTTACTTTTCATTTCTAACCAATCAATGTACACCTATGCTGTTTATTTTGCTTCCACCCTCATTGTACCCAGACTATATTACTCTTTGCTTTTATCTTACCATTCGCTGCATTTTATCCAATCACTAGAAGAGGACCCGGCATTGCCTGGGAAAATTACACTTGTTGGTAAGCAGAACAATCACAAGAAGTTAAATTATAACTCCAAATTGGTTAAATAATAACCCAATCAATACAACACAGAGCGAAGGGGTTATCAATTCTAAGAAAAATCCGAAACACAGGAATTCTAGGTGATATACCAGGACTTTATTTACCTCTTGTTGACTTGCCACAGATTAAAATGATACTCATCTTCACCACTGGGGAACATCACAGGTTACTATAGACCCAAGATTTTGTTGCTCTTGACGTAGAAGCTCTTATTCCCTCCTGCTCTATTTGAAACTCCTGTTGTTCAGATGTTTTCAGTGCCCGTACAGATTTTTCTGTTTTACCTGCAGAGTTTTTCTGTCCAATACTCGTTCTTTCTCTTTTCTTTCCAGGCACAAATTTTTGCCAGTCGTCTGGTTGTTGTATATATTTTCTGTATATAAGGACGAGAAGCCTCTAGTGTAGTCTATATCCTTTAAAAAGCCGGAAGTAAACGGCGAAACTAGTCAGAAACTGTGTACTCTCTTTATTGAATTTTAAAGTCTCCACCAATTTCATTTATAGAAACAATACTAAGGACACCCATTTTGTTAATCTTAAAGAGTAAAAAACAAGTGTCCCTTTCATGGACCAATCAGCAAGTAAGGAATCTGACCAATGGGAGAAAAATAATACAAGCAAGACCAGAAAAACTTGAAAGGGAGTGAAAATTACAGATAGATACGATAGTATTTCGTATACAAAAATATACATAAAATATTTAAAATATGTAAATTTAAATATTTCTATATAATATATTATATAGGGTGCGTAAGGTATTTGAGGACAGATTCACGTCAAGAAAGAAAACAGAGATATAAGTCGAGATAATAACTTTATTATCGAAACATATCATGAGCATACACAAGAAACCTTTGTTATATGGCTATTCAATGAATCCGCCTTCAGCTTCTATAACTGCTTCAATGCGAGTTCGAAACCGTCGACATGCGCGAATCAAATGTTCACGGTTCATATTGGTCAATACTCGAACAATGGCAGCTTTCAATTCATCTTTGGTGTATGGGGTGTTCATTGACCTCTGTATCCATAATGCTGTATACATAGTAGTCCAACGGATTCAGGTCAGAGGAGTTGGGAGGCCAAAGGTTAGGGGTTACATGATCATGGAAGTTTTCGGCCATCCATTCTTGTTTCATGTGAGACTTGTGTCCTGGGGCAGAGTCTTGCTGAAACACATAAGGCCTTCCTTTGCGTATCGTGTCTATCCAAGGGTTAGCAGTTGTTTCAAGGGTTTCAACGTAGACCGCATAATAACTTTAAGGCCTTGGGGAAAGAAGTGTGGAGGCATCGCATGTCCTTCACTGCTGACAACCCCTAAAACCATGACAGTCGCAGGAAATTTCGTGTGCATGACTCGAGGCACTTCCGAAGGGTCTGCACATAACCTTCTGTCATTTATTCTGTTCACGTTCTGATCCTGGTCAAAGTTTTTTTCATCGGAGAAAATCCACAGCAAATCAGCTTCACACTGCTTTTTCTGCTTGTTTAAGAGCCTTTTCGATGTGAGTAGGCGGTTTTCCAGTGTTTTGTCTGACATAAACTGACCTCTTCGCATAACATACGAGTGATATCTGATGTTTACATGGACAACATTTCTGATTGTTCCTTCCGACACATGGAAATCTTTGGCAAGTGACCTCATGCATGTTCTGGGATTGTCATCGATGGCCTGCTGCACTAGCTGAATAAATTCAGGTCTTCCGATGATGTTAGAGCATGAGGCATGGTTTTTACGCTTTGCTACTGGTGGAACATTGCCATCTTCGGTCTCTAACTCCTTCTGCACTTTATGGACGAATGATCTTGCGACCTTTATAAATCGTGATACCTCTAAACCGCTTTGCTCTGCCTGTATTGCCACGATTACTCCATGTCTTTTCACGATTTGTGTTACTTGATGGTCCGCCATTTTGCTTTCCGGAAACGGAAAGGACATACAATTTACTGTAGTGCAGCAGTATCCAAACGAAGGTGTGTCCTCAAATTCCTTACGCACCCTGTAATTGTCGAGAAATGTATGATACCAATTTCTGAGCTATTGTAATGGGAGTTTGTTGCCATTCCTACAGTACGAAAGTTTTCAGCCATTCGACAACTGTTTGGGTTGTCGTTGACATAACTTCCTCTTAATTATTCGTTATATATTCTCTATTGGTGACAAATCGGGACTGCAGGCAGGCCAATTCAACACCTGAATTCATCTATTATGTAGTCACAGTCATGTAATGCGAGCGGTCTGGGGTTTAGGATTATCTTGTTGAAATAGAAAGGAATGGGTTCCAAAAAGACGTCATTGAGAAGGAACATATGCTGTTCTGAAATTCCAATATGTGCTTGAATCCATTGGCACTCGTGCAGCCCACTCCATTACTGAAGCTTGCTTCTGTACAATATGTCGGTAACAGGCAGGATTGTCCATTTCCTCTGTGGTCCTAAGTACACGTTGCCGATATTTGCCAAAAACAACCGTAAATGTAAATTCATTGGACCACTAAATATGTTGTCACTGGCTGTCAGTCCACTTCTGATGTGAGTGTGTGTGTGTGTGCCCAAGCCAGGCGCCTATGTTTCTACACTGTGTTTATGAACAGCTTTCTTTTAGCATAATAGGTGGCTAGACTACATGGAGAATCTGGGTTCGAGTCGCTTGGATATTACCAGGGAGGACATGCGCCTGATGGCAGAAGATCGCGATCGCTGGAGATCCTCCATAGGGCTGCTGCCCCCGCGACCCTAACGGATAAGTGGGTTTGAAAAGTAAGTAAGTAAGAGCTTCAAATTACATTATGTGATGTAGTGGCGAATGGTGTCCAAAGATAAAGGTTTTTGATAGAATCCTGGAGCCCATTTCACCATTTCTGTCACTCTTGAATGTCTATTTTTAATGCAGTGACGTCTGAAACTCGAAAGATCACGAGCAGTCAGAATGGGTCTTCGTCCTTGCCCTTAACCAATGGTGGTAGTCTGCTTGTCTGGCACATATTAGTAATATAGTGGAACCTCGGTTCACGAACGCCCCGATTCACGAACAATCCGGTTTACGAACAACAGTTTTTGTTTCGGTTTACATACCAAATTTCTATTAATGAACTGGCGCATCAATAACTTGTCATTGCACGCATGGGCAGATACATAATGCCACTTTGTATTTGTGTGAATATCATTCGCAATTTAAGTTTCTCTTTAAGGTTATTCTGGATGCCTCTATCAAATAGGCTATAACCCAATAAGAATTTTTTCATCTATTTTTTTCAAATAATATCATTTATTTGCGAGTTTGCTCCTTAAGTTCATATTATTTATTTCTTATTGCGTGTTCATCAAATTTTATGATGGTTGGGTAGAAGAAATTCCCGATTTGTGAAGCGGCTGTCTGCCTTCCATTGGGCTTTCTATCTCGACAACTTGGTTGTTTTTAAGACACTTAGTGACAGCATGGCTGTACAATTGTCTTTAATATCATTTTTAAATTACTGTAGTGCACCCGTATTAACGGAAAATTAACAGAAAAAATCTGTTTTCGATCGTTAGAGCGGATTAATTGTTTTAACATTGATTTGAATGGGGAATGTTGCCTCATGTCAGATCGCCGAATTAGCAAAGAAACATCTATAAATAAATCCGGCGATCAAATACGAAAAGGGAAAATAGAAGGAAACCGAAAAGAAAGAAGAATGCACAGGAGAAGTAGGAAAAAGAGCTGTCCGCCCCCCTGGATTCCGAGAAAAATTACAAGAATGAGCGAGCAAGGGAAGGGCCTGTATATGCAAGGAGAATTCGGAATGCTGATGGACCGAGGAATTTTTTTAATGAGAAGGAAAACCCGCCCGAGTAGAAGGAGAGCTTTCTGCTGACGTCGAAGAGAGGTTAGCCACGAAACTGCATACGTTCCATGCTCTTCGACCAGGCAGCCCATAAAGGAGCCCACACGGAAGGCCCGAAGGTACCGTGGTCTGCCCCATACTCAGGCAAGTGAATTTGACAAAAATTATTGCGAAAGAACTTTTTATAATTCGGCCCAGCGCATTAGTGAATACGACAGAACAACCTCGTTAGCATGACATGCACGCGATGCCCGGAGTTTCTCGCCGCTCTTCTTTATAGACTCTCAGCCCTCGTCAACAGTAAGCCTGAGGGAAAACGTGCTACATGAGGGAGAAGAAGGGTCAAGGGTACGAAACAGTTTGAAGAAGCGGGAAAAGTCTTCTGAACCAGTGACCGATTTCAGCCCGGCCACGTCAGCCGATTCAGCGAATGACGACAACAAAGACGGCCACGATAGCAGCCCGCCAGCCAGCGAGACTGCGACTGATACACGTATAGAAGGAGCCGAGCAAGGAACGCTGTCAGTTAGTGTCCGACAAACAGTGAGAAGGAGAAGGCCCTGCCACTGGATGCAACGTTTCTCCCCTGGAATACATCGGAGGACGACAACATAGCCAAACCGATCACCCCAACTAACCCGCCAACGGACGACGACTGCCTCGCGAGCGTATGCCGGGTGGAGATCTCTAGCCGCGAGCCGCCCTCGGCTATTGCGTCGCCGTTAAGGGTATTCTGATAAGACTATTTCAGTAAATTGAAATAGTTAAGATAGACTTAAATGGATGGATATCTTAATTTCTCTTTTGCCTAGTCCGAACTATTCTTGTTAAGAATATCGAGTTTATCCTATGACCTTCCCATTCGAATACTTAGCTGTTTAAGCTAATCTTTATTTTTGCTTACCTATTGATAGAATTGGGCCACGCTCCTTGGAACCCAAAAGGGTCGCTACCTCCCTTAGTAGTGGTGACGGAATCTATTGAATCCCAACGATATGGTTGTTATCAGCAATTCAGCATCGAGCTGCACACACCGATCTCGACAACTGGACCACAAATAAGGACTCAGATTCACGAACTCTTGAAGAATTCTATTTTTAGAATGTATTAATTTGAAAATTCCAATCAGTTTATGTTAACTTTCAACTAAATGAATTAAATCTAGTGATTAATTTATAAAAATCGTTTCATTCCTCCTCCTTTCTCTATACACGACAGCAGCAGGTTACGTTATTAGATTAATCTGTTAATTACCCTAATTAAAGTCGTGATAGAGAGGAGGAGGTGCTTGGTAGTCAAGCAGTGGAATGCCACGGACACAGAAAAAAATAATAGATGCTTCCACGAACTTTGCTAGTATTCGTTATTGTTGTTAGGCATACAAACATGTTAGGCTTCCAATAAACATTGCAGAATGCATCAGTGTTTAATGTATAAAACACATATCTTTATTAGAAGAAAAGTCTTCAAATGAGGAGATACAGTACATGAAAAATTATTAACTGACATTGACATTCATTGAAAACAGAAGATCTGAAAGAACTGACATTGATACAAAGACACTCATTCAGAACATCTTCCTTTAACAGCAAGTAGAAAAAACCTAGCAACACAACACTGGTGTATCATCTCATTGTTGAACATGAGGAAGCAAATACAATATTGAACATGAGAGTGAAGATATTATAGTTAACATTGCCTCCCCCCTCTCAGGTTCACGATAGTACATCTTAAAAATACTAATTTTTCCATAGAAATTATTTTATAAAAATACTTTCGACAAATTAACTAAATTTCTCTTTTGGTAATGCTTTCGTAAAAATATCAGCATGATTATCTTTACTTTTTACGTATTTCAGGTCAAACAATTTTTCATAAACAAGGTTTCTTAAAAAATGATATCTAACATCAATGTGTTTTGTTCTGCTGTTTTCTATACGAGAATTTGAAAAATCAATTGCAGCTTGATTATCACACATCAGTTTATAAAAAGAATCTAAGTTAAAAACCTTAGTAGATTTGCATTCATCTAAAATATGTATAAACCATACAATTTCCTTTGCTGCCTCAGTTAAAGTAACATATTCTGCCCCCATTGTAGACAGACTTACGCATTTTCGTTTAAAAGTTTTCCAAATAATGGGTACTTTATCAACAAATAAAATAATGCCTCCCATAGATATTCTATCATTAATAGCTTTAAATCTTCTGTACACTTTAAATACCCAAGTAGTTTTGAGAAATTGTTCCAATTATCATAACCTGGATTTTATTGAAATTGTGATAATATATTTACTGCATTACTTATATCTGGTCTTGTACGACCCTCTATATAAGATAAGCAACCAATGAGACTTCTGTAAGGTAATCTTTCCATTCTTTTAATCTCATCTTCGTTTTTGGGACAATCTAATTTAGTAAATACAGTTCTTTTAGCTATCGGTAATGAGGTAATAGGGATATTGAATCCCCCATACATATTACAGATCTTCCTGATACAATCTTGTTGGTGTATGTATAACTTACCATTACATTCTTCAAATTCAACACGTAACAATTTTCTTTTTTTACCCATTATTTTGATATCAAATTTGCTACTTAACATTGAAATAACATTTTCAACTTGTGCATCAGATTTACCAAAGATTACAATATCATCGACATATAATAATAGAATAATATTGTTATCAAATATATAAACACAATTGCACCATTTTAATTTTTTAAAATTTAAACTTTCTAATACTTTGTGGATTTCGAAAAACCACTCTCTACCACTTTGGTGTAGACCATAAATTGCTTTGTTTAACATACATACAAAGTTTGGATTATTATAATTAACAAAGCCTTGCGGGTTATACATATAAGTTTTTTCTTTTAAGTTTGCTTTTAAATATGCACATTTGACATCAAGTTGACAATTGATCCAACCTAATAAACATACCAAAATAGTAAAAAACAATCTTTTCACTGAAAAATTAACAACAGGACTAAACACTTCCTCATAAGTTTCACCCTTTTCTTGTTTATAGCCTTGGGCTATTAGATGTGCCTTATACCTAATAATTTCATTTTGTTCATTCTTTTTTACAGTATACACCTATCTATTTCCTAATATTTTAACATTAGGTGGCTTTTCTACAACCTGCCAGACATTTCTATCTAACATAGTGTCGATCTCTTCTTCCATGGCATTTTGCCATTCATTTTTGAGGATGATGTAATTGCTTCCTTATAATTTTTTGGAATAACAACTTCTACATGGCATGCTTCTAAATTAACATTGCATTATTATGACTGTTATATAAACTAACATTTTCATTTACAGGACCAGTATAATCATTTTTACCAGTAAAATTAAAATATTCACGTTTATAATCTATACCATGTGAACAGCAATATTTTTGTGCATCATTATACGATCTTAATCTCGTAATGGTACCCTCAATGCCATAATATATATCTGTTTTAGAACCATCAGGCCTAAAAACAGCAGTTCTAATCCATTTAATACTGTAAAATGGAAGAGATTCCATTTCATGTTTCGTAGGGACATTTTCTATTTGTTCTTCATTATCAGTTTCCAATTCTTCTGAAACTTGAGGAACATAATTTTCCAATTTATCATTTCTAATAGGGCCCAGTATAGCTTCCTTGCCACCTTCATTCTCATCAAATGTAACATTTATGGTTTCTTTAACAGCTTTTTGATTCGGCATCCATATTCGATACCCTTTCGTTTTCATTGCATATCCTATAATTATTCCCTTTTCCGTTCTCATTTGCAATTTGTTCCTTAATTGTTTGGGAACACCTACATAAGCTGTGCAACCGAAACTTTTAAGATGATTGACTGATGGTTTCTTTCCCGAATATAGCTGGAAAGGGGTCGTGGTTTGTCCTTGGTGGCAAACACGATTCCATACATAAGTAAAACACAAAACAGCTTCTGCCCAGAACTCATTATCTAGTCCACTATCATTGAGCATAGCTTTTATAGCATTAAATGCTGTGTAATTAAAACGTTCATTAACCCCATTTTGTTCGGGTGTATAGGTGTTTGTCCTTTGAGCATGTATTCCCTGTTCATCTAAACATTTATTAAAAGTATCATGTATCAATTCCATCCCATTGTCCGTTCTAATATTCACCACTTTCAAATTTAAAAATCTTTCAGCTCGAGTCTGATATCTAGTAAAGCATGTAAAAACATCTGATTTTTTCTTTAAGGGGTATACAGTCACTTTCCTAGAGTAATCATCCACAATAGTTAGAAAATATCTACATCCACCTTTTGAAACACAAGGAAGAGGACCACAAACATCCATAAGGATAAGCTGTAATGGTTTATCTGACTTAATTTTAGAAATTGACTTAAATGACCTATGCCGGGTCTTTGCAATCTTACAAGATTCACAATCCAAATGTGTGTGTTCTTAAAACTAGGTAACCCTCTAACACAGTCTTGTTGACTTGTATTGAGTATGTATTTGCTATTTATATGGCAAAAGCGTCGATGCCATATTTCTAGGCCTTCTTGTGAGGTCGTTAATCCTATAGGCGTTTTAATTGTCTTATTTACAATATAAAAATTAGGTTTACAATAAAACAAACTATTTAACTTAAATCCAAAAAAAAATTTATGTCCACGCCTGCTGTATATAGTAATTTTGCCATGTAACCCACAAATTTAGCTCCTCCTTTGTCTAGACATGGACCCGATATTAAATTTCGCCTATGCTTAGGGCTGTACATAACATTATTCAAAGTAACATCTTACCTTACCCCCTCAGTTACAAAACTGAATTCTATAGTTCCCACTCCTTCAATGGGACTAGTGATTTCACCTATAGCCAGTGACATATTTGTGTTACTGAGCACTTCATATGAACTAAACAACTTATGGTTGTTACAAAAATGGGTAAATGCGGCAGTGTCAAAGACCCAAGATTCTTTATCATTTACAGAATTTTCCTGATTAATAAAGGCTTCAGTTAAAAATGATTTATCAAATGTCTTATCCACTAAAGTCTTATCTACTGACCTGAAATGACATTGGGAAGCTAGATGACCAAATTTCTGACATTTAAAACATGGTCCTAATTTACACTTATTTTTCATCAACTTAGGTGATTTGGCAACGTCTCGTTTTTTCTGTATAGTAGTTTTTACCTTTTATGCATGATGCTCTTCTTTTCTTAAGTCAATAGTACATTGCTTAACCCTGGTTTCTTCTGCCAATAGCACTTTGTCGAACTTAAATTGATCATTTTTTCATTGATATATAATTTGAACAATCCCTTTCATATTTAAAAGTAAATACCTTATCAGTTGAAAGCTCTGATATAAGTCCTCCAGCAGGTGTCCTGTTTCTTTCAAATCATTCATAATTTTTTTCAGACTAGCGGCATAGAGACCAACATCTTCTCCTTGATCTATTCTACAATTAACAAATGAATCTAATAATTGTATAATTCGTGCTTGGGAGTCTGGCTTGAAGTGTTCCTTCAATTTTCTCCAAGCTTCAGCAGCATCATCTGTGTCAGAAATCAATGTTCCATATTCCTTGTCTATACTTAAATAGATTGTTGAGTAAGCTTTATCTTTTCTCATATTATATTCCTTCTTTTCTTTAGAGCATGCTGTTGCATCAGGCTCCACCTCTTTTCGTTTATAAATCCCCAACAGCCTCTATCCATTAGAATAACTTTCACATCATTGATCCATGTATGGTAATTGTTAGCATTCAGTTTATCAATGGAGGGCTCCATAACTTTTTAATTATAGTAAAATGAAATCAAATAATTTCACTTGTTTATTTTAAACTTCTTATACTTCAGATCTTCTCTGCAATAGACACTCTCTTCTAAAGACTTGGAAACATATTTGTACTGCAGGCCCATAACCCTGTTAGGCATACAAACATGTTAGGCTTCCAATAAATATTGCAGAATGCATCAGTGTTTAATTTATAAAACACATATCTTTATTAGAAGAAAAGTCTTCAAATAAGGAGATACAGTACATGCAAAATTATTAACTGACATTGACATTCATTGAAAACAAGATCTGAATGAGTGTCTAGGTATCAAAGTCAGTTCTTTCAGATCTTCTGTTTTCAATGAATGTCAATGTCAGTTAATAATTATTCATGTACTGTATCTCCTCATTTGAAGACTTTTCTTCTAATAAAGATATGTGTTTTATAAATTAAACACTGATGAATTCTAAAATATTTATTGGAAGCCTAACGTGTTTGTATGCCTAACAATTATGAATATTAACAGTCTGTTTTTATTGCATGCACAGGTGCCGCCTTAGGATTGTTCTCGGAGGAGAGAAGAGGGTGAGGTGCTGAATAAAGAATTGGATTCAGAGTTGAGCAAAGGAATCGGAAGTCGACGGTGTTAGTGAGATAGAAATTAAAATTATAGTTATGGGGCAAGAGTTAAAAGACTGGCTTGAAAAGCAGCATTGCGATGAGAATAGTATAAAGCCTATAAAAGACTATAATAGAGTGTTCAGAAGAATAATAAACTCGATCAGAGACCTAAAAGAAGAGGAGAGGGTAGAAACTTACTTTAATTCGTTTGCCGAAAAATTGCAAATTAAGTTAAGGCAGCAAAAGTTTATTAACTTAGAAATGGCAATGAAATAGGCATTAACTAATATAAATAACGCTATGGGTATCAAGAGGAGGATATGGAGGAAAGCTGGTTAGTTAAGAAAGGCAAAAAGCTAGCTAAAGTAAATAAAGAGAAAAATTTACTAGAAAATGAAGGGTTAGCACAAAACCGAGTATAAACCCATCGGTAAAAGGACGGAGAAAACGAAAAAGTAAGAAAAAGACCGCTCCAAATGATTCTACAGGGGTGGAGGAAGTTAAGAATAATATAGGAGAAATTCCGTAACAGGTAATTCATCAATAGAAAATGAAATTGTTAGAAAGAAAAAGTTAATTGAGAATTCTAAGAAAATTATTAAGGAAACAGGAATAAGGCCTCTAATTCAGCAGTCAGTAGCATTATTGGTAGCACAAGCCATGAATCTGATTGATGAAGAAACTTTGTGTAGGAGTTTAGCGGAATTGGTAAATAACATTCTGGGTAATCTAGAAATCAGTGGCAGTATTGACGCCGCAGAATATAAGGTTAGATTTAATCCTCAGCTGAAGGACGAATTGAAGAAGGATCGAATCGCTAAAATAAGAAGTATAAAATTAAAGCCTAAAGAAGTTAACGATATAAGAATAATAGAGAAACCTAAGCGCGTATTAGAAGACAGTCGAGTTATGGAAATCCAAGAGAAGATTAGTTGGAATAGAGAAGGAGTTGGGAAACCAAAAGAAGAATACCTATGCATCAGAAAAAGAAGGCAGTATGCTGGCGTACGTCAAAAAGAAAGAAAAGAAATATATAGGTTAAGAATTAGTGAAAACAAAAATGCAGAATATTCTTGGGAAATCGGGTGCCCACAGAAAATGGAAATGATGGAGTTTGATCCGGAGTTAGAGGAGTTGTTAAGTATGTTAAGGATGACCTAATAACCGAGGATATCAGCAAAATACGTAACCCTACTTATCGAGAGGATAGAGAAAGGTTCAAAACATTTTTGTCGATAGCAGCTTTATCTAGAGATGTTTACAATTTTCAGAACTGGCAGCAGAAGAAGGAGCGCCGAGAGCAGGAGAAAATAGTTGAAGTAGATTGCAAAAGAATAGCTAAGTTAACGAGAATGCTGGAGGAGCAAGGGGAACTTGTCTATGCCTTAAACCAAAAAGTGGTTATATTGCAACAGAAAATTACGGAATTGAGCCGAATAATCGAAACAATAATTAAAAATAACATGGGAATAGAGAATGAGGAAAAAACGGACAAAAGGCCGAACGATCGGAACAAAAACGTCACATTAGAAAACCCAGAAGGAAATCACTACGCAATAAATTGTATTGAAGTCATAGAGTAAAAGGATTCGTTAGATAAGAATTGGGGAAAGACACAGGACGTGATAAAGAAGAGGCATAAAAATAAATAGAATGTTTGGCGGAGGTTAAAAACTAAAGAGGAAAGGAAAAGGTTAGACAGTAGTCGACGGAGTAAAAAGAGACCAATCTGGGGAGGAAATTATTCAAATACCCACAAACAAACCCACAGACACAAGCCCACAAACCCACAAACCTAAGAAACAAACA
Source organism: Rhysida immarginata (assembly GCA_023313115.1). Lineage (NCBI taxonomy): Eukaryota > Metazoa > Arthropoda > Chilopoda > Scolopendromorpha > Scolopendridae > Rhysida > Rhysida immarginata. The sequence continues at coordinate 490,228 of JAHWFO010034639.1, forward strand.
AACCCACAAACCCACAAACAAACAAACATCCTTCTTTATACAGGGTGTTTCAAAATTATGTACAATAAATTTAGTGACATATTCTTCAGGTCAAAAGAAGACAAAAATGTTCTATAGCACTTTGTCTGGAAACGATTTGTTTGCGAGTAATCCAATATCATACAGTAGGAAAGCACGGTAGTTAGCAGACGATATTTTAGCAGTTCCAGCGTTTTGACCCAACACTAGGTTGAGTGGTTTGTTCCCATTAAACCTACTTTAGGGTTGTTCCATTAGTTGTGTACGGTTTTTCCATTATTGTAGTTTCACTACTGTACATCCACTAGGAATATCAATTTCAGAACGTTTGCCTGCTTTGACATACGCATTACGATTTACGTAAAAAAAAGCCATGTACACGTATTCCAGTGCAGAATACACTGACGTGCACCTAATGTATGGTCTTGCGGACGGAAATGCTGTGGAAGCAAGAAGACTCTACCAAGAACGCTTTCCGCATAGATGTTTGCCAAATAACCGAACATTTGTATCTGTCGAGAGGACATTTGAGGGAGCGTGGTTCCTTTGGCCGTCAAACAAGACATGGGCGGCCTGTAGCACATTCTCCGGATGAGGAGGATGTGATAATTGACATCATACATGATGAACCACAGACAAGCACCCATCGTATTTCTTCCATGGTACACATTCCGCACTCATCTGTTTGGCGCATTCTTCACCGTCAGCTTTTGCATCCATACCACCTGCAACTGGTTCAGGCACTGCACCCAACAGACTATCCACACCAACAACGATTTTGCCAATGGATACAACGTCGTCATGCTGCAGACCCTACTTGTCTGAGCCAGATACTTTTCACGGACGAAGCAACCTTCACCCGGACAGGAATCGTAAATTCTCACAACCAGCACCATTGGGCAGATGCTAACCCGCATGTCACCAGAGCTCGAGCGCATCAAGAGCGTTTCTCCGTGAACATTTGGTGTGGAATTGTCGGAAATAACTTATTTGGCCCTTATGTGTTGCCACCACAATTGACTGGGCGAACGTATCTTTTGTTTCTGCAGAATGCATTGCCAGAATTACTGGAAGATGTTCCTTCTTTGATAAGATCTAACATGTGGTTCATCCATGATGGCGCTCGAGCACATTTCAGCCATGTTGTGCGAGCACACCTTAATGCTGCATACACGAATCGGTGGATAGGTCGAGGTGGATCGGTAGCCTGGCCTGCAAGATCACCCGACCGTAATCCCTTGGACTTTTTTCTGTGGGGTCATGTGAAAACGATCGTCTACAGCACAGAAGTTCCTAACATTATAGATCTGCGACAACGAATTGAAAATGCATGCCAAACCGTTCGTAATGCTGGCGACGAACTCTTCCATGACATCAGACAGTCACTCATGCAACGAGCCGAAGCGTGCATGCGAGCTGGTGGCGGGTACTGTGAACAATTCCTGTAATTTGGAGCCACGGGTTTAGTTGGCTGTATCGCGTAAATAAATCGTTTCCAGACAAAGTGCTATAGAACATTTTCGTTTTCTTTTGACCTGAAGAATATGTCACTAAATTTATTGTACATAATTTTGAAACACCCTGTATAGACTAGCAGAGGACCCGGCGTTGCCTGGGATAATAACACATGTATATAAACGGAACAATCTCAAAAACTTGTTTGTTTGAATATAAGGAGCATGAAAAGTATCACCGTGGCTCCAAGACGAAGGAAAGGGTTTATATATAGAGAGAAAAAATACATGGTATTTTAGAAACAGCGAAAGAAATACGAATGTGTATTACAGACCCTTGGGGGAAAACTACGGGGTTTTCGACTTCAAAGAACCCATGTTATGAGCGAAGCTCGCCAGCAGCAAAAACTGTTAGAACGACAGGAGCTCGAAGCAGGAGTAAGCAAGGAAGAAGGCATTCATTCAAGAGAATGCTACAAAGAAAGACATCATGGAGTTGACCGACAAAAGAGTAATAAGAAAGAATTAGAAGAAAATGGCAGCAGAAATATCGCCGAAGAGCGATATGGGAAAAGGACGCAAATGAAGAATGGTGATTGTCGACTTGTGTTTATGGCGGTAACGGTGTCAGATCGCCGAATTAGTGAAGAAACATCTATAAATAAACTCAGCGATCAAATACGAAAAGGGAAAATACAAGTTAAATGAAGCAAAAGAAGAATGCATAGGAGAAGTATGAAAAATAGCTGTCTGCCCCCTAGAAATGACAATGGAAGAACGAAAGAGGTGAAGAGTGTTGTTGTGAGAAAAAAATTACCAGAGGACAAATGATTGGAAGAAAAGGGGAGGTAGGAAGAAAAAGAGAGAGAGGTTTGGATTCTGAAGCGGATAGTCAGAATCCCAACGATATGGTTGTTCTCAGCAATTCAGTATCGAGGTGCACATACCGATTTCAACAATCTGATGCCGAATAAGGACTCTGATTCACGAACGCTTGATGAATTCTATTTTTAGAATGTATTAATTTGAAAATTCCAATCAGTTATTGTTAACTTTCAACTAAGTGAATTAAATGTAATGACTAATTTATACAAATCGTTTCATTCCTCCTCCTTTCTCTATACACGACAGCAGCAGATTACGTTATTAGATTAATCTGTTAATTACCCTAATTAAAGTCGTGATACCTCGGTTCACATACAACTCGGTTCGCGAATAGACTCCTGGAACGGATTAAGTTCGTGAACCGAGGTTCCACTCTATTTTATTATGAACTGTAGATGAAAGAAATCCAAGAGTCCCAGCTATTTTATGCGGAATACGTTTCTTCTAAATCGTTGGCTTGTTCTATTGTGCACATGTTGACCCGATGCCTTGCCTCCACCCATCTTGTTGTGTAAATGACAGGCCGCACATTGTAGTTTGAATTTAAAAAGAGAAAAGTTATGACGTAATTTACTCCAGAAGTTTCTAGAATATTCACGACACGTCTATGGCCTCAGGTGTGGTCTTTTCTTTGTCTCCCAACTCTAATGATGCATGTCGCCAATGGCAAATACATTAAAATATTCTGTACGACCAAAAAAGAGATACTGTGCCTGCACCACCAGAAAGCGGATGCGTTTCCAAAATCTCTCACCTAGCGCGCTAGCTGCCTTGGCCAATCCATTTTGCTAAAGGGTAAGAGTAGTATACTGCAAAGTTACTCAGGGCTTGGAAAAAGTTATTTTGAAATACGCTTTGAAAATATGAAACTCTGCACTGAAAAGTTAATTTAAAATAACGAACAAAAATTGAAGTTCTGTAGGGAAGCATTTGTTTCTTTCTCCAGCATAGCTACTTCTACCCTATAGAAGAATGGATTAGCCAAGCACCTAGCATGCCATGTGAGAGATTTTGGAAACGCAACCGCCTTCTCACAACACAGTAGTTATTTATAAATTGTACATATATTACTTCAGTCACTTCAAACGCATTTATTATTTTTAATTTTTCTAATTTATATTTAGTCAATTATATTCTATTTGCATTCTTCATATTGTACCAAATTTTATGGAAATGAGGTTTGTATTTAAAGACTTCTTTAAAACTATAGAAAAACTTTATTGCAAACAAAAATAACTTCATATTTATTAAAGTATCCTTTAATAAAAATATTGCTCTCAGAAATGGTAGAAAAATTTATTTCTAAAGAAATTGTGTACAAAATTATTTTATATTGCTGCATTATTGTGTAAAAACATACATCATTTTGAAAATTGTTTGCAACTACTATTTAGATAACTTTAAGCATTTCCATGTTCCTGTTTTATCTTATCACTTCAGTTTTTTTTTTCAGTTTTCAATTTACTATGTGCCAATGAAAAAATTTCACTATCATTGATTTTGTCTCCCTCTTCTGCCAAGCATATGAAAGTTTGAGATTGTACAGGATTTATTGAAGATACAGAATTACCATTTATCGCATTTTCAAGTATTGAATTCTGGAAAGATCTTGTAGAATTTGGCGTGGTTATTCCACTTTCTCTTTTCATTATATCTCCGTTTTGCATATCTAAAATATCCGCAGCAACTCTTTCCTGGACTCTATCTAGAGCTAGGGAGGAAAAAAAGAAGAGTCATTTAAAAAACATATAATTCTCAAAATTTGGAAATTTTTAATCTATTTAATGTAACTTTGCTCATTACCATTATCTTGTATTTTTTAAATTATATATACAGTTATATAAAAACAAATTCTATATTTGATATGGAATATCTCGCTATCAAATATGTTATGTTAGCTTAGGTTGAACTGCGGCTGCTTCTCTGCAAACCAGGACTATCTTAACTAACAATTGGTAGAATCATAACTGGCAAATGAATCGACATTTTATTTCCACGCCATACCTCCAAGTAAATTAACACAGAAAAATATTAAAGGGAATTCCACGATCTGGACTCGAAACACAACCTGGACATATAGGGGGGAGCCGATGAACATGTTTTTGGGCGTGACTGCCTGGTGGAGAGTTTGCCCTTTGCTGACAACCTTGTCTTTTTGGGTTTTCTTGCAGTAAACTTCAGCAGGGAACAGATCGTTCAGCAGCAAATATGAAGAAGCTGGGATGAAATTTTTTATGGTTAACATTTGCATGTAAAAAGAACAAAATCAAGAAGTTAAAAATAACTTCAATTGATTTTCAGCAATTCTAAGTAGAAGGGGAAGGATGGAAAGGATGGAATGTTGAAGGAGTGTTCTCAAGAAAATCAAAGGTGCTGACCTTTACATCAAATAATGACTCGCTGAAGTGTTGAGTTTTTCCTCACATGATTGATGAGGCGTTCACACCCCAGGGTGTAATTTATTAAGTGTGTTTTATTTATTATTTCCACCCTTCCCTCTGGTGTAGCTTTAAATATTTGGACTTGCTCAACTTATTTTTGGTTTAATATAATCAAGGAGTTGATATTGGATTCCTAATTGTGTTTTATTACTTAATTCAAAATTTGTATGTCTTTTGATTATTGGTTTGGTTGACATCGGCATGTGATGGGATGCCAAAGATGTTAATTTTTCCTGCCCAGAGAGCTAGTTCTCACTCAAACCCATTGCTGGTTCTCAGTGCAAAAGGGGTCTTGAGTTTTTGGATTGACTCCAATACTACAAAGAATACATCTTTTATTGAACGTACTGTGGCAATACATATTTTTAAAGAATAATCATTAGATGGTCATTGAGGGTTTTAATTGTACACCAAACCTGAGGTCATGTAAATAGTGGTTCGCTTTCACGGCTGCAGTGAAGCAATTGTTTGGCGCGTTGGCTATAAGAGCCAAAGGTTTCTGGTTCGAATTCAGGCTGCGGAATTTTCTTTCCTATTTTTCATCATTAATTTGAACAGATGAGGTTGGACAGGACCAAATCCTTCTTTTTCTGAGGGTTAGAAAAGCCATTGATATTTCAATCTTTTCTCACTACAATACACGTTTTTTCCTGTTGAAGTTCAAATAAAGGCTTATACCCAGTTGTACATCCTTGCTTCCTTCTATTGTGTGGATTTTATGATTAAAATTAGTAGAGTGATCGTGTTCAACAAAAGTATGGTGCAGAACATAATTTATAACTTATAATTTTTCATAACCAAAATATTGGTTTCTTGAATAAATAAATTCTGTTAAATAAAGTTAATGAACCATACTTCATATTAAAGTCATTGACAAGGAAATTTATATAATATGGAGTAGAATAATAATCAAAAATAATATTTAGCTTGATAGGATTTATAACAGGCTGCAACACAATTGTAACACTAAACATTGATCAAACTTATTAAGTGACTCTTCTGTACACCACAGATTCCTCGGTGAATAGAAACTGGACAACCATCCGTTTGCAAATGAAGCCGAAGTTAAAATTTCTTCTTAGATGTTGAGTATTGGTAAGCATGAGGTGGAATTCAGGTACATGAATTACTGTGATGACCAGTTGATATTTAAGAGAAATGAAATTGATCATCAAATAAGGGTAGGTTAGCCACAAATTAAGTGAATTATGCAATCTTCAGTTATTAATCTTATTCTTATTTAAGACTTCAAAAGAAAACTTTTTATACCATGCCATAGCCTCCAATATGCAATGGTTTGGTTCAAATACTCTTAATATCAACTTTGAAGACAAATTCAAATAGACCAAACTGACATAAAAAATTTCTGTGAAAATTATTTTTAAGCTATCTGCCTCCTTCCACCAAATATTCCAGAACTGACCATGGAAATGTCCACAAATAGAAATTGTTTTTAATATTATTTCTGAGCAAGTAGGTTTTCATTTGCGTTTAATTTCAATGAGAGAATTTAACTCAAACAGAGTAATCTGACTACACAGTGAGGGTGAGGTTGGAACTGGAACTAAGGTTAGCTTACCATCTGATATCAGATATATATTTTCTTTTAATAAATGTTATTGATTCAGCATTATGAATCCTTTGTGGCAATTAGTTATTGTTTCTGAAGTTTAAATTAAATATTTAGTGATTTCTTAAGTGAAGAATCACACATATCAACTAATGGAAATTTCCCATCTACTTCTTTCTTAAATATATTAATGTCCACACTCGTTTTTACTTCCTTTTCTTTTAACTCTTCTATACATCTGGTGTTTCTCTCTAATACTGTTTTTCTTTATAGTTCATCTTTTCATCGTTGGACCTCCTCCTGCCCTCCTACTCTTGATTCTTGAAAAATTTGTCTTTTTTTTCAATTTGCTCTCTCTTTATTCTTCAAAATTGCGCCCTCCTTAGTTCTCCTCTGGAAATGATTGTTCCAATGAATTTTTGTTTTCTGATCATGGAGATATGGCTCTTGTAACAGACTGCTCCTCCCCTTACTGATTGCTGTAAATCCAGCAAATTGCTGTGAACTTCAATTGTATCCTTTGAGGTGGCATATTGTCTCTTTTTACCAGACCGTTGCTGCTGGAAAAATTGCCGTACCAACAATTGACATCTGTGCAAGTGTTTCTCTGTCTTCCAAGTATGTTGATTGTAGCCTACACACTTAACCAGAAATAATTTGTTTGGTTTCTTACCTAGTGAGAGAGTCTTTCCATGTTGTAAATATCTTTATGTCTTTTATGAGGGTGGGATCCCAGAGGTTTCGTCTACTTGATCCTTTTTACAAAAGATTTTAAATATGGCCAATGGAATACATTGCTGCAACGCCTCCATTTTCTTGGTAATTGCAGAGCTGCTGAGACTTTGTTAATGGTCCCATGTATTTTTCGTATTGGTTTTTGCCTATTCGCCCTTTGTAGTCATGTAACCTTGATGCCCTGACCATAATGTGCCCCCTAGTCATAATTGGGGTTTTTGTTTTTTATTATCATGCAATGCATACCTTTTATTAGCACTTCTTTTTTTTCTTGAGCCAATTTGAGTATTTTGGTCAGCTGTGACAAATACAAGTTCACTTCTGCCTGACACTTTTGAAATTGGTTTAATGATGGAGGCACATCAATTTCTCTCAATATCTGACTAGTGAATTAGTTTCTCAATATCTGAATAGTGGTTTGGTTGGTCCTTTCGGACCAACCTTCTGTCTGCTGGTGGTAAGTGCTAGCAAATTTTCGTGTCTTTTCTAAGAGCTTGAATATTTGCTGCCATAATTCCGAGGTGGACCTTACATCTTGATCTGAAATAATTATTTGATTAAATCCCTGTAGCAAAAATTTATAATTTACTGAATTGTGAATAAACGTATACATTTAGTTAATCTCTCTATGACTGTTAATAATGCTTTGTGGCATTGTGCCATAGGAGGTAATGGCATCAGAAAGTCAAGCATTATAGGGTGGCATCATGCTTGTGCTGCTTTTAACATTTGCAAATCTCTGATGGGTAAAGTTCGTGATACCTTATTTTGTTGGCATGTCAGACAGATGTTTATATATGTTCATATGTCCTTAGCTAACTTTGGACAGAAATATCCCTCAGTTAGCTTACGAATAGTTTTATAAACGCCTAAATGTCTGGCAGGAGAAATATCATGAATTATTTCTATAACTTTATTGATAATATCCTGGTCTATTGGGATTACTAATTTCAGTTTATCTTCGACTTGTTGGTAAATACCTTTCCTCCACTAAATAGGGCTGTCTATACTCTTGTTAAATTCTATTAGTAAAATCACACTGATAGTAAATTTTTTGATTTTATTTATCAGAATGTCTTTATTCTCTACTTCGTTGTGATGTCTTTCGCTGTACACTTGGTTGCGATCCAGTTACTTCCTCCATAGTTTCGTCTACTTCTATTGCAGCTATTGACAGGCATATATTACTAACTGATGGTTTCTCACTTTCTTTTAAAAATTTAATATTCTTATCACTACCTTCCTTAGAAGTTACAATCTCAGACTTTAGCTGATATAGCCTGGTTTATTAAATTTTCATCAGATGATTCCCACTTAACGAACCCAATTTTCTGCCATGTTGGTTTTCCTTGAATAGTCTGTTTCGCTATAGCTATTATCTTAGTTAAACTAGCATCTTTATGTTGTAATAAGACTTCTTTGACTTGATTATCAAATGCTTCTATGTGTATTTGCCTATTATTGTTTTCCAAACACAATAACTGGCAAGTCATAGTCGCATAACATTGATTGAAATAGTCAATATTTTTCTTAAATTTTTGTTACTTAGTCCTTTTGTAATCCATTGATGTAACCTCTTTTGCTCTGTTTCTCTCCATTTCAGCATTACATTGAAAACCACTATAACTAGTAAACACCACTTGCTAAATCAACTTCATTGTAGTCCCATATATTGCTTAATCCACTGACAGAAAGTCCAACACGGAATGTTAAAACTTTTACAATACCCGATTTTATCACAGCTGCAGTGCACGATGTCTTTGAAGTTATTCTATCATCCAGTACGTCGTTGTTGAATAGGGACTTGAGCATGCAGAAAAGAAACAATAATAATTGTATAAATACACTAAAGTAGGTCATAAGGACTTTCGTTAAACAAACGTTATCTTCTAAATATACAGCTTCCAAATCATAAGCACTGAAAACTGAATGATATAAAGAGCTAGACAATAAAGATGTGAGGCCAAATGCCACAAGATTCTCTGCTGCCATAGTCAGTCTATCCTCTAGTACAGGGTGATTACAAAAGAGCTTCATACTTTTAGAAATTTATTACATCAAAGCTATTCAGAATATAGACACACCACATACGGATTCTTAAAAAAAACTCTTGAAGTTTATTGTGACACAGTTAAAGATGTTCAATATGTCCCCTTGTCATGACACGGCATACATCAATGCGGTAGTCGAATTTGTCCCAACCCCACATTAACATGTCTCCATCAATCCCACTTATCGCTACTATAACGCATTCTGTCTAGGTCATGGTTAAGGGATAGAGTGAAGACCTTGCCCTTTACACACCCCCATAAAAAGAAATCACAAAGTGTGAGGTCGGGGCTCCGTGGTGGCCACTTTGCAAGTTCCAGGTTATTGTTTGCTCGACCAATCCACCACTGTGATTTCTTTTTATAGGGGGTGTAAAGGAAAAGGTCTTCACCCTACCCCTTCCCCGTGATCTAGACGAGCTGAAAGAACGCATTACGGTAGCGACATGTGGGATTGATGGAGACATGTTAATGCGGGTTTGGGACGAATTCGACTGCATATGATCAATAATTCTTCTTAAAGTCTTTGACAAGTAAAGTTAATTAATATGCAGTGGACTAATAATCAGAAATGACATTCAGCTTGGTAGGCTTTATAACGGGATGTAACACAATTGTAAAATTAAACTTTGATACAACTTATAAATTTTATCTTCTCTACACCACAAGTTTCTCGGTGAATAGAAACTGGACAACCATCCATTTGCAAAGGAAGCCGAGATTTATATTTCTTCTTAGATGCTGAGTATTGGTAATTTTGAAGTTGAATTCAGGTATTTGAATTGCTGTGATGATCAGTCAATACTTAAGAGATGAGTTCCTCATTAACTAGAAAGAAATGAAATTAATCATCAAATAAAATCCTCAGCAGTATAAGAGCTCGATCACAATTATGGATTATAAAAAATTGTGATATAGAATTACCCAGTGTGTTAAATTTTTATATAGCCACAAATTAAGCCAATTATGCAATATCCAGTTATAACCTTTTTCTTAATTAAGACTTCCAAAGAAAACGTTTTTACTATATCCTAGCCTCCAATATGTAATGGCTGGGTTAAAATAATCTTAATACCATAAATGCTGCATTTAGTGCTGGAGCTGAAATACTGGATTGCCTGCATTAAGTCCCTGGGGGTCTACCAAATTTTTAGAATTAAGCGCTAGACCTTCAATAACCACAGAGGCGCTTATTTTAGTTCATTTCGTGGGTTTTTCTTCTCTTGCTGCTTCTCACGAAATTTTTTTCTATTCAAACTGCCACTGCTAAACCGGAAATCAAATACCAGTATGATTTCTTCTAATTTCTTGGTTTTAATTCAGTCAAGCAACATAGCTGAAGAAACATGAATAATTCACAGTTATAGCATCAATTTCAAACTTGTGGCAGTAAAATATGCTGAAAACCATTCTACAGAGGTTACAGCTAAACAGTTTAGCATTGATCCGAAATGCATTTGGGAATAGAAGACACAGCAGGATATTTCAGGAAAGATAAAGAAGGGCGAGAATTTTGCATAATAATTTCCATCACAGTAGTGCAAAAATTTATAAGCGCCAAACCTGTAATACTGGCCCACCTGCATTAAGAGCTTCGGGTTAGCTAAAATTTTGCAAATAAGTACACGAGCACTTAATACAGTATTTATGGTACAAACTTTGAACACAAATTCAAACAGACCATATCGACGTGAGAAGAATTTCCGTTAATAATTATATTTAAGCCATCTGCGTTTTTCCGCCAAACATGCTGGAACTGAACACTGTAAATGTCCACAGATAGAATATTTTTATTAATATTTCCGACAAGTAGGTGTTTCTTTGTGTTTAATATCTATGAGGGAATTGAACTCAAACAGAATAATCCAAGTTCACAGGGAGGTTGGAGCTGGAACTAAGGTTAGTTTTCCATCTGATATCACGCATATTTTTTCTGTTAATAAATGGTCTTAGTTCAGCATTATGAATCCTCTGTAACAATTAGTTATTGTTTCCAGAGATTTAATTAAAAAAGGTTAAGTTCCTAACCTTTCATTTCCAAAGTGAAGAATCGCGTATATCAACAAATGGAAAGTTCCCATCTACTTCTTTCTTAAATATGTTAACATCCACACTTTTTTTTATAACTCTTTTATACACAACGTGCTTCTTCTAAAACTGTTTTTTATAGTTCGTTTTTTCATCATTGGACATCCTCCTATCCTCTTTCTCTCAACTCTTGAAAAATCCATCTCCTTTTTTTTCCATTTAGTATCCGCGCTCTCTCTTTATACTTCTTTATACTTCCGTCTTTAGTTCTCCTCTGGAAACTCTGGTTCCAGTAAATTTTTGTTTTTTGATCTTGGATGATCTTGGAGATATGGCGCTCGTGACAGTGGATGATTTTTTAAAAGAAGAAGCTGACATTACTTAGCCAATTAACTCATTGTCAATTCATTAAATTCTAAACTCTCTTTAACTGGAATTGTGTTTCTTGGTTTGTTTAGTACTTGTGTTAATTATTAACAGTTTTCCTTGATTATACTACTTTACTCGGACAAACTGCTGTTACTTTTATGTTTAAATTCATAAAATGAGAGTTTTATTCTGTTCTGTTAATGGCAACAATAATTCATTGATGTATGCACGAACAGAGAAAAGTTAAATAATAATATACGCAAAAGCCAAGAAAAAAAACGGAGCTTTCACATTGAAATAGCCAACCATTGCATAGATGGATAGAATTAATGTAGGAATGATTTATTTATTAACGTAAGCGAATATCTGCCAGGCAATCACTGCTTAAAAATTATTGTCGGCCTTATTATAAACACAAGTCATTTTCTACCGATCAACATAATTATAAAAACAAAAATTCATCTTGCCCTTTGTAAGTGATTTGTAATTGACTCTTAGTTAAATATGAAAAAATCCATTTGATTTAAGCAGGGTGTAAATCATATTAACTTAATTTTTGAAGTAATAGAAGGTGCTTTCTCTAGAACGATATAATTCGTGTTGACTTGCTTATTTTGATTAATTCCATCTCGAATGAAGTGTACAGAATTCACTAGGTTGAGCGACTCCTCTTAAAACCGTACTGACACGAAGAAAGAAAGGGAGAGGAAAAAGAATAATTTCTTCTATAAAATTTAGAAATGAATTTAGAAGGGTAGCTAAGAAATGAATTACCCGCGTAATTTTTATACCCTTCTTTTGCTTTTGTTCTTACAAACAGGAATAACCTTACTGTGTTTCCAGATATCAAGAAAAATACCGGATTGGATAGAAAGATTAAAAATTAAGTAAAAAGGGTAAACAAAATGTTTACCACATACATTATAAATATACGAAGGGCTATTTTCCAATCCATAAGAATTTTTACTACTTACTTTGTTAATATCCTGTAGTATTTCAGATTCGGAACACAATTTAATATAAATGGCCTTGAATTATTGACAAACATGCATCTTGGAAAAGATATCACCAAAACACTTATTAACAATGAAAGAGTCATTAATTTAATTTGGTTGGAATAATCCCGATATACCAACTGTGCCTTCTTAACTTAGGTTTATTCATTTAATAATAGTTATTAAATAAAAAAATAATAATAATTGACAAAATAATTAATAAATAATAAATATAATCAAAATAAAACTAGAAATATAAAATAAAATAAAAAGCTGAATATAGAGACTATCCATTACCAAAGCAAAAAGGATAATTCTCTAAAGGCAATTAGAATATTAGAGGATTATCCTGAAGTTATGAAAATACGATCGAACAGTGAAGTGTACATTTCTTCGGGTGGGAGAAAAGCAGTGCTTTCACGAAGCTCACCCTACCAGAATAAATTCCACAAGAAATAGACTGAAATAGGCAAGAAGCCTGACTAACCCAAAAAGGTCTTCCACAGTTATGAAAAGAGACAATCAACAATCGAACAGTGTAGTTTACATTTCTTCAGATGGGACGAAAGCAGCGCTTTCACAAAGCTCACCGAACCAGAATAAATTCCAAAGGAAATACACCGAGGTAGTCAAGAAGCCTAACCATCCAAAGCGGTCTTCCATATTATACAAAAAAGAAAATGAGATTCAAAAACAAAATACAAACGAAATAAGAAGAACAACGAGAAAGATTATCACATCTTCCATTAGTCCGGGAAAGAAACGCGCCTGATGTCGAGAATGTGCCTCAGTTTTCGATACTTCATATACCACTTCATATCCATTGAGTTCTTCATTATTCCAGTCACTAGGTCATTGTCGTTAATCTTCATCTTCTGCACCATAATCAAAACGATATCCTGTATAAACTTTTCGATGTGGGCCATGTATAAATCTGAATGGATGGATTGGTTCTTCACAGTCATTCTGTCAAGCTGGGCAATGGTCCGCAGAGTTACATTCTGGAATGACGGTAGCTCACTCCATCTGCTTCAACAAATAGTCGCCCACGCAGGCATGTCTTAGAGGAGTATGGTCCGAATAATCGACTTGTACAGAAGTAACTTATTTTCGAAGCTGAGGGTGCTGTTCCGGCCCAGGAGAGCTATGAGACTGTACTTAGCCCTCTTCGCTTTGTTCAGAGCGTAGGTCACGTGATGATTCCACGAGAGTCTTGAGTCGATGATAACGCCAAGATATTTGTACTTGTCTACCCAGTCCAGTTTCTTATTGAATAGAACAAGAGACTCTGGGGGACGCTTGAACTATCTTTTGAAATACAAAGCCTTGCACTTTCCAACATTAAGGTTCAGCTTCCAGCAGTTAAACCAGTTTTCGAACATCTTCAAGGCATGCTTCAGACGAGTGATAACGTGAGCCAGCTTGTGTGCTCATTTCTTCATATTTTCAAAATAATCCTGTAATATTCTAGTTATGGAAAGGGTACTAAAGGACGCCTTTATATATAGTGGGCATAGGGAACAAAAAAAAAAGTATTGGCTGAAAAAGTAGAAGAGTACCAATGGAAGAAATTTGAAGACGTGTTAGGATAGGATGGGAAGGAGGACAAATAGGAGGTAATAAGAGGGCGGCGAAAAAAATACAATAGGATAACACATACAAAATTAATATTATAAAAAAGTTTAGGAATGATAGGGTGTCTAGAAAAAAGATTTCGTAAAATTCCCGGGAAAAAAAATTCCCTGACTGTTCCCGGTTATACTATTTTTTGACAATTCCCGGTCGCAAGTCACCCTGTAAAATAGTATCGCATAAAAACGTCATTAAAATAAAAGAGAATAGAGAGCCTACGTAAAAAAGAGCCTACACGGACGGACACAAAATGAACATAGAAGTAGAAAAATATGAGAGAAGATTAAAAATAATAACTGAGAAAAGAAAAAGAAAAAGAAAAAGAAAAGGGCACAGTGAGCCTACGACAAATTAGGGAATAGCTGAAGTTGAAGAGGAATATGGGGAAGGTAATGAGGGAATGGTGCCTTTGCTAAGGTTAGTGAAATTAGGGGTGAGGGAATTAACTTTCCAAATAAGAAAAGATTCTATTTGCTTTATTTCCATTTTCGATAGAAAAATCTGAACTTAGCGATGCTCTGCGCCCTAAAATAATCACGTTTTCTCATATGTTTTGTCGAAATTGCATTCCTTAAAGGAGTAAAGAGCTCGTAAACTTTGTTTTTTGTTATGGAAGTTACTACGGAAAATATAAAGGCTGATTGCCTGTAAAAAGTAGCCAGGAGAATTAAAGTGTTTAGCGACAGGGGTGTCAGCATTACTAAGGATGTCGAACTTATGCCCAGCGAATCTGGAGCATATGGTATTGCCCGTCTCTCCAACGTACTGTTTCTGGCATACTTTGTAATGTCACAGGTATATTAAGTTGTGAGAAGTGCAGGTCAGGTTTTGATTAATCTTGAAAGTAAAGGAGGAAGCACTGCAGGTAATGGAGGTAGCAGGATTAAGAAAATGGCCAAATGCCACTTTGCTTTGCAATGCAAGGAGAACATCCCTTAGTGGAAGTGCTGAGTTTGTTAACAGCAGTATGGACCAGAATATCTTTAAAATTAAATGTCCATTTAAAAGAAGCTTTTGGTGGTTCTGGTAGAATGAAGTGGAGAAGAGGAGAGTTGTCAATAATATGTTGATGTTTTCTTAGGACATTTTTAAAACTATTGAGGGTTGGATGATAAGGAAGAACTAATATAGGTGTTGTCATGGCTGGAGAAGGTTTGGGATTGGTGTTATAACGGGAATTACGATGTTTATAGATAGAAGCGCGTATGACAGACTTGGGGTAGCCTCTTGCTTTTAGGGAGTGGGTATGTCACAAAGTATTGTGACAGCGATAGGTTCCAGTATTCTTAGCTCTACTAACAAGCTAAGAAATAATGCTGGAATTCAGACATTGCCAAAGTGCGATAACAGATGGCGCGCTCAAGGAGAAAGAGGTGTCTAGTTATATAGAGTCCCTGAAACAGGAAGAGCGCGAAGGAAGCGTCATAGATGGCTGCGCGATAGAGAGGGCAATGAGCGGGAGATTTGGAAAGAGGACTTGGCTTACGATTTTCGAGATGGAAGGTCGCCTTCTTCTTCACGGAGAAAAGAGGACTTTAATGAACTCCGCTCGAGGAAAAGAGCGAGTGAATGTTCGAGCAGAGGGAGAACAGTGAATTATTGCCACAGCGAGAAACTAACTCTGCAAGCAAACTCAGATAACATGCCGTCTGTCTACAGCAACGTTAGCACTCCTGTTACTAATGAAGTTTCTAAATTAGTCTGTTCTCTAGATATAAACTGCGAATGGAAAGCTACGGGTACACTGCCTGTACATCGCTAACAACTTTCTGTGAGTCCACCGAGTTTCCTATTTCCCTTTCACCTGATACGGACGAAAAAGAGTTGGAAGAAACGCCCGCCAATATTTGTGCAAATACGACCCCTATGGTGAAGGAGAACGAGTGCGCTCTGACCGAGGAGAAGGCATCATTATCTAGTGATACGCATCCGTGTATGGGCCTGGGATACGGCTTCCGAAAAGTGTCTGCGGATTCCAGTTTTGAATTAGTGGGTGTCTTCTACCTGTGTGTCATCGATTGTGGACCGTTCCTGTCCCGAGAAGAACTTTCAAATTTTTCTCCAAGCGATATTCTAGCTGGAGTCTTTCCTTGGTCCTTCAGAGCCTACATGAGGGAGAGTCTTGGCACCTTCGCCCCAATCTCGAGGTAAGCCACTGTTCCATTTTGTTTAAGAAACTTTTGGCACGCACTTGCCATTTAATGCTCCTAAATATAAATCTGTCCGCTCCACTCTCTCTAAGCCGTAATTGCTGCTTTTATTAGGCATATGAGATCAACTGCATATTATTGCAATTAGGGAGGCCTAAGTTTTTTTTTGTCGCTATCTTATTTAAGATTTAGTCAGAGCCAATTGCTCTTCATTTAATGGGATTCATTATATGGCATAGGGGTTACTGGGATAATTAACTTGCGTCAGCGTCTTGTTTTAGCTTAGGATCTTAAGTAGTATCTTGTTAATGCTAAGGGGGTAATATTATAAGGTCATTGCCACGCCAGTTTTTTTTATGGTACTAATTGGACGTACCTTGTCTTTACAGCTTCCCTGGCCTGAAGGAACAAGATGTTCAACGCCCTGCGTAACCGCTTTCTGTATTGCGGCCAGCAAATGGTGATATCCTAAACACATAGGACTTTAAAATATTGTTTAGCAGAATCTACTTATTTCAGTACCACTTTACATTGTCTATTTACTGTCATTAGACGAAACCAAGTAAATCAAAATTGCCAATTACCTAAAGCTATTCTAATTTAAATTTGAAAGAATAGTTGAATTTCAGAGGAGAATTCCATGTTCTGTTTAATAGTTAAAGAACCGCTGAGTCAGTTAATGTTTACCTAGCCCTTTGAAAGTTAATTCATTTATTTTCTTGTGTGGGGGTTTCCCCGTGTTAAGGGAATCTCCTAGTAACCATTTCTCTTGGATTTGTAACGTTTAACTAAACTAGAATGCCAATAGGCAGCACGGGCAATGTTTATTTAATTATGTATTTTGTTAATGGTTATTAAAATATCCAAAATTATATGCTCCTTGTGCCTGCTTATTAGTCACTCACATTTTCCACTGCGAGTGTTCGTCACAAGGAGCATAAATTTATGTGGTAGCTTCCACGTGGTTCCGAATTTTTCTTTTAACCTGCCCAACCTCCCAAAGAAAATTTAAACTTACGGATTGGAATTTGATTTACTTATCAAGACATTAAAAGATTAGGTGGCGTCGTGCGTTTTAGCGCAGCGCATCGGGGAGACATTATTCCTTCAATTGAATGGGGTATATCAGTTATTGGAAAGTGGAGTTTTCAGCGCGTAAACCAGGAGCATAAATTTATGTTTCTTTAGCCATAAAAGTTAATTTAAGGCTAAGTATTGCATTATTGGTATGTCGAGGTTTCCAATCGGCATTTGAACTCACGAAAGCGTATCGAGCGTAGCTTATGTCAAATTAGTTTTACTCTCGTTTACTTTGGAGTATTTGGGAGGTTTTATTTAGTAATTAAACGTTAGTCATATTCAATTTCGAATTAGTCCTTGCGGTACTAGTATCCTTGCTGGTTGCAAAGGAGACAAAAGCAATCTAGGCTTGGAAAGTCAAATCCTGCTTAAGTCTTTAGCGCTTAGAAGACTTTGTCAATTATAAACTTTTTACGCGTAGTTTATTTGGGTATGTAGGGTCTTCTTGCGCGTAGTTTAGTTGGGGTATATTTTTCTATACTCAGGGCAGTCTAATAAGGGCGTTGGCTTAGGATTTAGCATCCCGTACAGTAATTTTGCTAATGTAATCAATAAGGAGAAGTTTCTTTTGAGTAATTTGTGAAGCTTGTTTCGGGAAAAAGCTTGCAGGTCATCATGGTATTTAGTAAACATGAATCAGACCTAGTAAAAATGCAAAAAGAAATAAAAAGGAAATTAAAGACAAACAAGACCTGGGGCAATTTAATAAATTCTTTGTGTTGTTAGCTAATCAATTAGCAGAGACCCCTGAGAAGGAAAAAATGATTTGGTATAAAGCTACAGTGCAAATGAAACTGGGTGATCTCTTAGACAGTAGGGAATACAGTTAGTTGAGCCAGTTGGTTGAGGAGGCTGAACATGCCGGTAAGCAACGATCTTTTTTAGTCCAGCAAGATAAAGTGTGCTATGTATCAGCTATATCAGATAGCTGGTTAGGTAGGGAGGAGCTGGAAAGGCAGATAAAAAGGAATTTTGCTTAATGCCCTTTCACGCGAGCTCTCATGGTAGCATGTAAAGAACCGTTTTTTATTAACAGTGGAATGTTGTATATGCGCAATGAAAACGAGATTAAGGTAGTAGTGCCAAAATCCAAGCAAATTATGCAGCGAATTTTATCGACCCTGCATAAAGATCGGTCGGCAGGTCATTTAGGAGTAGATAAAACGCTAGCCAAAGCTGCGAGTCAATTTTATTGGAACTCCATGTCACAAGATATAATAAGCTTTGTCAGGCAGTGTCCTGAATGCCAGGATTTAAGAAAGAGTCATCGGCTCAACGGTAAGTCAACTGTTGTCAGTATGCCAGTGAATCCAGTTCCGAAGCTCACTATAAGAGAGTTGAACGCGGTAGGGCCGCATCATACAGGCTCAAAAAATGTTGGTTGCGTCCATTAAATGAAAGGAAGCAAGTAAGTTTAGAAGGGAAGCCGGCCCAATCCAGCAGCCGGCCCAATCAGATAAAGCATACGAATAAGGCGCAAAGTGTTAGCCATAAGTTCCCTGATCTAGCAAATGGGTATGATTCTTCACAATTGTACAGAGCCACTAAATGTGGGAATAGTCACATGTATGTTGCTGATCAGGTTAAGAAAGGTAAGAGAAAGAGGCTCAGGTGTAGAGCTTCAGCTGAGGGGTCGTTAGGCAGTAAGAATGGAAATACTCTAGAGGTGGGTAGCAGATGTCAAGAATCTGCAACTCAAATGATGGTGCCAAGAGCTAATAGTGCAGAAGAGGAAGTGATTGGCAAGTTAGAGCTACTAGATCATTTGCTTGCTACAATAGCTGGATACATTAAGCTTAATGAAAATAAGGTTGGTAAAGCAGTTAAGAATGTAGAAACGAAGAATGGTACAAGTAAATCACCGTGGGTTAGCAATGAATGTATAGAAAACCAGAGTAAGCAAAAGTGAAGTTGGCAGGTTGATGAGGGACATTCTAAAAAGCAGGTTAAGGCTTTTAGAGAATCGTTTCAACAGGATAACAAAAGCGAAGCGCAAAAATGCATTAATAAACATATTCTATATCTAGGCCACCTCAGCAATGTTGGGCATAAAAGGCGAAATGGGGTTTAAAGCAAACAAAGCCGTTAGACTCGCCTACTATACCTACCAGGCCAGTTACACCTACAAATCAAACAAAATTAAGTCAGAATGATAAGAGTAATGGGAGTAACAAATTAGATATTAAAGATAGGCGTTATAATGCAAAAAACAAAGCCCCCATAGATATGGGGGGGGGGGGGCAGTGCAAATTGGTAACACGAGCTACCAGCAGCAGGGATTATTAAAACAAATCCAGATCAGGAAAGGGCAGACAGGGCAGCCCGCGGGTTCAAGAATATTTTATGGTACCAAATGTAGGCAACGCGAAGCTTTGGGGCAAACACAGATGCCGACCAGGAAATAGAGGTTGGCAGCCTGGGTTTCCCTCACATTATGGAAGATGGTTCAGGTGGTCATTTAATCTTGGCACAAAAAGTGAAATCGAGTAAGAATAGAAGTAAGAAGGCGAGGGATCGCAAATTTCTTCAAGAATTTTCTGGAATAGCAGTTTCCAGAGGGAAGGGGCGAAAAAGAAATGACTTAGCGTATTCATTGGGTGCTAACAGAGGGGACCAAGCGAGAAAGAAAATTCTAGGGGCACTACACAAGCAAAAGCCCGTAGGAATTAACGTGCTGCAAAGTAGAAACTGGGAATAAAAGCATAAACAGAAAAAAGGGGGACAGGCCTCCGGTGATGCGTTATGTTGAACGTGATCAAGGGGGCGAGTATGTCACAAAGTATTGTGACAGCGATAGGTTCCAGTATTCTTAGCTCTACTAACAAGCTAAGAAATAATGCTGGAATTCAGACATTGCCAAAGTGCAATAACAGATCGCGCGCTCAAGGAGAAAGAGGCATCTAGTTACATAGAGTCCCTGAAACAGGAAGAGCGCGGAGGAAGCGTCGTAGATGGCTGCGCTATAGAGAGGGCAATGAGCAGGAGATTTGGAAAGAGGACTTGGCATACGATTTTCGAGATGGAAGGTCGCCTTCTTCTTCACGGAGAAAAGAGGACTTTAATGAACTCCATTCGAGGAAAAGAGCGAGTGAATGCTGGAGCGGAGGGAGAACAGTGAATTATTGCCACAGCGAGAAACTCCGCAAGCGAACTCAGATAACGTGCCGTCTGTCTACAGATGAAGTTTTTAAATCAGTCTGTTCTCTAGATATAAACTGCAAATCTAAAGTTGAAAGAATAGTTAAATTCCAGAGGAGAGTTCCATATTCTGTTTAATAGTTAAAGAACCTCTCAGTCAATTAATGCTTACCTAGCCCTTTAAACGTTAATTCATTTATTTACTTGTGTGGGGGTTTCCCCATGTTAGGGGAATCTCCTAGTAACCATTTCTCTCGGATTTGTAAAGTTTAACTACATTAGAATGCCAACAGGCAGCACGGGCAATATATATTTAATTATGTATTTTGTTAATGGTTATTAAAATATCAAAAAATTCTATGCTCCTTGTGCCTTCTTATTAGTCACTCACATTTTCCACTGCGCGTGTTCGTGACAGGGTAACTATGTTAGCATAGAAGTCCTTGTCAGATTTATTAGTGCATATTCTATGGATGCGAGTTAACTGACCTAATGGGATGTTATCCTTGCAATGGCGCAGATGGCAGCTGCCATAGTGTAAGTACTGGTGCTGGTCAGTGGGATTCTTATGGAGGTAAGTAGACAATTTATTGTTACTGATAGAGATAGATACATCCAAAAAAGAAGCTGTCTTGATAGAATATTTGTGAGAAAACTTAATGGAGGGGTGGATAGAGTTAGTATTTCTACTTCTATGTTCATTTTGTGTCCGTCCCTGTTCTCTTTTTTTTCGTACTCTTTCATTTTAGTGACCTTTTTATGCGATACTATTTTACAGAGTGACTAGAGACAGGTAATTGTCAAAAAATTGTGTGACCGGGAAGAGTCAGGGATTTTTTTCCAGGAAATTTTGCGAAATCGTTTTGATAGACACCCTATCATTCCTAAACATTTTTATAATATTAATTTTGTATGTGTTATCCTATTGCATTTTTTTCGCCACCCTCTTATTACCTCCAATTTGTCCTCCATCCTGTACTATCCCAACACGTCTTCAAATTCCTCCTATTGGTATTCTGCAACCAATACCGTCTTCCTGTTCCCTATGCCCACTATATACAGGCTGAATACAAAAGTCGGAACCCCCCTTTTATTTTTTGAACCGAAGCAGATATGTCAATTTTGTTGAATCCAATGAATAAGAAGTTGTGAGTGGCCTATCCCACGGTGCACTTTTCATCATTCCAAATATGCAAATTAGGACACATTCAAATTTTTCTCAAACACCGTAAAGGACAGTGAAAAAACCCAATTGCACACTTGTTCAGCATAAAAAAACAAACAAAGCAAATAAAATTCTTTCAAATCGAATCAACCAATCATTCAAAATCACGTGGTGAACTGTTTGTAGCTTACAAACTGTCACATTGCACAAGGAAATCTGAATGTTGATATTTCCACCATGTAAAGCATGCAAGATAAAAATTAACATAAATTTCCATACTCACATTCACTTTCATGCGGAAAAGCATATAAAAGGCATGTTTCAGCACACAGAAGACAGAACATTTCCAGGGCAAGCTACACTGTTCCGGAAATAGTCAACATGATCTTCTGCTTTGGAGAGGCAAGGAGAAACCTGCAGTTAGGTTGTATCGAGACAGATACCCTAACGAACGCCATCCATCTCGTCAAACAATGCGTCGCATTATTCAAAGATTCGAAGGTATAGAGAATGTTAATGCAGAACGAGGACGAATAAGGGCACAAGGCAACGAGGATACAACAATACTAGTTCTGGCTGCAGTTGCTGCAAATCCCCACACAAGCAGCAGAGCAAGTTCTGCGGATGTTGGGTGCCATCAGAGAATTGTTCTCAACATTCTACACGCACATCATTTTCACCCATATCATATTCATTTTCACCAGGAGTTACTGCCATTGGATTATGTTTGCTAGGGTCGCCTTCTGCAACTGCTTACTTACCTGCCTGGATGACAATCCAAACTTCATTCATGAGGTGTTGTGGACAGATGAAGCCCAGTTCACCAGGGATGAAGTTATCAACAGGCACAACCATCATCATTGGGCAGACGAAAACCCACGATGTCTGCGAGAAGCAACTCATCAAGTGAACTGGAGAATCAATGTGTGGTGTGGATTGGACAAAGACACTGTAGTTGGACCATATTTTTAAGATGGAACACTGACTGCAGAACGCTACCGAGCTGAAATTCTCAACGTGATAGTCACAGACTTCGTTGATAATTTGCCATTGGCCTCGTATCAGCGCACGTGGTTTCAGCATGATGGAGCTCCTCCACATAACGGGTTGGTCGTTCGGGAGCATCTAAGTGAGATGTTTGGACAACAATGGATTGGCCGAGGAGGACCATTTCGTTGGCCACCCCGCTTCCCTGATTTTACACCACTTGACTTTTTCTTGTGGGGATACCTGAAGGACAAGGTTTATGCTACGCAGCCCGCCTCACTGGAGGATCTGGTTCAACGAATCTGTTTTAATCTTAGTGTGCGTTTTGAATGTTACCCAAAAAATTGGAAAAAATGTGTTGTTGTGCCTCTTTTTAAAAGTGGCAGTCATGATGATCCATCTAATTACCGTCCGATTTCACTTATTAACTCATTTTCTAAAGTCTTTAAAAAATACATTTTAAGAGGCTTTATTTTCTTCTTATTTGAGTGTTCAACAGCACGGATTTCTTTCTTCTCGATCTACTTTGACTAATCTGCTTGAGCTTGAAAATAGTATCCATGGTGCTTTCTGTAATCGGACACAGCTTGATTGCATTACTTCGACATACAAAAGGCCTTCAATTCAGTTGATCATAAAATCCTTGTTGAGAAACTGGCTGCCTATGGAATACGGGGACCCCTTCTTCGTTGGGTGGCTAGCTATTTAAATAAGAGAAATAGTTTTATTAAGATTAGAGGTAGAGTTATGACATCCTCCTTTTTTATTGATAAAGGTGTCCTTCAGGGTAATCCTTTGGGCCCTCTTCTTTTCCTTCTTAATATTAATGATTTATCCTTTACCCTAACCTGTGACCACTTTTTTTTTGCTGATGATCTTAAAATTGCTCGAGAAATTTTCTCATTCAGAGACTGTCAGATTCTACAGCAAGATGCTATACGAGTGCAGCAATGGTGTTCTGCAAATAGGTTAACCCTGCACGTTGATAAAATGAAAACAATTACTTTTACTAGGCAATATCACCCTATTATCTATAACTACATTCTTGATCATGGTATCATTATAAGAGTTCCCTTTATTTATGACTTGGGAGTGATTCTCAATGCTAAATTGTCTTTTGAAATGCATATTTTGGATAGAGTCAGGAAGGGCTTTGCATGTTTAGGACAGATTTGTCGGATGACTAAAACATTCTGTAATTTTGAGGACTGTTTGATGCTGTTGTTCTTCCTATAATTACTTATGCCTCTCCAGTATGGTGTGATTGTGCCCACAATTACCTTAAATCTCTCCAGCGATTTGTTCGCATTGCTTTTTTCAGATACTTAAATAGTGACTATTCTGCTACATATTCATTTACCCAGGGGTCTGGGCGTATCCTTAGAAGGACGTCCAAGCAAACCTGTTTCCGCTCGAATGTTTTGTTTCTTTTTAAACATTTATGTAGTTTTATTAATTCTGCTCTTTTATCTTGCGTGTTGTTCATTGTGCCGTCTCGCCCATTACGTTTTCAACGGCTTCGTTTTCGATCTTCTTTTTCTCGGCCTGGTGCTTTATCTGTTATTATTAACGATTTCAATTTATTTTTAGATCTTTTTCCAGATTTTGATATTTTCTCTTGTAATCTTCATCATTGTGAACAATTTTTATGTGTAAATAGATTTGTTGTATTTTTTTTGCTGTGTTAATTTGATGATTGATTTATTTGTTCATGATTATTTTTTTTGAATTTTGTGTGGGGAGTCATTTAATTGGCTTTTGCTGTTTGATTTTTTCCCTTTCTGCAGAGTTTGTTTTTGTATTCTGAGCAGAATAAAATAATGTAAATAAAATAAATAAATAAAAATAAAATAACTTAATCTTTTAAGACAATCATTTTAATTCTCTTTGTTTATATTTGTTTATACGAGAAAGGAAATGAAATTCTCTTAAAAAGCTGGAGGGGAAATAGTTATATTAGGAATCAACCCTTTCCACCTAAAATTGAAATGAACTCTGTCCGCCTCTCCAAACGCCTTTTTATATTAAACCAGATTGAACGGTGGGGGGAGTCAGTCAAATAACAGATTTATATAATCAATTTCTGTTGCGCCTATTTTAACGAGCTTAAGCATTAATTTGAGAATTAGAGTATTTTTAATTGAATAATGGAACTCTAAGCAATAAAGCTAAATAGAAAATATAGCACATATTACACAATGATTTAATAAATTAATAAATAATAAAGAAATAAGCTCATTTCTTTATAAACTAATAAATAATAAATAAAAGATTCCTGCATACAAAAATAACTTCAACATAAAATGAATGAAGCAAATTTCAATAAAGATGTGTTAATTATAAACTAAAAACGAGTTAAATATCTAAAATTTGTCAGTGATTTAAAAATCTTGTTCGATTTTGCATTTCCACCAAATTGTCCTCCACCCAATTAACGTCCACCAAATCGTCGCGTCCACCGAATTAACATTCACTGAATTGTTGCGTCCAGCCAATTCACGTCCACCGAATTGTTACATCTACCGAATTGTCATCCACCCAATTGTCGAGCTCCCTGTTAAAAGAGTACCTAGATAAACAGTAGTGTATTCTGGATGAAATTTTACCATACGTAAATTTCGCGTAGAGCATGACCCACCACAGTGCACTAAAAGAAACTCCATTTTATTTATTTTTGGGACAGAGCAATCCTTACCTTTGGAGATTTTAGTGGCTCCTAAGAAGTTAGCCTACGATGTAGATGAAAATTGTGCTGGATGATTATGAAATAGCTAGTAAAACATTGGAGGAGCAACAATTAACGATAAAGCCTACCATGATCCGAAACAATGCCCCAATCAATTAAGAATAGGTGATCATGGTTATTTACATTCCCCTTTGATTAAGAAGGGTTTAGTGAAAAAATTAGCAGGGAATTTTAAAGAACTCTATGAAATCGTTCGTCAGTTATCAAGAATTAACTTTAACATTCAAGAATTGAATGGGAGTTAAAAACAACTCGTACATGGTAATGGATTAAAACCAGCATAAGGGCCAAAGAAATGATTAGAGAGTTATCAGATTCTCCTGATCCATTGTCTGAAAGAAGACAGGATATATAAGTTAGAAAATCCGATGTTTTGACATAGGAATTGGCAGATCCCAAAAGATAACATTATTTACCCACCCCTGTGGAACCAGCTCCCCCCCCACATCGATACAACTTATGAAGTAAAGGACCTGTCAATGATAAGGGGTGGATAAGATCCTTCCATCACGTTTCCCGTGTCGTTAATGAAGCGCGGCAAACTGCTAATGTTCGTTTGATGGATGTATGTATAAGAAAACAATGAAACTAAAGAGAAATTAAGGCCTAGCGTACTTCAAACAATAGGAGAAAACATATGTATGGATTAGTATGAAAAAGAAAAGTGTTCTGCAACAGTTCAGGAGGGAGTAAAGGGGAACCAACAGGTGGGTGAGCAAATAAGAGAATTGGAGAAAATGTGAGTGGATAAAGACATAAAACAGCTTAAGAACAGAATGAGGGGAAAAAAAGAAAATTCTCCTCCTCTCCCCCACGACAGTTATCTTCTCACTCGACATATCCACCACCCAGTTTGTGTATTCAGCAATCCACCATGGAAGTCCGAAGCCCAGTATCTAAGAAGGAGTGGATAACACCCTCCTCCAGAAAGCAAGTGTTGCTCAACACGCCCACGACAATGTCAGTGTGCAATCTGCAATGGTAGTCGACAGAAATGCCCCTATGATGAAGAAAGATCTAGTGGATCATTCCCTATCTGCTATGAAAGAAGCAGAGCCCCTTTGTTTAGAGGTACTCTAAAATCTCAGCGGGTACATCCCATTGGCTGTGAATAATTTTTTCTCGAACTTTGTTAATTTCTAATAATAATAAAGCAGAACGAAAAAAAACCTCATGCGTAGGTATATCTTCATCTATCATTGTGTATGAACATGACTTAAGCTCAGTAAATTTAGTAATGGTTATAATACAGGTGATTACAAAAGAACTCCACACTTTTAAATATTTATTACATCTAAGCTAATCCGAATATAGACACACCACATACGAATTCTTAAGGAAAAACTCTTGAAGTTTATTGTGACACAGTTAAAAATGTTCAATATGCCCCCCTGTAGTCGAATTCATTCCAAACCCGCATTAACATGTCTCCATCAATCCCACGTATCGCTACCG